>CM049188.1:5485367-5993612 GCA_026770425.1 Boechera divaricarpa | reverse complement strand
AGAATTGTGAAACCATTTAGGGTAGGTTGGTGATCATTTTAACAAAACTGTAACTAGGTCTCATGGATATTTTATGTTAAAATAAGTTGTGTGTGATATTAATAGCAATATATTTATGCTATTAAATTATCCTCCAAAATGTATTTAAACTTTTCTTTAATTAAATTAAATGTCATATAATGTTAATTGTTATACTAACTTTTTTTTTGTTATAAGTGAATTTAAAAAATATATATATATTTTGAGATTTCAAACCCAAACATATAATCAGATTCATAGTTGGTTCTATTGGAATTCAAATATTTGCATAAAATTGCAAGAAAACTTACTAAATTTTCTAAAAAGTATTATTGATACAAGGGTCCTAATCTAGTTTATATATAGAGCCTTTTTTATATCAATTTTTTACAAATATTCAAAAGAACCATAGATACTCAACAAATGCATAATCAGTTTTTTCATAAGTCACTTGTCTTATGCTAAAAAAGTTCAATCTGTAATGTTTACATTATTGAATTTGTAACACTGTTGTTTTGTGATTTAAGGAACTGTGTTATAATTTTCTTTTATTTCATTAATTTGCAATTATTTATTATTATTTTTTAATATTATACAAACATGTCCTATATATACAATTTAATCATTTATGTAACATCCCAGTTTATCCATATAACTTTTATCAGCACTTCTAAGCCAATGATAATTCATATGGATACTCTAAAACATAATGTGGATGCTTAGAGCATCTCCATCAGTTTAGAAACTCATGTGAGTATCTTAACAATAAAATAATAATATTTCATAAAATTTAGTTATTTAATTAACTTTATATTTGTTAAAAAAATAAATCAATAATCAAGTGACAAGTGTGGGATGAAATTCTTATAATACTAGTTACAATGGTTTGTTGTAAACTCTTTTACAACCGTTGATAATTTTTATTGAAGTGCAATGGTTTGTTTTTAGTGAATCAGCAATGAGATGGCACAAGTTTCGTTGAAACTTATCAACATAGTTGATAAAAGAAAAGAGAGACACTTGTCAGACACGAAGTGGGCTAAAATTTTATTTAATAAAAAAGATATTGATTTTACACGTGGCTTATATTGATTGGTTGCTGAGATTTTAGACTTGTTTTTTTCCCCTTAATCATTTAACATCAATTATCTCACAATAATTATATATAACTATATATATATATAAATATTTTTATACCAAAATTCATCATTTTTCATACTCTATAAATAGACACTTGTTTCATTTCATTTGGACACAGAAAAAACATCTTTTTCTACTAAACTTTTATATTATTTTACAATAAACTTCTGTTTTGCCTTTAAACCTCGTTTTAATTAGATGGATCTCAATAATAACCTTTTTAACACTCAAAATTCTTCTAATTACCTTTTAACTACCCAAATCCCAACAATTATCCGCTTCAAAATCAGTCTTCCAACCAACCTCAACATATACCAAATTATGGGTATCCATCAAATTTTTTCATGCCATCAGCTGTTCTAAACCATCCTCCATATTACGGATCGATGATGCCGTATTTATCTCAACCACCTCCATATTCTTCTACTCCAACGGGTAATGAATTTCCGGAATTTTCCTACACAAATAGCTCTTGGTGGAATGAGCGGTGTTCATGAAGCCACTCTAGATGCAGAAGATTCAACTTCTACTCGCCGAAGAAGCCCAAAATGGATCTCTGAGCAAAATTTGGTGCTCTTAAGCGGATGGATTAAATATGGAACAGACAGCGTTGTTGGCAGAAACCAGAAAGGTGATTCATATTGGGGTAAGATTTATGAGTACTGTAATGAACATTGCTCATTTGATCCTCCGCGTGATGGAAACTCGTGCAGAAACCACTACAACTACATGAACAAAATATTAGCCAAATGGATTGGCGCATATGATAACCTAAGCGTATGCAAAGAAGAGGGTGGTCGGAGGATGATGTATTGTCAAAAGCGTATGAACTATATTCAAGTGCTGGTAATGGAAATTTCAATTTAATGAAGGAATGACTCGTTGTCCATGACCAACCACGTTACGGTAGTCAGGTAGGAGGAAATACTGGCTCTGGAAGCAGTGGATCTAAAAGAACCCACGAGAGTGATGCTAGTGACTCCAACTCTGTAGGATCTAGTGCTTGTCCAATGAGGAGGGATGCTGCTAAGAAAAAAGCTAAAAAGAAAGGTAAGAACGCAGCCTTGAAAGTGGTCAATGAAGAGTGGAATGAATTCAAACAATTCAAGGTGCAAGAGTTGGATCGATTGGAACAAATAGGCACAATGCAAAAAGAGGCAAACCAATTGATTAAGGAAAAGACTCAAGCTAAGAAGATAAAGATGTTTATCAAGCTAACTGAAAAAGATCATCTCGACGACAAGAGTAAAGAGCTGTTGCAGAAGTTGAGCCATGATTTATTTGGAAATTAATTATTGTCAAGTGCCTATCTGTATTTTGTCACTTCATGCTTTAATAATGTGTGTTTGTGAGTTTCTCTTTTAATAATGTGTGTTTGTCACCTTCTCCTTTAATAATATGTATTTGTAACTTTCTCCTTTAATAATGTTATACATTAATAATGTTGTCAAGTGTCCATATCTATTTTGTCAATGTAATCCGTGAGTTTCGGCCTTTAATAAGAAAATTTTATCCTTATCCGTGACTTTTGGTTTCAACCACTCAATTTGAGTTCAAGCTTCCAACCATTCAATTTGTTGGTTCCGAGCTTATAAATGGGGACTCATCCTTCCATTGATGTACCAATACCTCAAATCTCACCTTACTAAAAAATATCAATGGATCCATCAGAATATCCTTTTGATATCAAAGCTTACAAAAAGCAATTTGAAATTGAAGAGAGGTATATTGTCAACCGGTTCCGGATGCGTCGAAACAAGATAGAGGAAGATTATCCACCTCATAGCAAGAGAAAATACTTCAAGAGAGATCATGGAACGGCAAACCAAAGACTGATTGACGATTACTTTGCCAATTAACCAACATATGACGATGCAATGTTTCGTCGGCGATTCCGGATGCGAAAACATGTTTTTCTTCGGATCGTTAGAACCTATCAAGCAATGACAACTACTTCACCCAACGGTTTGACGCAGCTAAAAAAGAAAGTATATCTCCATTAGCAAAATGTACTACGGCCATGCGAATGTTAGCATATGGTGTGGCAGTCGATGCGGTGGATGAATACATCAAAATTGGAGGTACTATAGCTTTAGAGTGCTTGCGAAGATTCTGTAAAAAAATCATACAACTTATGAGCAAGAGTATCTCCGAGCCCCAACTCAAGATGATCTGCAGAGAATTATAGGTGTTAGTGAGATGCGAGAGTTTCCGAGGATGATTGGGAGTATTGATTGCATGCACTGAAAATAGAAAAATTGTCCTACAGCATGGGAATGTCAATTTACTCAAGGAGATAAGGGAACCACCATTGTTATTCTTGAAGCAGTTGCATCTCATGATTTATGGATCTGGCATGCTTTTTTTGGATGTCCGGGCACATTGAACGATATAAACGTTCTAGATCGTTCACCAGTGTTCGATGATGTGGAACAAGGAAATACTCCAAGAATGAACTTCTTCGTGAACCAACGTCCGTATAATATGACATACTATCTAGCTGATGGTATATATCCTTCTTACCCTACTTTTGTCAAATCGATTAGGTTTCCTCAAAGTGAACCAGACAAGCTATTTGCACAACGTCAGGAGAGATGTCGGAAGGACATCGAACGTGCATTTGGAGTGTTGCAGTCTTGATTTAATATCATTCGTGAACCAGCTCGCCTTTGGGACATAGGCGATTTGGCTATTATCATGAGGTCATGTATCATATTGCATAATATGATTGTTGAGGATGAATGAGAGACATATGCTCAACATTGGACTGATTATGATCAATCTGAGGCAAGAGGGTCTAGTACACAACCATCCTTCTCGACTGAGGTGCTACCTGCGTTTGCAAATCATGTTCGTGCTAGATCCGAGTTGCGTGATTCAAATGTGCATCACGAATTGCAAACTGATCTAGTCAAACACATATGAGCACAATTCGGTATGTTTCGTGGTGAATGAGATTTTTAAGTTTGTGAGTTGAGTTTATTGTACTAATTAAGTTATGTTTGTTTCATTAGTGTTGTGTGTTTATTGTATTGTATTTTAAAATTTCGTCATTGTATGTGCTTTAATAATAACTATCTCTGTTTCTCATTTTTATTACTTGTATTTTTTTTTGAAAAACAAAAATTATTTCACAAAATTATTTAACTCTTACTAATTTTATTTTAATTTAATCGATAATTAATTGTTACAGATAATATGTAATCATAAAAAAATAAAAACATAAATAAAATAGGAAAAAATATGATATAAAATAGTGGGATAGGGTGTTGTGATTTTTTTAAAACAAAACCATTGTAATTGGGTGTTAAATAATGGGTGTTGAATAATGAGGTGGAAGAGAGAAAAGATGATATGAAGTGTTAAAAAAGAAAAATAAGGTGTTATAAATATTGAACCATTGTAGATAGCATAAGTATCTTGGAGATTCTTAAATAAGAACACCTCTATCTTTCTCTCTCTTACTTTTTTACTTTTTATATAGAAAATATCTAAATTATATGCTCTTATGCGTAAACGGACAGCATTTCAAAATACATTTGTCAGCCTTAATTTGTTTTGTATAAGGTTATTTTGAGAGATCAAAGTTTTGAACGCGGGTTCTTCGTTGTGAACTAGATTTGTATCATTATAACACATTTTTTAATTTTATTTTTACATTTACATTAGTTAAAACCAAAAAAAAAAAGTCTCCAATCTCTTAAAACATCATAGTGCATCGTGGTTAACGAGTTTCCAAAAGAAAAGCGTCATACTCTAACTTCTCACCTTAATCTCTTATGCCTTTGAATAGTCTGAACTAACTTTCAGCGAATTTGAGCCTTAAGAGCGGGATGGAGCGGTCGAAGACGGTCGGTTGCCCGAGTGAACGTCGAAGGTATATCATACTTAGGTACGTTAAGAATTGAATATATAATAATACTATTGTCACAAAATCATTATCACAATCAATTCTATACACAAGTACATAACTTGAAAGACTACGTAATCGTTCATACTCTCAAGTCTCAAGTCCTTTAACTAACTCAAATTCGTCTCCAGTTCTCCTCCTCGTGATTCAATAATTGTGCTTATCAGTCTAGCCGACCTAACGGCTTTTAGACTGAAATCTTATCCCACCGTGTTTTTGTACCCTATTCAGGTACGACAATGATTAGTGAATCGTGGTAATATATCCATGTCTTATCTGGTTTTAACATACAAACCCAACCTTAACTATCAGGTAATCTTTACCCTAATATTTTCATTTACTCAATAGTTAGGTGCACATGTGAGATTAGATGTCTTAAGGCATGTTCATTAAGTGTCACCTAAGCTAACACTTAAGCTAATTAACGAAGGATACCTTAAGATCTCTTTCTCATTCTCATTCTCATTTTTGACTTGCCTCTCCTCTCTATAACCTTTAATCTCTCCAGCCTCAAACCAAATCCAGGAGAGTCATGGGGACCAACCTCATATGCTAGGTACTATTTTCAATCTTCTAGAGAGATAGTTACGATTGAACCAAGAAAAATTGATGAAAACAATTTTTTTTTTTTCAATTTTGGCTAAATGGCGAAGGTGTGGTACTTTGTTTGTTCATAGAATTTCTTGGTTTGATTGCATGTTCAAACCTAGAAATGGGGCTAGGGTTGGTAGAATGAGATTATGGTCTTTTGAAGCATATAAATGTGATATGTAGGAATCCTAATAAATATGGTTATGCGTCCCTAACTGGTGGGTGTTATGTAACTGCTTTATTATTAGAACAAATGTGTCATTTTACCTCATCACATGGTTAAATCTCTGTCCTTGATAATGATGCAACTCAATCCTAGCCACAATTACACATTGAAATCCCTAGTTTTTTTTATTCGATTCTAATTCGGTCTAGAGCCAATCATTCGTGATTAATCGGAACACAATTTTTTCACTCATCCGTTTTCACTGGTTTCACCCACCCTGAACATTCTTCGTATTAAAATTCTCTATATGTGGCATAATTTCCAAATAATCCGGTCCTCAAGGCGGTAGAAATGGAGATGGTCAGCCATTAACACCAAGCACCAGTTTGGCCATTAGAACCGCAAACTGCTGAAACAATTACACCATAAACGCATGCATTCCTAGCATCCTGTTCGTCCATCCAACCTCAGCAACAACACCCGTGATCAAGGTGGTGCAACAGCAGCAACAAGTACTAAGACAATGACTACTATACCTCAGCTCCAACATTTCTCACACCATTAGTCTTACTATTCCCTTTCTCGCTAAGATTCTCATAATTTCTTGTTGCGTTGTTTATTCTGTTGTTTATCATTCTGTAACAAAACCTAAATTAGCTTTGTCGTTCTGTAACAAAACCTAAGTTAACTTTGTACTATTAATACGTGATTTCCTACGGAAAAAACCTTCGGAAATGGGCCTTTCCGACGGAATTCAACCGTCGGATCTAGAACGTCATAAATTGAAATCCATCGGAAAATTGTTGGAATTTTCTAACAGACTGAATTTCGTCGGAAATAGGCCGAAATTTCCGTCGGATTTATGGAGAAATGACGGATTTTCATTTTTTAAAAAGATAAAAATAAAAGCCAAATTTAAATTTGATTTATTAAACAAAAATTAATAAAAATTAAATTAAAATCGAAATTAAATTAAATTTTATTTATTAAATAAAAATCTTAAATATTACAACTTAAGTTTACAAATAAATACAATATATAAAATAAAATGATCCGGCATATAAATTTCAAACATATGTATTACTGTTTGCTGAATTTCTTTAACGAGGTGAAGCTTTCCATCTTCATAGTAAAATGTCTTGTTTAGATGAAATTTTTGCACATTCTTCGTTTCTTGAATATTTTGTACTTCTTCCGTCTTTTGAACATTTTTCAGTTCAACCGTTTCTTCTTTCATTTTTCTTATAAACATGAAAACAAAAAATTTCAGTACAAGATATGTATACTATAAATACCAAAAATACAATCCTAATCTAGCTAACCATCTAAATCAAAATAACATAAATTATAACTCTAACTAACCACCTAAATCTAAATAACACAAGTTATAAACCTAACTATAACCAACTAAATATAAATTAATTACAATCCTAAATCTAATTAATTAATTATAAACATTTAAAACTTAAAAGGTTTAAAAAGCTAACCTCGGTTAAGGTTACAAAGAGTTAAAAACGATTTTACATAGAAAGTGAAGTTTGGAGTTGTGAAAAAATGAGAATAAGAGATTTTATTTATACAAAACATTTGTCATGGAAATTGCATTGGAATCACAATTTTGGCGAAATTTCAAATATTTGTTTCAATTTTAGGCGGTCAAATTTTGGTGTTTTAGCGGTCAAAATTTTGAATCTGTAAAATTTTCGTTGGAAATTTCTTACGGATTCCCAACGGATAGTTAAAACTTTTCCTTTTCAATTTTTAGCTATCAAAATTTGGTGTTTTGGTAGTCAATATTTTAAAGCTGTCGGAAATATTCTACAAATTTTTGATGGGCGTTTTTTAAAAATGCAATTATTTAAAAAATCGTCAAAAATTTTCAACGGATCATGAGTCCTTAGGAAAATTTTGATGGATTACCGACATATTATTTTTTTTGGAAATTTCTAACGAATCATAAAACCATCAAAATTTTATCGGAAATCTTTTAGAAATTTCCGACGAATTTAAATCCGCCAAAAATACCGTTGTTTTCTTGTAGTATAACTTAAGTGAAAATTTGGAACACATGACCATGCACTTAGCCAGACCCACTAAATGTTACACCGTTAAACATCATTGCTAGGTGCTTTTAGCATTGTTTTTTTCCATGAAAAGTGTGATTGTAACGATGTATGGACATGCAATTAGTTACCCGTATCTGACACAAAATTCTAAATGAATCATGTGTTTGATTCAGCTATTGAAGCTTAAAAAGCTAAGTTCTCTAATTCTATTAGAATTGTTGTGATTCTTTTACTGTCTTGCTTAATACTCTTAGATTTAAAAGAAAATTATAGATCAGTCTTTTCTAATAGATTGAAGTATGATTGGTTGTTTTTTAGTTAATCTTGGTGTCATGATTGTGAGACTTTATTTCGTCTAACAAACGTTTGGTAATACAATTATCTTATTTATTTATTTATTTCTAGTTGATATGCTCAAATTAATATCCTATGATGATACTAAAGCAGTTGCTGCAGTAAAGTTAGGAGTCGAACACAAGAACTCAAGAAAACTCACTCAGTAGATGAAAGATGCAGATTGTGCTAAGCAAACAGTGAATGACGAGAAAACAAATGATCAAATTAAACTTAGGTTGAATTAATATGGATGGGAGCTAGGCTCAGGGAAATTCTCAGGAAATTAATGATAGATAACAATTAATCAATTAAGGTTCAATTCAATTAAGCGCCGTTCTTGAACTCAAACACGATAATATAGTCAACCAACTGTCGTTGCGAAAACTAACTAAGTCTAAAATCTAGAATTCCAAATCTCTTTGCAAATCCTACAAATTAAACCAGCAATTATTTCAAGTTTGATATGTTCACAATTCGATTAAACCAAATCTCTTTGCAGATAACCGAATTGCTCACCCTAAGTTTTATCAGATTACTCAATTGCACTGTCGTGCCTAATCGATTAATCTAAGTTCTATGTTCTAGGTGATCAGACTAGAAATAGCTTTGAGAACAACATATGGTGAAGAGCTATTCAGGTTATGAACCCTAACAAATCAATCATCATAAATCAGAGAAATCCATATGAGAAAATCCTGAACCTAAAATGAGACTACTCAGACATGATAGATGAAACAAATAACATAACTGAATAAATCATGAAATTAAACAAAAGAATAAAAAACAAGGGTTCGGGATCTTCTCTATGATGAACAAAGTCTTGGATCCGTCTCCCTCACAAAAGCTCTCAAATCTCAATGGTGGCTCAAGAATAATAGTGAAAAGTAAAGTCTGCCTCCCCTCCTTAACCTAATGACTAAAAGTTTGCTTAAATAGGTCTAAAATACGAGCTGGGTCTTTTTGTAAATAAGAGAAAGTATTGGGCTTCTTATGGTGAGAATTCTCTTCCTTGGATATCTCTCTATCTCCGCGTCAGTTACGTCGGTATCGATCGATACCGGGATGGTGTCGATCGATACTCAGGCTTCAAAACGGGTACTTTTTTCGGTTTGCTCCAAAAGGCTCCAAATGGTTCCAAAATCTCTAATTTCGTCCCAAACGTGCTAAGACCTGAAAAGACTCAGAACGATACAAAAACACTAGAAAGACTCGATAAAACAACTTATATCATGGCTAAAAACGGATAAAAACCATGATATATCAACTCCCCCAGACTTAACCTTTTGCTTGCCCTCAAGCAAAACAGAAAACTAAGTTAGAGAAAGAGGTTTGAAAAATCTTAGAGACCTGACCTGTTACCGAAATCGCTGTAATGACCCTTTTTCCCAAGCGCCCACTGCTGCCTGATCAGCTCCAGATCTAACCACCATGTACTTCTCCGTAGGAACCCCAACTTCCCAAGACTTCACTCATTATCTCACACCAATATTCATCCAAATTCTCATCGCCAGTTTCATCGCTGCAATCAGTGTTCAAGAACCTTCTAGATTCTTGCCCATACAATATCATAGCTAAGGAACCGTTTATTCAACAACATTTATTGCTCTCCGGTATTCTTTATCTCCCCAGACTTATTTCAAAATCAGTTCTCCTTAGATTTCTACAGCGCAGGTTTATCTGAACAACATATACAAATCAAGGTCTGAAACGCGAGTATTGATAGTGTTTGCTACCGAATCCCCGGTTCTTACCCTCTCAATGTATCAAAAGTCTTAGGTGAATAATGGGGTCATAAGAAATTTTCCTACCCCTCACTTCAGGCCTTTGTGTGATCATTCCTTATCCAAGTAGAATAATGGGGTCATAGGAAATTTTCCTACCCCTCTACTCGGCAGAAATCATTTCATCTTTTATAATGATTTTACCTGTTTTAACGCAAATATGTATCCAACAATTTTCACGGGAGAGATATACCATAATTTTCAAGCATGATGGGTTCCTTAGCCAGATATGAATGATGAATCAAGCTCTAAGAACACTAACCGCGTAGATGAAGTGCAAAATTTGGCTAAAGCTTGTGAAGAACATTACTGGAGACATGAGTGATTTCTAGCTGGCTGGTTATCCCTTGGATTTTTCATTAGTCGAACTGAAACTAATCCTGTAACAGTGGTCACTCAAAAGCAAAATCAGAACAACAAATTCAAGCAAAAGACAGATCTTCAAGTGGTTTTGACTCAATAAAAACATAGGGTTTTTTTTTTTTTTTTTTTTTTTTTTTAGATCACAAAATGAACACAATGTCAGTAACTACCTCCCCCAGACTTAAACAACACTGTCCCCAGTGTTTATCAAGCCCAGAGAAGGTGAAAGAAATCAAAGGACAAAACGAAATAGGTCAAGAACAAGAGGTGTTACCATAGAGCGGTGGTGTCGATCGATACCAAAGTGGTGTCGATCGATACCAAGATGGTGTCGATCGATACCAAGGTGGTGTCGATCGATACGGAACAAAAACGACCATCTTTCTTCTGACCTGATTCGCAAGACACAACAAAACACAAAAACAAAAACTCATACTTATAGACTTACCAGTGGGTTGCCTCCCACTAAGCGCTTGTTTAATGTCACGAGCTTGACTTTGGCTAAAATATCAGTCAGGACAAGGTGGAGAACTCACTCCGAAATAAGCTCCACAACCAGACATCTCCAGCTTCAAAGTTATGCTCATCATATCCTCTTCTTTCTCTTTCATCTCCGTAGGAATGAGAATTCTAGCCTAAGAGAAAGGTTTCGAGGTTCCCTTGCACTTCACCTTATATTCGATCGAATCTCCATCACACTTCTGAGGAATCAAAGTGAAATTAGCAGCACCGTTGATCTTCTTGCTCGTCGCCTTCCTCTTTGTTGCCTTGGTCTTCTCCACAACTTTCTTGGGATGTTGGGGGGGTTTATTTGAAACATCTGCGACCTTTGGTTCACCATAAGACTCATCGAGCAGATCGATCATCAGAGTCTCGCCCGAGGCAATGGTGATGCACGAGACGTGTCTGGGTGCTCCTCCAGAAGGAATGACATCGTAGAAGACGTCTCCGTCAATGCAAGAGAAAGAGATTCTCTTGTTATGCGTGTCCATGATCGCGCCAACAGTAGCCATAAATGGTCTTCCCAAAATCAAGGGCACCTTGGATCCTTGGCTCATCTCCACAACCTGAAAATCAGTAGGAATCAGACAATCTTCTATTTTAACAGGTAAATCAAGAATTGTAGCGTAAGGGAGTGAGCTAGAAGAATCCGCGTATGTGAGAAGCGTGTTAGGAGATCTCATATCAGCTTTCAATCCCTCTGCAATCGCCCTCGACATGACGTTGACACTAGACCCTGAGTCAACGAGAGACTCCTTGAAGTTTACTCTAGAGATGGAGCATGGAACTGAGAATTTCCCTGGGTCTTCCCTCTTTGTCAACTGTCTCAGCGGTGGTGGTGTATCAGCAACGGGAAGTCCTGCAACCATTTTTTTTGAAAAAAACGTGCTTCTAGCAGCCGTCCACTCCTCTCTTGTCAGCTTGGGAAGAACAGGGTAAGGTAGTTTTGGTTTATATAACCGTTCCTCAACCATCTCTGTCCTTTTCTCAGTTATTGATTCAGCCTGCGAAGGGTATCGACTGATACCAGATGAGTGTCGATCGATACTGGAGTTTTGTATCGTCTCTGCAGGTTGGTGTCGATCGACACAGGTAGGGGTGTCGGTCGATACGCGTGGAATGTCAGAATTTTTATCTTCATCTTCAGCAACCTTCGAATCTACAACAGGTCTCGAGAAGTATCGATCGATACCAGGCAGGTATCGGTCGATACTAGTATCACTGGATACGAACACAGTCATCTCAGGCTCAAAATCCTCTTCTCTAGCGCTCGAGGTGATTGCATTGACATGTCCATGCTGTGGTTGAACTATCTTTCCCTTGACAGCTGCTGATGTCTGAGCTATTTGATTTTCCAGCATCTTCTGATGGATTTCGAGAGCGTCGATTCTCCCATTCAGATCAGTGTATAAATTATCCAGCTTTCTATTAAAGTCTCCAGTCATCTTTTCTTGTCACTGCAGAATTTGTTCCAAGAGGATCTCCGTCTTACTCTCTGTAGACCTCGGAGAATGCGGTTGGTAAGCTGAATTACCGTATTGGCGAGTAAAATCACCGCCTTGAAGTGGTTTTTGGGCAAATTGGGTGGCACCAAAACCAGATTGGTTACCTCCAAACTTGTAACCACCTTGCTGATTGTTGTTGAAGCTTCGGTTGTTGTTGTAACCAAATCGCTGACCCTGAAAACCAGAACCACCAATGTAGTTAACATCCTCTGTCTCATCTTCAATGTTCTCTACTTCCTCAGCAAAATGTACAGCCTTCTTCGTCTTCCCCACTAAGATGTTGTGCATCGTGTCCAGCTTCGCCTGAACCTCAGCAATCTGCGAACCGTCAGCAACACTAGCGAGCCTTTTCCGCTCAAAATCAGCATTCTTGGTGCTATTGCTAGACGCCAAGTTCTCAATCAGCTTCACAGCATCGGTTGGAATCCTAGTGTTGAAGTTCCCGTTGCTTGCAGAATCCAGTGCCATCTGATACCGCCAATCAATCCCTCTGTAAAAGATCCCGAGCAGCTAAACTTGACTGAAACCGTGATGCGGACAGTCTCTCTGGTAGGATCTGAATCGCACCCAAGCAGCCTTGAGTGCTTCTGTTGGACCCTGAGAAAATTAAGAGATCTTGTTCCTGAGCTCCTCCGATCTCGCATCGTCATAGAAATTATTCAGGAATGCGTTCTTGGTCTCGTTCCAAGTAGCGAGAGATCCGGGAGGTAACTGGTTCAGCCAGTAAGCTGCTTCTCCACCAAGAGAGTATGGAAAGAGCTTACAAAAGAGGTATTCATGTGGTACTCCATTGTACTTCATACTGGTGACCAAGTCCTCGAATTTCTCGATGTGATCCATAGGGTGCTCATGAGAGAGACCGGTGAAGGGGTGCTGTCCAACAAGAGCGAAGTAAGCAGGCTTCAGCTCAAAGTCATTCCTCTGGAAAGTCGGAATACAGATTGCTGCACGATTTGCATAGAATTGATCCGGTCGGTTGTACTCGCCAAGCGTCCGTTCAGCCTCGGAGTGAGGTTGCTGAGGTTGACGTCCAGCCTCGGCAGGAAGTTGGCGTCCACCTTCCTCATCATGCACCAAACCATGTGGAAGATCCATCTCAACCGTAGTCCTCTTCGTTGTCCGATTTGTGCGTTCAAGCTCCGCTAGCTCTGTGAGGGAGAGATTGATCAGTGGTGTGTCCTTCTTTCTCCTGGTAGCACGCTGATGCATACACCTGAAAATCAAAAGACGAGAACATAAGTAACCAAAATTCAAAAACAGACGTTCAGTGTCGATCGATACCAATGGAGTATTGATCGATACTGACGACAGACTTAGACAAAATCGACAACTAAAATTCTAATGGTGAATTTTTAGAGTCCCCGGCAACGGCGCCAAATTTGATATGCTCAAATTAATACCCTATGATGATACTAAAGCAGTTGCTGCAGTAAAGTTAGGGGTCGAACACAAGAACTCAAGAAAACTCACTCAGTAGATGAAAGATGCAGATTGTGCTAAGCAAACTGTGAATAACGAGAAAACAAATGATCAAATTAAACTTAGGTTGAATTAATATGGATGGGAGCTAGGCTCAGGGAAATTCTCAGGAAATCAATGATAGATAACAATTAATCAATTAAGGTTCAATTCAATTAAGCGCCGTTCTTGAACTCAAACACGATAATATAGTCAACCAACTGTCGTTGCGAAAACTAACTAAGTCTAAAATCTAGAATTCCAAATCTCTTTGCAAATCCTACAAATTAAACCAGCAATTATTTCAAGTTTGATATGTTCACAATTCGATTAAACCAAATCTCTTTGCAGATAACCGAATTGCTCACCCTAGGTTTTATCAGATTACTCAATTGCACTGTCGTGCCTAATCGATTAATCTAAGTTCTATGTTCTAGGTGATCAGACTAGAAATAGCTTTGAGAACAACCTATGGTGAAGAACTATTCAGGTTATGAACCCTAACAAATCAGTCATCATAAATCAGAGAAATCCATATGAGAAAACCCTGAACCTAAAATGAGACTACTCAGACATGATAGATGAAACAAATAACATAACTGAATAAATCATGAAATTAAACAAAAGAATAAAAAACAAGGGTTCGGGATCTTCTCTATGATGAACAAAGTCTTGGATCCGTCTCCCTCACAAAAGCTCTCAAATCTCAATGGTGGCTCAAGAATAATAGTGAAAAGTAAAGTCTGCCTTCCCTCCTTAACCTAATGACTAAAAGTTTGCTTAAATAGGTCTAAAATACGAGCTGGGTCTTTTTGTAAATAAGGGAAAGTATTGGACTTCTTATGGTGAGAATTCTCTTCCTTGGATATCTCTCTATCTCCGCGTCAGTTACGTCGGTATCGTCGATACCGGGATGGTGTCGATCGATACTCAGGCTTCAAAACGGGTACTTTCTTCGGTTTGCTCCAAAAGGCTCCAAATGGTTCCAAAATCTCTAATTTCGTCCCAAACGTTCTAAGACCTGAAAAGACTCAGAACGATAAAAAAATACTAGAAAGACTCGATAAAACAACTTATATCATGGCTAAAAACGGATAAAAACCATGATATATCACTAGTAACAAACAATAATGGTGGTGGCAAAAAGTGTGGCCAAAATTTTGATGGTAACCATCATTATTAGTGATTGCAATGCATATGAACAAAAAAAATTATAGTATAAAATTATAAATATAGTTTTTCAGGCAGAATATCAAAGCATATGAATCAATTTAATTCTTTTTACATATATTTTATTTCACTTTTGTTATACATTAATACTTTGTACCATATAAAAAATGCGACAAAATTGAACATCGTTTTTTTTTTTTGAGAAATGAGAATGAAATATAAAGCAAACAACAGCAAAACTTCTCACCAATTTCTTACTTTGGACAAAATTAACCGTACGATTGATAAAGAAACGTTTTAAAAGAACTGAAAAACTAGTGGATTAAAAGAAGCAACTCGAGTGTGGAGCCACTCGTTGCTCTTTTAAGAGGAAAGAAAAGCCAGTGGTTACGCAGAGAAGAACGTATGCGTTTGCTTCTAAGCCTTTGTTTTTATGTGTGGTTCTCTTTTCTTATCCCTACGACCAACACCAAACATTTTCCCACATTCCTTCATTATATATCAGACAAAACATTATTAGATCAGGAGAGAACAAGAAAGAAACCATGTCTGAAACAGAAAACCAAAAGCCAGAAAAAGAAGAATCATCAGCGACAACTATGACGACATGGCCGGATATAGAAGAAGAGCTCGTGATACCCGAGGTTTTACATAGTGAAGGTGTGAAGAAACTTCACATGAGCATTCAAAGCAATTGGGATTACCTTCAGAAGTCTGCTTGTCAAACAGCTGCAGGAAGAGCTTTGTGGAAACATGTCATTCATGATCCTCTCGCTCACTTGTTTGCTGGAGAGACACATTTGAGAAACCTACACACAAAGATTCAGACTGACCGGCTCAACAATGCTCGAGAGATTTCCGGTGTGATTCTAGCCGTTCGAACTCTCTGGTTTGATACAAGAATTCAAGCTGCTCTGGATTCTTTCCACGGCGATGCAGCACAGGTTGTTCTACTCGGTGCAGGTTTGATTTCTCCTTTCTAGAAATTTTAAGTATATTTGCGAGATTACATGATATATGTGAAGCATAAGTTCAAAATAAGTAGCCAACATAGAATGGTGTAATGAAATTTCAGGAATGGATGCGAGATCATACAGACTAAGCTGCTTGAACAAAAGTGACGTATTTGAAGTGGATTTTCAAGATGTCTTGGAAGCTAAAACAAGCCTAGTTCAAGCTGCAGTAAATTCTAGAGATGAGCTTAGGATGACAGCGAAATCACTAGTCAGAGTAGCAATTGATATCAGAGACGACGATTGGTTTGAACAGCTTAAGAAATCGGGTTTTCTACCAGATATTAACACTGTATGGGTTCTTGAAGGCATTCTTTATTACCTGTCTCACACAGAGGCCATGCAAGTACTGAAGCTCATTGCTGAGAAGTGTGAGCAAACCAGCACAGTTCTCTTGGCAGATTTCATGAACAAACCGTCGACTACTCTCCTGAACTCTGTGTTCCAATTTTACAGTGACTGGCCTGATCAGCTCTTACCTTCATTGGGGTTCTCTCATGTCAGGCTTTCACAGATTGGTGATCCAGATGCGAATTTTGGTCTGCTGCACGATCCACTGAATCTCTTCAACAAACTTCTTCGCCTGCCAAGGACTGCACAGGTCCACCCAGATGATGGAAAACCATGCTGCCGTTTGTATTTGGTCGAGGCTTCTGGTTCACCACCTCAAGATAATTTCGTAGAGAACCATGTGAGCTTGTAAGCTCCTTCCAGACGTGCATTTGGCACTGCACGCTTTTGCAGAACAGATATATGAGTCTTTCACACCACAGAAAATTGTGTAGGAGATTATTGGTAATTTGATGTAAAAACCATTGAAATGAACAATTCACTATATTCTAAACTAAAAAGTTCCGTTTCATCTGCTTGAAAACTACAAAGAAGAAAGAACGCTTGTCATGCCTTTCGATAACTAGCATAATCTTCCTTCCTTACTGTGACTCAAACGATGAACAAAGCTAAGCATCAAGCATATGACTATATTTATTTAAAACGATTTTTCTTTCATTAAGACACTTGTAACAGATGTTGGTACACCTATACAGCCATAATGAGTTCACAAGAAGAGAAGGAAGAGAGTACTAGACTTCATCTCAGATCTCAAGGCAGTCTTTGACACCCTTCTCAAATTTGTCAAGATAAGAGATAGCCTCCATAACCGCATCTGCAATCTTTTTTCTGAAAAACAAGTTAAACATTGCACTGCTTTAGTGACATGAGAGATAATCAGAGCATTATATAAATATAGTTTTGGGCAAAAGAGAACACATAAAGGAATAGGATCGCTTAATCATTTCAATCATAACCTATCAGAAGGAAGATTCATATCAATCCTATTCGTCAGCACGATGAGGGAACCGAAAGACCTGCAAATATAAAAAGTGCGAAATCAACAAACAAGAACCATATCACAGCATTCACATAACAATTGTGTGATTCAATAACCAGACATTCTTCTTACATATTAACCAATCTTATTGCAGCATTCAATAGAATCCCACTAGCACATACCTAACGAGATCATTGAGTATATTCTCTGCTTCTAATTTGACTGGGTCTTTATCATCTAGTAATGAAGCAGCATTCTTCACAACAAGCTTGAACGTGCAAACCTAAACAAAATCATCATCATCTTCATAAAAATCAAAACTTTAAAGATCATTTCAGAACAGAAGAATAAGGGCAGATCATATAAGAAACCTCGACTCCGGTTTTAGACTGAAAGTCCACAAGAGAACTTCGCTCTTTCGGAACACAATCTCTTGCAGAAGAGATAAACAAAGTCTGAAGATTCTCCAAATTTTTCTCCGTATAATCAGATTCACTAGTAAGCGAAAGATAAGCAGATCGGAGAGCTTCACGAGATGCATCAATGGGAGCAAGCAAGAACCTTGATGACTTCTTCTTCTGATCTTTAAGCCACTCTTTAGGTCCTGCTGCGCGAAAATTAGGGGTTTTCAAAAAAATCACAAATTGGAGATAAGATACTAAAACGAAGAGTAAGTGAGAAGTGTGTGTGTACAGATTCCGAAGGAGAAGGCAGAAGCGGGATCGGTGGGGGAGAGTGAGAGGAGAAGAGAAGCGGCGGAGGAGAGAAGAACGGTGTCTCTACGAGAGAGAATTTGCGGCGGGTGGTCGGAGATTTGAGCGGCGGCGATTGGTGGTGGTGGAGGTTTAGTGTTTGAAGAGAAGAAAGGTTGAGAAATTGGGATAAGACGAGCCATGGCTAACATTAACAAAGCTAAGATGTGTGTGTACCCGCCCATGTGGTATTTATACGAATGCTGAAATTTGTTTAATTGTTTTTTGTTTAATTTGTGGGGATTGAGCTCTCAATTTGTTACTTTTTTCTACTGTTCCTAACTTCCTCTGTTATGTACCGGACAAAATACCCCACACCGAAGAACCGAACCGAAACCGATCTGAAAAAAACCGATTGGAACTGAAAAAATCCGAAAAGAACTGGAAATTTTTTGAAAGGAATCGAAATAAATATCCGAATGGAGCCAAAAATTAGAAGAAAAACGAATTTTTTCGGGTATTTGAGCTATTTTCAGGTATTTTCAGTTTCAAAATCAAGTATCCATACCAAACCGAATTGAACCAAACTGAACCAAATTTTAATAGGTTCCAAATGGTTACTAATTTTTGAGAACCGAAATAATTGACTTGAACCGAACCGAATCATCTGCTACGATAACTATAACACCCCGACTACTATATATTTGTATATAAAATTACATAATATAAATATATATGAAACAAAAAAAAAATGTATGGAAGGGATATTGAATGAAAGAATTTAATAGAATATGATTGAATTGAATTAGAGATATAAGTTATAGATTTTTATGGATTTGAAAATACTTTTAATTATTTGATTTTTATTGTATGAATAATATTTTCGATATTTTAATAGAATAGAATAAAAATTTATCAATAGAATTTTGACATTATAAAAAAAAAAAAAAAAAAAAATCAAAAAAAATTTAACAATAAAAAAAAAAAAAAAAAAAAAAAAAGGGCCAACCCATGCCGGGCTCACTTGGGCATGAACAACACGATGCCAAAATATTTGCATCATGGGTATGTATGTATTTATGCTTGTATGTGTGTTATATATGAACTCATTTCAAAAACCTTGAAGCTGTGTGTTTCCGTTGTGGTGTATTCGGCAGGGGATTGATTACTTGAAGAAGTATAATAATTGAGAAATCGAACCCGAATATACCAAAGTTTTCCCTCTTTATATAATTTCCTTCAAAGCTTCGATTTTGACCTTCTGGGTTAAATCACGGAAGAGTTTCCTTTTTGGATAGCCGTCGCAATTTTACCCAGCAGAGAAAAAAAAAACCTAGAAACTGGGATTGTACGATGGAGAATTGAATTTTTGTTGTGTGGGAGAGAGAAAAGAAAGAGATAGAAATTTTCATCATTTACACATGTTAAAAAGGTTAGAAGTCATCTTTAACAAAATTTAATAATTTTTCTATTAAATTTCTATCAATTAACATTAGCATACAAAAATTAAAATCATTGAATAACAATAAAATTTAATATAATTAAAAAATTAACAAGTTGAATAACACTAGAATTTAAAATATTTTGAAAAAATTTCATAAATACTTAATCCAATAACACAAGAATTTTAAAAAATTATAAAAATGTCTAATTGAATAACACTATAATTTAACATTCTATTATTTTCTCTAAGAATCTTTCATCCAATAACCCTTAATTTAAAATATTAATCTATTCGACATGAATCAAAAAGAATTGATAATGAAAAAAAAAACATGAACTTATATCATAATAATTTTTTATAATATATTAAAACCATATAATCTTATTGATAAGAGAATTAACAATAAAAAAAATCCAAATATGCTTTTAGGGATCAGCTCTTAAGCCTAGCGCAAACACTACAAGAAAACAAGGCGGTTTTTAACCGCCAGTTTCGTCGAAATTTGGTCGGAAATCGTATTTTTCGACCAAATTCCGACTAACTGAAATTGGTCGGAAATTAATTTTGGTTGGAAATTGGTTGGATTTTACCGATGAAGTGAGTGGTCGGAAAAATGATCCGGATGCTTCGTCGGAGAAGTAGTCGGCAACATTCGTCGAAAAATCATAGGAATAAATATCGTTAGAAAAAAAATTTCGACCAATTTCCGACAACTGTGGTCGGAAATTGGTCAGAAAATAATTTCCAACCAATTTCGAACTAAATATTAAAAAAAAACCAAAAAAATATAAATTATAATTAAAAACTAATAATATTTGAGGATTAAAAACTAAAAATACATTTTTTTAAAACTACAAATTAAAAAAGTTCATATTATTTTGAAAATAAAAAACTACAAATCAAAACAGAGATCTTCGAAAATTCATATTGGTTTTTCTATATTGTTCTTTTTTTTTGCCGACTGTTTAGAATTCCGGCGAGAAAGAAGTTTGAGTTTTTTTTTTGAAATGATTTGTTGATTTAGGATTTGTGAGTAGTATGGACGCTATATTGAAAAAATTCCAACTGATTTTCGACTACGGTGGTAAGAAATTCGTCGAAAAACGCATTTTGATTTCCGACCACTATGGTTGGAATCTCATCGGAAGCATAAATTCATTGAAACTATGTTTGAATTATTGAATCGAAACAAGTTTCAACGAAATTCGTCGGAAACTTGTTGAAAATTCGTCGAAAAACGCATTTTAATTTCCGACGAATTTCCGACCACCGTGGCCGGACTTTCGTCGGAAACATAAATTCATTGAAACTATGTTTGAATCATTGAATCGAAACAACAAAGGCATATTTCTGACGATTTTTCGACCACGAAAGCGCATTCTGATTTCCGACGAATTTTCGACTACTGTGGTTGGAATTTCGTCGAAAATATAAATTCATTGAAACAATGTTTGAATATTGAATCGAAACAACAAAGGCACATTTCCAATGAATTTCCGAACACCGTAGTTCGAATTTCATCAGAAACATAAATTAATTGAAACTATTTTTTGAATCATTGAATCAAAACAATAAAGATATATTTCTGACGAATTTCCTACCACCGTGGTCGAAATTTTGTCGGAAACATAAATTCATTGAAATTATGTTTGAATCATTGAATCGAAACAACAAAGACACATTTCCGACGAATCGCCGACCATGGTCGTCGATACTTCCAAGCCTCGAAAATTCATTGGAAACCTTAAATATTTTTTACAGATTTTTCTCGAAATGTTTAAATATTTTTCCATCTATTTTTCGACAAAAATTTTGACCATTTTCCGACTAACATTTTTAGTCGAAAAGTTTTCCGAACCACTTCTGACGACAGCAGCTTGGTCGGAAATTTCAAAATATTTTCGACTAATTTCCAACCGAAAATTAGGTCGTCAGAAATTAGTCAGAAATTGAACGAAAAATTGTCGGAAAATTTCCGACCACAACAGTGGTCGGAAACGGCGGTCGGAAAACAGCGTATTTTCTTGTAATGAAAACACTTGAGCTCTGTTTTATACATTTGAGAGTATTATTAGCGCAAGATTGTTTTGCCGAAATTTGGTTGTGTGATCAAGCCGGCACATATAGAAATATGTGAGAAGAGGTGATTTGGATTGGCCGGATCGAGCAACCTCAAAAAAAAAAAAAGCCTGAAAACAGTATTGAAGTTTCCTCAAATTCAGGTTTGTCAAGTGTTGATATTTTGAGTTTGATTTGGTGATGTGTTACATTGCTCATTTGTGTTTACAAGTAGTAATTGATAGTTTGTCCACTTAGACTTGACCATGTGAACAAGTAGCAAACTCTTGCATTTGTGTATGCAATAACCATAGGTATGGGAACGTATGGATTACTCATAATCTACACATGAATGATGTAGAAATTGCCTTATCACATCAACATGTTTAGTAGAAATATGATCAGAGTTTCAAGTACAAGTAGAGATACGATCACCTGTAATATTAATAATATACACAAAGTATCATATTTGTTATACGCAACAACGGTACATAACATGAGATTTCTAGTTACAGCTCAACGTGAATGGAGATTTTGTTAATTTGTAGTTAAGGGTAGAGAGTAAACAACCTCTAGAAAAGTGTCTCTAGAGTAAGATACTGAGAATAATAGGGCTCGTCATGCAATTTAGTAGAAGTTAATGGGTTTCTAAACAAACTTTTCCATGGAACTTCAAAACCAAAATCGTTCTTTACTTTGCTCTGCTCCAGTGCCTGCAAGTCTGCAACACTTCAGATTTGACTGTGTCAAGGTTTCTGATTGATAACGATATTAAATTTCAGCAATCTCGTTGAAGAAGAAAATGGAATCGAATCATACTCACTTCAAGGTCAGCTTTTTTTCATTAGGTTTCTAGTTTGCCCCATCTCTGCAATTGAACTGTTTCGAACTGTGAATCTTCCAGAAATGTTGGAAATTTGATGTTTTTTGCTTGTGCTTTTTGAATGTATTTGCTAAAGCTATAAAGCCTATAATCTTTCTTGCATTTCAAAACCATCCCTGAGGAAATTTTGGAGTCTGTAGGTTTCTGATTATTCCTCTTTCCAATTGAATTTGTTTGCAGCTAATTTTGGGATCTTCTTCGATTGCTCGACGTAAGATATTAACAGACATGGGATACCAATTCACTCTCATGGTAATTTCTAATTTCTTTGTACCTTTGAAATTATTCAAAGACTGCATTTTTGTGTTTGGGTTTAACTTGTAACTGGTAATGTAGAGTGCTGATATCGATGAGAAAAGCATCCGCAAAGAGAAACCTGAAGAGTTGGTATTGGCTTTGGCTGAGGCAAAGGTAACTTCATTAGTCATCTGCAATAAAATGGTTATTTGTATGGTTCATGTTTCTTCCGCTTATATATATATATATATTGATTGCTTTGTAATCTTGTTGTTGTTGTTTTCTTCAAATAAAGAAAGCATTTATGTTCGTTTCTTGTTTCCCATCGTTTATTTATAAACTGCATCACAGGCTGATGCTATCATGTCAAAACTACAAACTACTGAATGTGAGGATGATGGACAACTTACAGTCTTGATTGCATCAGATACAGTATGTAGTTTTTGGTTTAGCTAACTACTAGTAAAGTCTCCATCTACTATCACCAAGTTCCGCTTTATGTTTTTGGGGATGCATCATCATCTTTGCAAAAATACACTCTCAATAGCTCTGCTTTGTCCGGCACCAGAAGTTGCCTTATGGGTTTTATCTCTTTAGGGTCCTCTATATCTTACTCTCAGGCTATGATGTGTGATTCTCTAGGTTTTGATCTACTTTTGTTTTCCTTGTTTATCTTCTGTGCAATTGAAATCTTTATGCTCTGCCTACATGATATGATATCACATGTTTTGTAGCTCCTCTTTTATTCATATTTTGAAGGAAGCCTACAATCTAGTTCATCTCGGCACATTATTATTTCCGCCAGAGTTTTATTAACTGGAAGGACCTCTTTCATGCATGTATCATATATTAGGCCACCATATAACCAAAGGTGTTTCATATAGCATTTCCTCTTCATCAGACACATTACTAAACCGGCAAAACATTTTCCCAGGCTGAAGCAATCATGCAGCGGATCCCTGATGGTGACAACGTAAAGGAGGATAAGTCGACCTTACTTATTACTTGTGACCAAGTACTGATCTATATTTGAACTTTCTGTGTTTGTGCAAACTTTACTTTGATATTATCAACTAGCTAGCTGTAATGGACAACCATTAGGTTAGGTTAGTGATTAAATGGAGTCTAAAGAGCTAAGATTGTATAAAATTGTTAGTTGGTTTATAATTTATAGGAGTTGACTAATGAAATTTGGGGCATTCTAAGGACATGAATGGAATTTGGTGATATTAGATAGTCTATGAGAGACTTGGATTTAATGTTTGAATTGTATGAAGGTGGTCGTCTATGAAGATGCTGTCAGAGAGAAACCCTCGAGTGTGGAAGAAGCAAGGGAGTACATAAGAGGTAAGCTCACATGAATTTTTTTTTTGCTTACTACGTCTCAAGGCTTAAGATCAAATATCTAAAATCAAAACACAGGCTATTCCAATGGGCACACAGCAACAGTGAGTTCTGTGGCTGTGACAAATATCAAAACAGGAGTCAGAAAAGGAGGCGTCGATAGAGTGGAGGTAACAGTTTACTTGTGCATTTCGTGAGAGTTGGGATTTTTACAATTTGTGAAATATATAGCACCAGCTGATGATTTAACATCCCAACAGATCTATTTCAATGAAATACCGGAGGAGGTTATCGAGAAACTGGTGAGAGTTGGTTGGTGCAAGTTTAAGAGATATATATATATATATATATATATATATATTTCACTGTCAGTGTTGCTTATACTAAGTTAAGGCTGTGGTGATGAGCAGATTGAGGAAGGCATGGTGCTTAAGGTGGCTGGTGCACTCCTAATAGAACATCCTCTAATATTGCCATGCGTTAAGGAAGTGGTTGGTTTCCTTGCCTTGTGCATTTTAACATTATTCGAATAAATAACATGATTTCACTTGGATTCATGTCTAATTTTTTTATACTGTTTTGGAGCATGAATGTTGAATTAGGGTGTATTGATGTCTCAGGTTGGGACAACAGATAGCGTGATGGGTCTGCCCAAAGAATTGACTGAGAAACTGATAAAGGAAGTATTGGCAAGCACATAGGTACATTCCTCGTCTCTGAATGTTGGTGTACTCATGATCTGAGGATTATGGATAAGTTTACTAGTTTAACTGGAAAAATGAACAAAATGTTCTTGTCAAACTAGTTTATTCAGTTGTTTTGTTTCTGACTAAACCTTTAAATTGGAATTGGTAGTTTCATACCTTATTGATTAATGGGCGATAGCAGATTTTAGAGCTACCATTCAAACACACCCAATCATAAATGTTGGAGATGATACAAACTACAACTGGACATTCAATCCGAGCTGAAGTAAACCAAACCGGCGGAACCAAAGTTTAAGTAATTAGGTTTTTGGGCTTTTGGTTCGGTTTAGTAGACCCCAACCTATCGGTTTGAAACTTAAAAAGTAAACTGTAGATTCTTCCACTTTTCGCTTTCTCCGATTTCAAATGGGTTCTTCCTAATTTGTGTCTCCCTCCTCGGTACTAGATTCCGGTTTGTTAGTCTCAATGTAGCCTTTCTGTCTAATCGCATTTGTTCTCACCTCAACCCGCCAACTGCCATTATCTTCACCGTCAAGTCGCCACCGCATCTGCTAAACTTAGTTTTGTGAGTCGTTTAGCTCCTCTTGGGGTTGCCATCTATCTTTTAATTTCACCATTTAACTACAACTAGTCTCTCTATATATTACCAAATAAACCGAAGTTCTGAAATAACCATACACTTGGGCTCACTTCTAAACTGACCCAAACTTTAATTTTAGCAAACCGAACTATCCCACCTAAAATTCCAAACCGAACCTTCCGGTTTAAAACAAATTCCGGTTCCTACCAGCCTAAAAAGTATCGACTCTTGCCAGAAACACTCTCTCTCATAACTCATTTGATCTCTCTTCTTCTTCATCAGCAATGGATGAGATAAAACCAAAGAAAGAAGACAAATCCAAACGTCGCCGTACAGCCACAGCCATTTGCCGTGAAACAGGAGACCACGTCCATTATCTTCCTCCAACGCGCAAAACCAAATCAAAACCCACGCGTACTCATCACACGCCATCACCGATCCTCGAATCAATCTTCCAAGTCACTACCAAACCACACTACGGCGAATGCAGGAAAAATCACGCCGCTGGTATCGGCACCAACGCTTACGACGGCTGTGGCGAGTTCGTCACCACCGGAGGAGAAAAAGATTCTTTAAATTGCGCCGCATGCGGTTGTCACCGTAACTTCCACCGTGAAGAATTGATCACTGAGAATGGAGTCACTGAAACGGTTCTTGAAGTTCTCAAGATTTCATCGTATCAGTTTCGTCAGATCTTTTGCTCACCTTACGGCGGCGGAAAAAGCAAAGTAAAGAAGGAGGAGGAGGAGAAGGAGATTTCTGGAGGAGATCGGATTGTTGTAGTAGATCGATTGAAAGGAGAAGATTTGGTGGAGGAGGCGGGGAGAGTGAAGAGGTTGAAGACGAAGTTTACGGCGGAGCAGACGAAGAAAATGAGGGATTACGCGGAGAAGCTACGGTGGAAGGTGAGACCTGAGATGAGAAATGAAGTTGAAGAGTTTTGTGTAGAGATTGGAGTGAATCGCAAGAATTTTATGATTTGGATTAACAATCACAAGGATAAAACTCATGAATAAGAGGAGAGCCTATTTCCGACTGACGATATCGTCGGAAACAGTTTTTTTCGACGAATTTCCGACAATAGCGTCCGTAGGGGTTAGATCGTTAGAAAAAATAAATCAGTACTAAATTGGAGACAAATTTCTGACGGTTTTACCGACGGTTACATTTCCGACGCCATTGCGACTGGTTTCTGACATCAACGGTGATCGGTAAATCCGTCGGAAACCAAACTCTAATTGTGTTAGGTTTGTCTTTTTCTTTTCGAAATCTTTTCATTTTAGTTTGTTTTGTTTTTTTTTAATTTGTATTTAGTTTAGTGTAACTGTGTAATGTAATGTATAAATAACAAGTTTCATTATTGGCTTAAAACCAATTGTGGAGAAGGATTTGCCAGAACCTTTGTAATCAGTAGTTGTAATGCAAGTTTGAGTTAAAAAAAATAAAGATAACGATTTCGTTTGGATTTCTGAAATTTACACTGCTGCGCTCATCACTTCTACGTTGGCCCAACCCAAAATGTGAATGATCGAAATGCAAACGTTAACACACATGAATCATGTGACATGATGAACATGAGCTCTTTTGCATTCTAGATGTTGGCGGAGACGTAGTACTCACTCACATTTTTGAGAAACTTGTAAATGTTTTAGTGTTCTTTATCGCAAGACAAATCGAGTGCGTAAAAAGAAAAATTTATCGATTACAATTGGTAATAAATATCACAATCGGTTTCTTTCACTACAAGAATACATAGCCATTCCCAAACACCGTTTCTGATCAATTCCCGACCGGTTTCCGATCAAATTTGATGAAGCTGAAGCGCAGAATTGGACGGCATCGAGCTCTAGGCAGCAGCTTTCGGTACGCATATGATTGTTGCCTTTTCATCCCTGTCGGTCTTGTTTTATCATTGGTTCGGTCCCTCCTATAAAGTCCTAGGTCCATAATTATATGTTGACTTGGTTTTCAGATCTAATTCGGTGTTTTTTTCGGAAAATGCTTTAATCTCCAAATACGAAATTATTATTAGTTTACAAGTGTAAAATATCTCGTTTTAAGAAATGATAGGCCTCATGAAGTCATTTACTTGAAATTATTGGCTTCAGAACTTACGATTTAAGTCACTAGGTTGAGATTTTCATGTGAGATATCAGATAATTAAGAATTTTTTTTTAATTTGTATTGTTGTTAATTAACTTTATACTTGCCGTAAAAACAAAATTTAAAACTTTTTTACATTTATTTCAGAATTCCATTTTCTTTTTATCGTTTCATATTATCTACTACATTAAGGTCATACAAAACTGTTTATTTATATGTTAAAATTATTAATTTTTGGCTAACCGAGAGTGGAACTATTTAGAAGGATTTGTTTTTCGAAAAACATCTTGAAATTATGAACCAATTTATCCAAAACTATGATGGTTTAGAAGATGTAATGATAAATTCGCGTGCGGAAGCGTATGATGACTTTGCTAGAGTTTGACACAAGAGAATTGTTAACCTAGTTTGAATACTCGATCCTACGTCTGGGGTGAGAACAGTCTCTCACAACTTCCACTAGAACTTTTAGTGAATACAAGAACAACCACTCATGCTTTAGGTTTTACAAAGAGAATTTAACCTAGGCTTTCTTGAGATGTCTACTTTTTCGAATACCTTATAAGAAAACTAATACCCTAGTTTTCTTTTTTCTTTTGCAGTTTTCCACATGGATAATGGGCTGGAGAAGAATTGGGCCTCATATCTCACAAACTCCACCTTGAGCTCAATTCTTTAAAACTGGCCCACCTACAAAATCCTGATCCAACAAGTATCTCAGATCCAGAGTCCGATCCGCGACCTGTGATCCGCTCCTGCTTTTGACCCGCAGCCCTCTTCTGCATCTGACCCGACCTGCTTTGAGAAAAGAAACCAAAAACGACTTCTCCATTTTTTTTTCGTTTTTTCTTCTTCATCTTTCTCACGAAACCATGACGATCTTCTTCACCAAAACCAAATCTCTCCTCAGTCTTGCTCTCATTCTCCTGGAGCAAGCAAATTCCATGGTTACCTCTCCTTCTTCGGCGACACCAACCACCGGCGAGGCTCCACCATGTCCAATTTGCTTAGAAACCTTGAAAAGTAACAAACACGTTTTCTCTTCCTTCGTTTTTCTTGCTTGTTTCTTTCGTTTTGCCTCAATTTCACATAGATCCATCACCTAACTGCCCCAATCTGTGTTTTTCCAGCTTGAATCATCGTTTTTCGACGAGTTTTTGCTGTAAAAAACTTCTGAATTCGCGCTGGCGAGTTGACTCAGTTCTGGCGAGTCGACTCAGTGACTCACTGAGTTGACTGGGCGAGTTGGACTTTAACCAATCTGGGCCTTTAACAATCTTCCAACAGCCCACAGAATTTTGGGCATGCGCTCATGGGCTCCCTAAAAATAAAAGGTAAGCTCAATATCTTTTTAAGCCCACTTTCCTTTTAAGCCCATTTGTTGGATTCTGATAATCAACTATTGACCGAACAGTCAACTCTACCCAGCCGGCGTCGACTGTTGACTGCTGTCGTTGACCGCCACCCATGGTCGAGTGCCCCCAAAAATTAGCCTATTTTGTCTTTTTGTGATTTAGGGTTTCTATCTCTTAGTATAAATACCCTATAATTGCTTAACACTAATCAACTCGTTTTTAAGCTTTCTTCGTCTGTTATTGCTTTCTGCATCCTATAACTTTGAATCTACTTGTTATTTTTGTTTGAATCTTTCTAATCTATCTATTATATTCTTTATCTTTCTGATTATGCAAGTTTTTATGATTTCTGGGTTTGTGATTTTGATGTTCTTCATGTGTTCTGAGTAGTCATTAGGGTTCTTAAGGATGGGATAGATTAGGTGTGGAATCTTAGTCTCCTAGGTGATTTAAGTGTAGATTGCTTGATTTCCCTTCTGGATTAGTGTTCTTAATGCTAATTACTCTCTGATCAATTGAAATTAGAACTTAAGTATTTCCACACCCAGAAAGTGTTTGATGAAATGCTTGACAGAACTAATTCCAGAGATTTACATTCCTAGCCTAAGTGATTGGTTGTCTAGGGTGTTTATTGACTTTAATAAGCTGAATTTTAATGCCTGCTAAGCTAGATTTCGCTAAAGAGATTTAGATCTGGAACTGGATTAGCTTGAGGTTACTTATCATGGGAATGGACTTAACTGCTAATGAGTTTATTGTCTAGGGATTAGCTCTGCTTGAGTTTTGTTAAACCATCTATGTAGATTAAGAGGATACACCAAGTCAATAACCCCATCCTTAGGAGCTTCTCTTGCTTGATTGATTTCTGTTTTACTGCTTTTGCTAGTCTCTGTTAGTAACTATCGTTCTGTTAGCCTCTGTTAGTTTTTGTTATTGCTTTTGATTATTGCTTTATTAGTTTGATAGTTTCACAACCTATTGTTTGTTTGGCTTGACTTAAACTGTTTGATTGCATCCTTTCTGGCTAATATCGCACCCATTTGGATTGACACCTTTCTGTATTGCAATGACATGAATATGCATTAAGGCATTTGACAGATAACAAAACCTCAAAATCTACTATTTCAATTTGGCGCCATTGCCATTTGGGTGTTGTTTGTTACATTTAGGATTTCAAATCGTTTCAGATCAAGTTCTTTTCAGTCTCCTCTGTTACTCACTTCGTCTTTCTTTCTTTGTCTTTACATTTCAGGTATATCTTTGACTCGATCACGCTAGCTCGACCTCCCTAGCTCGAGTCAGCCCATCCAGTCCTCTTCCACCTGCATACAAACGAGATCAAAAGGAAATCAGAACCTCATCCGCTACCTCGACAATATTAACAAGCTACCACAACAGTTGGGAAACCTCATCTCTGGGAGAAGAATCTACCTCATGGCTCTATCACTTCATGGGATGACTGCAAGATTTTCTACCTTGTCTCCGGAATGAGATATCCGGATTTTCTTAGAAAGATGGGGAGACCTTCTGTGAATGATGGGAACGTTTCAAGGGCTACACCATTCAATGTCCTCACCATGGTTTCAGCAATGAGTCCCTCCTAAGCACCCTTTATAGAGGAGTTCAACCAAAGGTCAGAATGCTTCTTGATACAGCTAGCAATGGCAACTTTCTCAACAAGGATGTTGATGAAGGCTGGGAACTTGTGGAGAACCTTGCTTAATCCGATGGTTACTACACTGTGGAATATGACAGAAGTGTGAGAAGCAGTGTTGATTCCGAAGAAAGACATAGGAAGGAAATCAAAGCTTTGAATGCCAAATTGGATCAATTCCTCCACCAGCAGAAGCACGTTCACTTTGTTAGTGAGGATATTATCTTTCAGATTCAAGAGGGGGAGGGTACTGGTATGGAAGAGGTCAGCTATGTTCAGAATCAGGGTGGCTACAACAACAGTTTCATCAACTATACGAACAACCCCAATCTGTCATATAGGAGCACCAACGTTGCCAACCCACAGGATCAAGTCTACCCACCTCAGCAACACCCGTATCAGAACAAGTCATTTGTTCCTTATAACCAACAACAAATTTTGCCCCTAAGCAGAACTACCAGGGTAGCTATCCACAACATGGAGTCACAGGTCCACCACCTGGTTTTACACCTCACCAAACTCAGCTTTCTCATGCTCAAAATCAACAGATGACGAACATGCTGCAACAAATCCTACAAGGTCAGGCAGCTGGTGCATTGGACGTAGCTAAGAAATTTGGTGAAATCAAAACCCAGATGGACCACACATACAATGATCTCAACAGCAAGATTGAGACATTGAACTCCAGAATCAAATACTTTGAGAACAACACTGCCTCCACTTCTTCCACAAAGCCTATTAGATAACTTCCAGGAAAAGCAATTCAGAACCCCAAGGAGTATTGCAATACCATCTTTTCAATGGAATCAAGTCCTATTACTGATCATGAACCGGATGTTAGAGAAATTGAGGCTTTCCTTTATGGTTCAGATGCTAACACCAGTACAATCGCTTTGAGGAGTGGAAGAAATTTACCTGCAAGGGAATGATCAGTTCCAGTCACTGTGGACAGTGAGGGTATAGATGGGGAGGATTTGAATCAAGGTCAAGCTGAGAAGCCATACTCGACCGACAGGCTCGACCAGCTAGCTCGAGCCCCCGTTCGAGCCAACACACCACCTGCTAAAAAATCAGTTGATTCTGGGGAAAAAAATACAGACTCGACCATCTAGCTCGAGTGCCAGGTCGAGTCAGTGCACTACCTGCTGAAAAACCAGTTATTTCTGAAGAAAAAAAACAACCCTCTGTTCCCCCTCCTTACAAACCTAAACTTCCATTCCCAGGAAAATTCAAGAAGGATAAATACGTAACCATGGTTGAAAACAAGGGTAGTGTCGATTGCATTGATTCACCAAGCACGACAAAGATTGAGCCTAAGTCTCTCCCCAAGCTTGACAATCCTGGTATGTTCTCCATAACCTGCTTTCTTGGTGATTTGGAAATTGAGGATGCTCTATGCGACTCCGGTTCAAGTGTGAATGTCATGTCCCGTGAGATATTAGAAAATCTAGGGATAAGACACCTCACTTATCACCCATCACCCATCACTTTTGGAGACGCTCATTCACGAAAGCCACTAGGTCTTCTGGAAGATTACCCACTTAAAGTTAGGGATTGTTTAGTCCTAACAGACTTCGTTGTTATGGAAATGAAGAAGGCCAACAAGCTCCCACTCCTCCTTGGAACTCCCTTCCTCAACACTACTGGTGCAAACATAGACTTCAAGAACTAAAGGGTAGTTCTTATGAATGTGGATGACAGGGCCTATTACCCACTAAAAGTTTCTCCTAATGAGCTATGTGGCATAATGACTATCAAAGATGATGGCTACCGTGATGAGAAAGTACAGTACATTGGCACAGTTGAGAAAGTCGATGAAGCTCCACACCCAAAGGTCTATGAAGAGAAAGAGAAGTCTCTGGAACGAAAGGATAGCGCTGAGAGTACAATGAATGAGCAAGGGGTCAAGCTATTCATACTTGGTCAGATCATTGCAGAAAAGACCTCAGTTCCCCACCATGAACCACCCTAGACCCAATAAAAAGGAAGTCAAGCTTAGAGACTTTAAACAAGCTCACTTGGGAGGAAGTCCCATGTCTATCCCTGTATATAATGCTTTGGTTTTGTTTTAAATCGTCGTTTAAATATGTTAATTCATGTTTTTGGCTTGCTGGTATGATTGCAGGAGAGAATGAGCATTAAATCATGAAGAACAGGAGGAGAAAAAACAAAGTGTGTCTGACTGGACCAACCAGCTCGACCGACCTGGTAGAGTCAGCACCCTGTCTACATCTGTCTCGACCACCCAGCTCGAATTAGGTGATCGAGCCACCTATCTCTCCATGCTTGGCGCGACCATACAGCTCGATTACCACGTCGAGCCAAGCTCCCACGCTGCATACACCAGAGAAAGCATGGAGGATTCAATCTCCTCCTTCTTTTCCAACCCTTGAGGTACCTGTTCTATCCATTCTTGTATATATCATTTGTATTTCTTTCTTGCTTTTTGTTGCTTCTTAAACCTTCTTTCTAAATTTTTATTACACAAGGGACTGTGTAATTTAAGTTTGGAGAAAAGGGTTAAGATGTGTTTGACTCGTTTATTGTGTTTTTTTTTTCCACTTTGTGCATATTTGAGTCTGCATGCATCTAAGGCATAGAAAAACCAAAAAAAAGCATAGAAAAACCAAAAAAAGGCATAGAAAAACAAAAAAAATCTTGAAAATATTTCAAAAATGATTACAAAAACAGAGTGTTCATGTAGCTGCATTTACATTTTAGGATTGAGTCTAGATTCTGTTCATATAGGGCTGTTGCATTTGCATAGGGAATTATGATGATTATAACCTTGTAAGCATGCTGATTTAATAATATAATCTCAATGCCCTCGTTTTTGGTTGTTTAATGCATTGTTAATGAACTTGAAGTAAGACTGCACCATACTTTGAATGCACAACTAGATTATGTCTCAATTGAAGCATGCTGTGATTTGATACCATTTCCTATCTATTAGAACCTGAACTTGACTTATAATTATCATGTCTATGCACTGCATTTGAACTCATGGATACCATACACATACTTGGATTTTCTTTCACCTGTTTACAACTCTTGCTAATCCAAGTAGTTGTTCTCATCATTAGGACAATTTTACCATGCCCTTAGCCTAGCCTTTTTTCAAGCCATGTTATTACTCTATTGAGTGTGTGAAGCCTATTTTTGAATGAGCTTGGTAGAAAGTGTTAGGTTTGAGCCGAAAGGATAGAATCTCATGTAGTTCTAGTCTGCAATTTTCGAAACCAGATAGGACTAGGTGGGATCTTGATCATTGGGTATAGGGTTTGGTTCGGTAAAAAAAAAAAAAAACTTTGAAAAAGATGAAAGAAAAAGGTTAAGAGTTCTTAGGAGAGGAATGTTCTGGAAATGTGTTAATCTAGTAAAGGATTTGGGGGTGTGCTAAGAATAAGTAAAGAAAGGCAATGCTTAAAGTCTGAGAAAAAAATATGTATAGAAAAAGCCTATGCTGGTAGTGAAATGCCAAAAGAAAGACCTCAGTCCGCTACAAGTATAAAGAACCTCTCCTAGAACAAGAACAAAAGAAAAAAAATGAATCTGATCCAAGAAAAGTTCAAGGCAAATTGCCTAAGTATTAAGGGTAGAATTAGGATAACTTTCTGGGTTTAGAACTAGGGGTTAAGATCATTTATGTATGGTTGGGTAGATGAGAGTCTATTCTTGTATGCATATGTTGGTTCTTACCTTTAACATTCTACTGAATCTCATTCTTTTTCTTGAGAGATCCCTGTTCTGAACTGATCAAACCGTGTGAAAGGGACCATCTTTGTCTCTTAACTTTACCCTTAGCCAAATGAGTTTATTGAATGTGCACAGCTTGATTCATGGTTTCTGCTTAATTGAATGTTAAAGAGAATGATGGATTTGAATGTATGTCTAGGTTGAGATTTAATTAAAATTGTGCTGTGAAGAGTATGGCTAAAGTTTTTAAGTAGAGTTCACATACTTTGCATTCCAGAACTAGCAACTTGGACATTGAGATCATGTATTATATCAGAATGTTTTGGTTCTGAATCCCCACTTTCAAACCTCTCCTCCAGCTTATACTTCTGTTTGCTTGAGGGCAAGCAAAGACTAAGTTTGGGAGAGTTGATATATCTACATTTTACATGTTTTGAGCATTGCATTTTTCTTCCATTTAGCCTTGTCTCATACCATATTTTCTCCATTTCTGTCACTTGTTTCCAATTTTACATACTTAGAGTGTTTTGCATTAGAATTCTATGCATATTGCATTTTGGAGCTGCATCAGGTACATTTAATGAGTATTGAAGATGTTGAGGCCGAATGGAGATAAGGAAGAAGGGAGAGCCAAGCTCGACACCCTCAGCTCGAACCCACTACTCGAGCCGAAACCAAAGGTGCTGTCTTGGAACCAGCTCGAGTACCTCGGTCGAGCCAGCCACTCGAGTCCATGCCAAAGGTGATGTCTTGGAGCCAGCTCAAGCCAACCGGTCGAGCCCACCACTCGAGTCCACGCCAAAGGAGCAATCTTGATCCCAGCTCGATCCAGCCACTTGAGTTCGTTGGTCAAGCTGACGTAAAAAGTGTAGTCTTGAAGCCAGCTCGACCGAACCGGTCGAGTCCGTGCTCGAGCCAGAGATAAAAATGCCGTCTTGAAGATTTTTGCCGGAGTCGACCCAAGCACTCGATCCACCTTGCTCAAGCCCGCCTCCGAACTTGCTATTTTGTCTTTTTGTGATTTAGGGTTTCTAACTAAGAGTATAAATACTCTGTATTAGTCTTAGATGAACTCTCACTCGGTTTTAAGCTTTTTTCATATGTTCTTGCTTCCTGGATCCTATAACTTTGAATCTACTTGTTATTTTTGTTTGAATCTTTCTAATCTATCTATTCTCTTCTTTATCTTTCTGATTATGCAAGTTTTTATGATTTTTGGGTTTGTGATTTTGATGTTCTTCATGTGTTCTGAGTAGTCATTAGGGTTCATAAGGATGGGATAGATTAGGTGTGGAATCTTAGTCTCCTGGATGGTTTAAGTGTAGATTGCTTGATTTCCCTTCTAGATTAGTGTTCTTAATCTAATTACTCTCTGATCAATTGGAATTAGAACTTAGGTATTTCTACACCCAGAAAGTGTTTGATGAAATGCCTGACATAACTAATTCCAGAGATTTACATTCCTAGCCTAAGGGATTAGTTGTTTAGGGTTTTTATTGACTTTAATAAGCTGAATTTTAATGCCTGCTAAGCTAGATTTCGCTAAAAGGATTTAGGTCTGGAATTGGATTAGCTTGAGGTTACTTATCATGGGAATGGACTTAACTGCTTATGAGTTTATTGTCTAGGGATTAGCTCTGCTTGAGTTTTGTTAAACCATCTAGGTAGATTAAGAGGATACACCAAGTCAATAACTCCATCCTTAGGAGCTTCTCTTGCTTGATTGATTTCTGTTTTACTGCTTTTGCTAGTCTCTGTTAGTAATTATCGTTCTGTTAGCCTCTGTTAGTTTTTGTTATTGCTTTTGATTATTGCTTTCTTAGTTTGATAGTTTCACAACCTATTGCTTGCTTGACTTGACTTAAACTGTTTGATTGCATCCTTTCTGGCTAATATCACACCCATTTGGATTGACACATTTCTGTATTGCAATGACATGAATATGCATTAAGGCATAATGGGCTGGAGAAGAATTGGGCCTCATATCTCACAGAAGATTAATTTTATTCATTTCTGCATAATTGAAAAAAGATAATCAAATGTTCCTTTTTAGAAAAATATTATTTGTTCCTCAAACGGGTCGTCCATTAGGGAGCAAGGTCTTCTGCGGCACAACAAACATGTCAGAGTCGGAAAATTACGATTGGGAGTGTTTTCCGACAGCTCTCCGATGCTCAAGTCAGAAATTAAAAGAATAGCCACGAGTTGAGTCGGGGAGAGATGAGAAAGAAAGTGTCGGAAAACAGGAGGACACAAGCTCCATACTGTTCGCAACGCAAGGTATGCCGGATCAAACGTTGGGTTGTTTCCTCAATGGCCAGTTTCTATAGTTTTAATCGTTCTTTGATTCAAATTTTACCTATCACAAGAATAAAGTAAAACATTTTCACCGTTGACTTTAGCGAGATGGGTCGAGTAACTTTGATTGTTTTAATATTCGGATATAATTTTTTGAACATGCCACTTAAAATGAGTTCATACCCAGCCCAGGTTTGATACAAAAACCGGGTTGTGTACTCTGCTCCTTAACAAAAATCATCCAAAAATAATTGGATGAATCTTGGTCTGAACCAACGATCGATTATCCATCGATCATCGATGAGAGATGAGAGATGTTGGTGTTGGTGAAAGCGAACAGTTTTTTTTTTCCGTCAGAGATGAGAGATGTTGGTGAAACAGATTTTTTTTTTCATTGGTTCCCAGGTTAAATAAGTCTATACTAGGTGCTCCATGCATTATACGCGGGATAAAATATTTATAATATTTTTTTTTTAAAATAATAAATTATATAAATATTTCTAAATATTTTAATAGTATATTATTTATAAATAATTGATATTTAAAATTAAGGTTTTTACATATTTATATTACTAACTAATTATTTAGTTAAAACAATATTTTTTTTAAATAAAATTTTAAAAACTAAATTTATGAAACAATAAAATCAGCTATAATTTTATGGAATATTTACTTACTCGATTTAATCAAATTTATGAAACAATAAATCAGCTATAATTTTATGGAATTTACTTATTCGATTTTTTATAAATAAATACGGTTAATTTAGGTAAGATTATAATCTTTAAAAATAAAGACAGTTTATATATGATCTAATGACATGGTATGTAATTAGTCTAGTAATTAATATCCTATAAAATATATTTCCTGAGAATCATTTTGGTGACGACACGTAAGCATGACACTGATGTAATATTCCACGTAAACATAAAATTATTTTGTTAAAATAATTCTCAATTAATAAAATGGGGATTATCAAATAAAGTTTATATAGGCTTAAATCCAGTTAGAAAACATAAAATAAAAGTAAAAATAGAAAAGGGTGTATATATGACGTTGATTTTTAAAAAAAAAAGGGTTCAAATATATAATGTTAACTAGTATATGACTGAAATATAAAAAATAAATTTTTGTTTTTCTTAAAAAAAGGGTTCACATGAACCCTATTGATTCAAGTACGTCCGCCGATGACACGGAGGCACTACCGGAGCAAAATTGATGAACATTTGGCTACCAACCCGAATAGTTGGCACCCCTTTTAAGCTTTACCATTTTCCAGATCCAACTTTATCTCCCACCTATGTAGATTTCCTCACATTGAGATGACAAAGTTGTATATATGGAGATGTACACCAGACAATCTTATATAATGAGATCCATGACGTTTGTTAGAGAGTTTATCTACCGATTTTGTCTTTTTCTTTCTTCACCAAACTCTTGATTGTATGTTAATGTTAAATTAATAACACAATACTTATTTATTTTTTCTGACTTTCTAACCACAAAAATAGAAATCATAACCAAAAAAAAAAAAAAAAGTTTTTTACCATTGGCTTTTTTACAAAGGATGCAAATTTTATATATGTACAAGAGCTGCTCTCGCCAGCAGTAGGTTTCGTATAATCAAAAATAAAATAAAAAATAAAAAACCCTTATGAACACTTACTCGATTAAAGAAGATAATTCAGATTATAAACGAAGAAAGAAAGAATCCTTTTAAAATCATCGCAAGCTCATGGGATGTCCATGTTTAGCGACGACTAATTCTTCTTCTTGTTTTATCCGCACGAAAGATAGTAAAGGCATAACAGGGTTATCCTCAGGCGTTGGCGCCATCGAAGGCTCCATTACCAACTTCTCTTCTTCTACGCGACTAACAAACTCTTGTGCCAAATGCATTTCTTCTGAATATCCCATCATTCGCCTTGGACTAGAGTCTTTGATTTTTTGTTCTGAAATCCATATAAAAACATTGAATATTTGGAACACAAGGGTCACACTACAGAAGACACTAAAACGTTCACTTTTATCTACCAAAACGTTCCGGGCTGAACCAGTAGCCCAGAACAAGCATTTGATAATACCCTTATTGGGTTTAAATTATCTTTCAACTTCCTTTAAAGGACCGAGTCAACGATCATTTTCTTGACTAATAAATGACGTTTGATGTAAGAAGATTGTAAAGAGGAATACCTTGGTCATCAGAGAGTGGTGGAAGATTTTTGAGAGCTTGAGACCAGCTAACAAGCATTGGGGTGATAATGGTGAGAAGAGCCCAGAAGAAGAAGATCATTACGTAGGCCCTTCCTTTCATTTCTCAACAACAATTTAATTTTTCTGACCAAACTTTGATGTTTGTTTCATCCTTAATAATCAACCAAAAAATACAAAATGGTTTGAGAAGAAGACAACTTCCTCCAACAAATAAACGTCGAGCTGGCCATGTTTGCATAACATCTCAACACTTTCTTCCTTGTTTATTTTATTTTATTCTAGCTTTTAATAATCTCGCATGAAGTCAAGCATTTCAACAAATTGTTAGATTAATTAACTTATATATGGTGGTTAGGATGGTGGTTGTTTTGGTATCATTTTCGGTCCGGTCTAATCCGCTCCTAATTTTTTGTTTTGTCATTGGTCCAACTGACTATTTTTAAATCTATATTTGGTACCTTGGATAGCAACTATGACTAAGATAGATGGTAGACCACAGGACTTGATGTTATTCGTTTATGCGTTCGGATGCAACATATCTAAATATATATAATGCATTTTGTGTTATTTGTGTGGCCGGCATAGTATTTGCATTCAAATTTTATGTTTGGATGTAATCAAAATAAAATAATAAACAAAAATTGAGTTTTAACTACATTTTTTTATAGTTGCCCAAAAAAAAAACTACATTTTTTTATTAAATTGCATGTCAATTTTTTTTTGTAAATGTATAATCATAAGTTTAGTTTGAAATAGAAAATTTTTTCATTTTTTCGATGAAATAATGAAATCACAAATTTTTCTTTGTTTCAGACGGAAAAATCGATATTTCTTAATCATGTGATTTTTACATTGAAAAACGTGGAATAGTGTTTGGACGTTGTTTAGTATTTAATTTACAATGGCTTCGTATACCGAAAACATGGTTGTTTTTTTGTTAATCTAATTTTATATGATCCACTAGTTCAAAGATACAATTATAAACTCTTGATCATTTTTCCTTTGATGTTTAATGGTATATACGGAAACGAGTGGTGGATATGCAAATGATTGAGAGAGACGGCAATGTCAATGGGTCTAATTACATGGTCCGCATTATCCAAAGTTTTTCGTAGTTGTCACCATGTAGGGGGCCACTAATGTTTCTATTTGACTAAATGATGTTGAAGTAATCATAATTTGAGATTAAAATCAATGTTTGGTGATTTAACATTTTACAAAAAAAAAAAAAAAAAAACAGAAATCAGAGTTTGGTGTGTTCGCTTTTTGACCTTTAACAAAACAGATTACATACATTGATACATATCTATTAGAGTTTGTCGTAAATCTTGGAACATGTGATGGAGATGCGGAAGCGATAAACAAACGCGGGATAAAGTTTTCGAGGAAACTCGACCACGGGTATGTGTTTTGTTGAAATCGAAGACGTTCGAGATCAACATCGGTTTGAGAGTCCTCTTAGGGCTTTGACATAAAGCTCTTAAGGGAAACTTGAGTTTCCTCTTTTGGGATTTTCTTATTGATTCAAAACGAGGTGGTGTTACTTACAGTGGAGTCTACGGTCTCTATTGATAGAGAAGTAGATAAACACGAGCTAGCTCTAATCATAATCCTAAATGAGTTAAAAATCTATCGTAAATAAAGAAAGACCAAACTGAATCCATCCTAATCCTAATCGAAGATAAGAAACACCAAAACCAAAACGTGACAAGTCTTGTGTCTCGTGACGTGTACGCGCTGCATCAACATGTGCAACCAACGAAGAAAACTTGAGGTTAAAAGGGTGTTTCATTGCTATCGGATGTGTGTGAGACTAATTCTACGTTTAGGGAAAGATGATTTTCAATTTATTAAAAATATGGGACCAAAAGTATTATGAGTTAATAAGACATGAAACTTTCTTTTTGAAATTTTATGAGTTGTTGGGTAGAAGTCTATGTGAGTTGTTGACCAACATAAGCATGAGAAAAAACAAACTTACTTTGATCGGGGCCAGCCAGGTAGGCTAGTGATCAGAAAAGAAAATCGATTCTATGTACACTATGGTATGTTAGAAGAAGATGAACTGCCTAGATCATTGTATGGTAATTGAGGAAGGAATGCAGGTATGCTCTGCAGGTTTTATGGGGCGAGGCTTTGTGGATCGATTATTTTTAAAGCCCTATGCAGGGCAGGCCTAGCAAGGCTGGCTAGACATTTTTTAGCTTGACACCAAGGAATTGCAGAACCAATGAGATAGGAAGCCGTGAACGGATTTCAGATTTAAAACCAAAAGAGCAAAATACGAGAAAGTCTTAATGGCAGTTATTGAGTTTATATGACCAAATGACAACTTCACGAGGTTCCCAAGCATATATCTAAATCCGCAGCCATTTGCAAAGTAAATCGAGCTAACATCAAAATAAAATAGTTCCAGCGTTACACATACAAAGCCTTACATTTCCATTGGAGCCACGTCTTGGTCACCTGCACCACCACCAGCTTGTTCTGCAGGTGCAGCAGCAGCAGCTTCGGCCTCACCCTCACCAGCCTCGCCTTCGCCTTCCTCTTCCTCTGGCACTTTCTCAAATGTGTCAATTACTTTCTGAATCGCTTCTTGGTCCAAGAAGTGGAATGGTTCATCGACTCCTAGAATAGCGACTGTGCAGAGAGAACTCTTCAGTGTTTCCCCTTGCAATGTCTCCCTAACAGCCAGTATAGCATCTTTTATCAGATCTTCTCTTGAAGAATCCCCAAAGCTCTCAAACCTGCGTTCCAGATAGGTCTTTGCCGCTTGGGAACGGGATCCCATAGCAAAAGCTTGGTACTCGAAGTAGTTTCCGCTTGGACAGTTGTAGTAAAGGTGGGCGCCAGACTCATCCAATCCACCTACCAGTAAACCCACGCCATAGGGCCGTTTCCATGATCGTTGGGTACAGACCTGTTCACAAGGCAAACACACACAAGAATAATCCCTTATTCAGATCAAGAAGTATCACATAAAAACCTTGGTATTGAAAGAAATATTAATGTAACTTAAGTTGGATCTGTCTAGCACAATCTTTCATACTATAAGAATGAGGAAAATATAAGACTGTTTGTTTAGACAGATGATATATGGGAGTTATTGCTAGTGGCTTTGTAGCAAACCAACAATCAAAAATGGGAATATAACAACAGTTGTGTTATATACATCAACAAAAGTGAGATGTAGCAGAAAAGCATTTACGCAGTTGTAATTACAATAGTTAATTTAAGAAACCATTAGTTAGAGACAAAACAAAAGAGAGATGTAGCACATAATTATAGGTAAGATGTAGAACAACATAGCAGGAGTAATGACCGGTGAGACAAGTGAAGATTGGTGAGGACGAACTGTGAATAAAGCCAACAAATGGAACACTAGATGCAAAATGAAGACCGAAATCCAAATCTTAAATGAATGACAATTGATTCTCTTAGTGACGACTGCACAAACAAGTAAAAGTACCAGAAGAAAATCAAAACTCAGTCTTCTAGCATCCTAATGTTAAAGCGAATGTTTAATACAACCTAAATCCAATTATTAGACGAAGTGACAATAAATCCTCTTAATGACGACTGCAGAAACAAGTAAAAGTACCAGAAAAAAATCAAAATTCATTCTTAAATCCTAATGTTATGACATGTTCTTGGTAAAGGTAAACCTTTGTATACAAGATTATGCAGCTGTGACAACAACATCCAAAGAATTTTACCAAACAGGAATTGAGTTTCTGGTTAGATAAATCCTACAACTCAGTATCCGCTAAATCAAGCAAACTCTTGTTAATTTAAGTCTTAATCAGCTCAGATCACTGTTACACTTGCTCTTAACCTCAGCTTTAATCCAAAATCATCAAAAATTCATCACATACTAATCAGTAATTGAAGAAGACAAAAACACATTTTCTGTATATCATCACAGCTTAGGAAAGAGCAAATCACTAAGACATCTAATGTAAACCCTAAGGGCAAAGTCAAGAAGCTAATGGCTAAATTTTAGCTCAGTGACTCACACAAAATCAAGTGTAATCGATTCCAAATTCCCCATATCTCAATTAACGATAAAAAAGACTAATAGCTGAATATATTAGCTAAGTTAGTCGCACAAAACCAAGTGTGATTGATTCCAAAATTACCCAAATCCAAATCAACAATTACAAGAGCCAAGACCGTCGAAACACTAACCTGAGCCTTATCAGCAAGATGAACAACAAGACGACCAACGGGAAGAGGAGACTCATAAGTAAACGAGTGATTGATTGACTCCGATCTCATATAACGAGAAAGAACACGGCCATCAGCGGTAAGACCAGCGATTGCAACACCAATATGGTCATCTACTTTGAAGATCTTCCTCTGATGAGAAGAAAGCTCCGACTGAGCTTTGTTGACACAAGCGAGGACGACATGGGAACGAGATCTGAGCCCAATTGCTGCAGATCCTTGCTTCACTGCTTCCATGGCGTATTCCACTTGAAATAGACGACCTGTGGGACTCCATGTGGTAACATCTGTATCGTACTGGTTTCTGAACATTTTTGCTGCTTCTTCTTCCCTCTTTCTTCTTCACTCGTCGTCGAAAGGGTTTATACAGACAAAAGCACAGAAAACTTTTCTTTTCCTTCAAGCCATGGATGCTCTCTCTTTGATACAATGAACAAATGGGCTTAGATTTAATGTTGGGCCTTAGTATTGGCTCGCTAGCTTATTGGGCTGAGACTTTAGGGGGAAACAAATTTTCTAAAATTTAAGAAATTTACGCCCAACTATCGTTTAGATATGTAAATATCGGTGTAATGGTAATACAAGATTTGGTTTAATAAATTAAATTTAGGGGTGGTCAAGGATCAAATCTCGATGTGTCAGATGCTTAGTGATCTGAACATTACGGATATTTAGATTTCAGATAAAAAATTAAGTTATTACGATCCGGTTTAAGATTTGATTTACAACATAAAATTAGCTTATTTAATAGCATTTTTTGTTAATATTCTAATCCTGATATGTAATAACATAATTCACAAGTCTTGGTTTTACTGTTTTGGAAGTCCATAAGGCAGGAGATATTTAATGTTATGAATTAATAGTATCAAACAACCATGAAAACAAAAGAAGAACAAAATACATATCATTATGAGACCGGGAAATAAGATAAGTTCCCAATCTAGAAATTCTTTTTGAATTCGAAGAAAGAGGATACCACATGTAGGGATATTAAAAACGATGTCGTTTTGTTTAAATTCAACTTCAAGCTTATATGTGATTAAAACGCAGTCGTTTAGACTGCAAACATGGCATCTTAGTCAGCAACAATTAACAGAACAGTAACGATGTTTCTCGATTTGTTGGTTTTACTGGATTTGAATTCTTTGGTTAGGAAATTCAAATTTAGGTGAGTTTATGTTGTTATAGACACGAGACATAGTTATGTGTATAAATAAGACAAACAATTAAGTCTGTAGAGAAATCGAACCTTGAACACTATAAAGTCAACAATAAAAGTTGGATCGGACTGGATATCTGTTCTAGAACAAAGTTATTATCCAGACCCAAATTCGTTGCATGATTCTTGTTTCCTAAATCAGCATTTACAAATTCTGACTACTTAAAATTTCAGAGCTTATAAAACCGGATTACAAATCTTGAGTTTAGATATCAGATAATATGTCATATGTCAATTTTTTTTTTTTTTTATATTAGCTAATGGAATCCGTCATATAAGTCGACTGGCTAGATCTTACACTTATAACTCTCATTGTTAAGAAATGCTTGACATCAAGATGTTGAAATTTTCTAATTACGGAGTATGAAATACATTATTCAAGTAACATTACACGAATCAGTCGACTCAAAAGACAACATTCTTTAAATACGTAAATAGGTTCATTCTTCATACCGTTACAATCACACACGATACTGTCAGTACTATAAAATCAGTTTCATACCACTCTCCAATTATGATTAATTGGGTTTAAACCCGAATCACTCCTCCAATAGTAAAACGATATGACAATAATATAACGGTTGAATTTTCTAAGCACACATCTGTTGTGCCGGCATGGGAGCATCGGTTCTCTCGCTGGTTACCCCCGGTTCTGTCTTGTTACATGGCATCATACCATCGGTTCGTCCAGCTCCGGTTTTGAGCTCGATATTGTCATCCTTAGTCGGAACTTTGTTCTCAGATATAGATTGGTACGGTAAAGAAACCGGGAGAAACCCCTTTTGTCGACATGTCTCGATAGATTCAACCAACATTTCCTCGAGACTATACTTGAAGTTAAACCCCATGTCAGTCAGCTTCTTGGAACTGAACTCAATGCCCGTTAGATTCTCATCAACACCTTCAAACCTGTTCCAAAGAGTTTTTTAGCAAAAGATTTGATTTCATAAGGAAACCAGGCTTACATATTTTCTCTAGTCCCTAGCCCGAGGAGATTATGAGCCTAGACCCGAATTTTTTTGGCTAAACCAAAAAAAAGTCAGGCTTAAACCGGTATTACTTACGTTGAAGGCACGTTGTATTCGGGGTATTTTTGCCTGAGAAATTTGGAGATAGTAAGAATGGTGGCTTCGTGAGAGGAACAAACATAACGTCCCTTGGCAGCAGCTTGTTCGTACAAGAAGATATGAGCATTACATAGGTCGTCCAAATGCACATACTGTCCTTGTCTTATGATCGAGTAATGTGCCTCGTTCCCTGAAACAATATATATTCATCGTTTTAGATATAACATTTCACATTCCAACAAAAGAAGAAGCGCACACGTACGAGTGATAGGAGAGAGCGCGGTGATGAGGCTAGGTGGCATAGATGTTGTGATGAATGGACCGACCACCAATGTTGGAATAACACTAATGAAATCTAATCCTTTTTCCTCGGCGTAATCCCACGCTGCTTTCTCCGCTAATGTTTTCGACACGAAATACATCTGCCAAAAACGTATAAATCAACTTTAAATTACTTTGAAGAAGATTAACCCTAAAGTTGAGTTTAATTAATATGTATAATACCCATCCTGTCATCTTCTTGAACATGATAAACTCAAGGTCACTCCAATCTTGTTCATCATAGACACTCTTCTGATGTTCTTCGACATTAACAGTTCCGGCAGATGAAGTAAATATGAATCTTCGTACGGTCTTTGCCTTAACACATGCTTTCAATATCCCCAACATTCCATTCACTGTCGGTTTTATCACTTCGTTCTGATTCGCAAAAGAAAAAAACAAAACAAAACTTAATTTAGCGTTGATATATGTCAAAACCAACAGAGGTTCATTATTCATATATATTATATAACTCACATCAGGATCTTTTGATTCAAAATCCATGGGAGTTGCCACGTGGAAAACACCGTCGCATCCGTTTATAGCGTCATCGTAGCTTCCTTCTTCGGATAAATCGGCCTTCCATAAAGTGAGTTGCGTCTTGGCGTTTGGCAAATCAAGGAGATGTTTCACTTTCTTCAAATTCTCTGTATAATCAAACCCGGTTATTAAAGTTATAATTATATAACCTTAGGAGAAACGAGATTGTAAGAACATATAGATCGATATATACCGGGATCCCGCACAGTGGCACGGACAGAGTAACCACGTTCTAGTAATCGCATCACTAGCCATGAACCGATGAATCCTGACGCGCCGGTTACGCACACGGTCTCTCTCTGACTAACCATTTTTTTTTGTGTTTACAAGATGGATTGTGCTTTAGGGAAAGATTGTTCTATGTAGCCTGGTACAATTCTCAATGCTATGAAGACATTATAAATAAGACACTATATATTAAGAATCGTTATTGAAGAAAACAGATTGTAGGAACAAGAAGCTGCCGGGCACGTGATTACCAACCGGCGGAGTACGTGGGGAACGTTGGTTGGCGAAAGACTAGAGATGTGTGGTACGTGACAACTGGTAAGTTGATTTTATTTATTTCCTTAGGTGTGTATTTTTTAGTTGTACCGGTGGGTGAAATACGTTTGACTCGGAATTGTTTGGTGAGAGAGAGACACGAGTTTCTGTCTAGTGTCTACTTGCTTTTTTTTACCGTTTTCAAACTTTTATTTATTATTAAACTAAACATTGTCTGACAAAAAAAAAACATATATACTTTCAAATATTATTATGTTAGAAAATCATAAAATGAGTAAAGATAATCTAATTGATGACTAAATAAATGTATGTGGTGGGGATAATTTTTTTGTTCAATTACATAATGATTAGTTAGGCCATGTATGTCAAGTTTACAGGGAATTTCGTGGAAACCAACATTTCACGTCAATATCATTCGGGAGGTCCCTAAGACAAGAAGCAACCAATGGTCCGTACCATATTTAGCATGAAATAAACACGCAGATATGTTATTACTTAGTTACCGAGACTGTACATTATTCCTCATTGTTTTTGTTCACCAACCACATTTTCTCTAATTGCGCTTTCTACGGGCACCCGCTATACTGATATCTATTAACTCGTGTTTCATTTATTCGTTCCAAAATATATAGATCCGGTATCCAAAAATAAAATAAAAATAAATATCAATTAAAACTCAGCATAGGAAACATATACATAAGCAATTCTTAAGTTTCAAACAACACAAATAATAATCATAAGGGCCATAACTCATAAACAAGTGATTTTAACTCTAGTTCTAACCAACCAAAATATTTAACTTACGCGTCAGAGGTTCATTGGAAAACACTACATCGATGTTCTTAGTAATTACAATCATATTTTCCGTAACGCATAGTTATTTACTTTTAAGTTAAGTGGTCGATCCCCAGTAATATCATAAAATAAGCTTAAATTACTTAAAATTCTTCACGATTAATTTGGCTCATCTCTAAAGTATGACATATTCAAATTTAATGTTCAAACCTTTTTAAAAATTTGTGAAGGGAGAAGAAGCCGATCTGAGCCAAATTTACTAAACTTAAAATTTATCAACCCAAAACTCCAACCAAATTTCAAAATAATCCATAATGATATATAAATTATATATTAAATAAACCGATTCGTACACAAACCGGATCCTAATTTCTATAACCAAACTAAATATAACAAATAAATTAAAATAACTTAAATTATAATTGAATATATAACTTAATTTTATAAGTTGATGACAAAAAAATTGAATATATACAAAATAAATTTTAACTATACTTAAAATATGATACTGATTAAAAGATTTTAGTACATTTTACTTAAATCCAAATTGAATCTAATCCAAACTGAACCAATTTATTAAAACGCAAACTGAACTAAATCAAAATAAAATTCAGTTTAATTTTATATCTATTCTCTCAAATCTTTATAAAAAAAAAAAAACAGAAACCTGAAAAAATTCTGAAATGAACAGATTTTTTTAAAAAAAATTTCAAAAATCTATATCTGATTAAATGAATCTATGTGAAAAATAAATTAAATAAATTTATATGCTTACTTGTAGCATGAGAAATTTTTAAAAGTTGTACAAAATTTAGAGGTACAGTGTATCTCATAAAGTAAGAGATAACACGTGGAGCTTACCCTATCCACGTGGATTTTATACAGAGAGAATACGCTTCTCTTTCAATTTGTATCTCAGACGTCAGAAAGGTCAGCTTTCAATTTGACTCTGCAAAGCAAACAAAGAGAAAAAAAAAAGTAAGAAACCCAAAAAAACAGCGAAGCGTCTTTGATGTAGTCCACCACAACGAGAGAGAGAGAGAGAGAGAAGAAGAAGAAGAAGAAGAAGAGAAGAAACCTTCAAAGTTCTCCTTCGTCTTCTTCAACTACTCAATTTGCTTTCGTTCTCGATCGATTTGCATTGTCTAAGCACAGTTTTGGGATCTCTTGTAGTTTCTAATTTTCTTCCAAATCGAATCGGATGGAGATGGTTTTGGAGGAGAAGGATGCATCCGATTGGATTTATAGAGGCGAAGGAGGTGCCAATCTCGTTCTTGCTTACGCTGGATCATCTCCACTTTTTGTTAGTTCTTCTTCTTCTTATTCGATCTCTCTTCCTTTTGAAATCCTGTAAAAGTTAAAAGCAAGCTTGGTGAAATTTGATTTCGTAGTAATAAAGTAGTTCAGATTCTCGCCTTCATCGGACTTTTTGCTTTATGAGTTTTGTTTAGATTCTCTAGATTCTATTTTAGTGGCCCTCTTCTTGATGATGATGACTAATCCGAATCAGAATCAGAATCAGGTTTAAATATTCGCTAGTCGATAGAAATGTTTTGGCTGTTGAACTGAGTGAATCTTGTATTGGTATACTTTTGATTGATCAGAGAATCACATAATGTCTAATTAGTTAAATGTCTCGTACAGGATTTTGATTTGGTTTGTTTCACTTTGATTATTATTTGTGATTCTTGGTTTTATATTCGTTATGGACCGATCTTTTATGTTATCTCTGAACTTTGATTAGGTGGGGAAAGTGATTCGCATACAGAAGGCTCGAAAGAATGATAAAGCAAACAAGAGTTTGAATGATGTTGTTTCGGTTTTAACAAGCGATGAGCAACTTCTGTGGAGGGAACACAAAGAGCTTATTTCATCTCCAAACAAGGAAGTTCTTGAACAAAGATATGTTAAGCATGTGATCATCCCACTCTTAGGTCCTAAACATGTAGATGCGGGCGTAAGTAATATTATTCATATGGTTTATGAGGCTTTGGTGGTTTAGTTTGGATAACAATGGCTTCTTGGAAACCTGATGATTGGAGTATTGTGGTGGGTTTTTTTTTTTTTTTTTTTTTGCTTTTTTGCAGGTACGTGTATCTGTGTCCAACGAATTTCTTGAGTGTGTTGATAAGAAAGTAACTAAGCAGCGTCCGCTATGGCGTGTTAATGCAGCAAATGTTGATATCAGTCATGATTCTGCCCTTATTTTGAATGATCATTCACTTTTCTCTCATGGTAACAATTATCATAAGAAATTGGGTATCTTAAGTGAATCGTATTTGTGTTGAGGTTATTTATGATCATAAATTAGTCATAACTATCTGGTGTTTGCTCTTTTAAATATCTGTGCCAGGGACAAGCAGTGGTGACTGCATTAGTGTTGAAATAAAGGTTTGATAAATCCTCTATTTTCGTTTTTTTCTGTTCATTAGTCGTTGTATTTCTCATCCTTGACCTAAACTCGCTGTCCTTATTCCATGAAGTAGCCCAAATGTGGATTTCTTCCAACCTCAAGGTTCATAAGTGAAGAAAACAAGCTCAAAAGAAGCGTAAGCCGTTTTAAAATGCACCAACTCCTAAAGTTGGAATATAACGAGGTAAAAGCAAAGCACTGGTAGCTTATTATCGCAATGGAACTTTCTTTCTCCAAATTTATCTTCACTTGTTGCGAGGTCTACACGAGATTTGGTCTATATGAGATTTGCTGAGAAGTCTTATAAGTATGTAACTATTCTGCAGATATCTGAAGAAAGCGAATACGATCCTCTTGATCTGTTCTCTGGTTCTAAAGAGAGAGTTTCGAAAGCTATAAAAGCCTTATATTCTACTCCCGAGAACAATTTCCGTGTATTCTTAAACGGTTCTCTCATATTAGGGGGTTCAGGTGAAAGCACCGGGAGAACCAGCCCCGATATTGGATATGCATTTGAGGAAGCTCTCAAAGGCTTCATTCAATCAGAAGACGGTTGTAGGACAAAGTGCTTTCTACAGCTAGTATCTGATGCTGTCCATAGCTCAGGAGTGCTCGATAGGCTTCTCGAAATTCAGAAGCTAGACAAATTAGACATTGAAGGAGCGATTCATTCTTATTACGATACAATCAACCAGCCTTGTGCTATATGTAAAGAAGGTGGGCCATTGGAGGCGTACTTGTCTCAACATGCTTTACCTTTAGATGAAAGCTTGAAGATTGTGAAGGACTATTTGATAGCTGCAACTGCCAAGGACTGTAGTCTTATGATCAGTTTTCAATCAAGGAATGCTTGGGATTCAGCACCTTCGTCTGATTATGTCTGTCTAAAACCAACCAATCAAACGTTTGATTACAAGGTATGATCCATTTAAACACTGTCTTTTGTGGTGAAAGGAATTTCATTAGAAAGCAATTGTGCTTTCAGGAACCATAAAATCTGTTTTTAGTTTTTTTGTTTTTATATACTTATTTGATATTTGAATTGTGAAATGTAGGTACACTTCATTGATCTGAGCCTGAAACCACTAAAGAGAATGGAGGCATACTACAAACTTGATAAGAAGATAACTAGCTTCTACAATCGGAAGCAAAAGGTTGAAAACGCCTAAGAACATATTGGCGACTCAAAGCCAAGTCATGGATCGTCTCAATACCACTAGCTGTTTTTTGTTGTTGTTATTGTTGTAAAACGTAAAATAGAAAATCCCCAAAAGGTGAATGTTCATTTCTTAAACTTATAATTTGTTGGAACGATATCTCCTTCCATCCCTTGTCTTTTCTTGCAGTGCTCAAGAGAGTTTTCTAGACCGGCATGTCCGTTGCCCGGAGATCTTTCCCCGGTCCACAATGCTCTCCTTCAAGTTTTGCCGGATCGCTTGTACATATAATGATACAAAGATGGTGGAGCTTCGTCTGATAAGTTATGAACTGCAAACATCCTTTCATTAAATATGCAAACTGATTACAAGTATTGGTAAATGAGAGATATTGAGCCCTCAAATCTGCAAAGCTTCACTCTCTACAATCTGAAACACTCACAAGATCTCATCACGATCTTGTAGGCTAGACTCAGATTGTCTCTGCCAAATACAAACTACCAAAAGCATAAAAGACTTGAAAGAAACAAACACTTATTTAGGGTTCTTCCGCAATGACCTGCAAACACAATGTTTGCGGTTGTTAGCTTTTAACAACACTTGTGGTGGTAACCCAATCACGAGGGAAATAGTTTACATAAAAAATTTCAGAAATTAAAGATTTAGAATCCTGGCTAAATAATCGGTATGGAAATTACAAGAACGAGAAATATTTGAAAGCGAGAAGAAAGGAAAACTAACTCTAGAAGATTAGAGAAAGTGGGCCAATTCTCAGTAGACTACACGATTGAGATTAACTCTGTACAATCTGTTTCGAAAATTTGACAATTTATCTTTCTTGTGAGAATATTCTTCATAGCCCATATTTAAGCTTCCATATCCAAGTGAAGACGAAAGAGGCTTTTTCTATGAAATTTTTGCCCCTAAAAGTAACACATGTGCATCCCCTGAACATAAATCCAACCTAGTCCTGTGAAGGGGTCATTAAATTTCCACGAACCATCGGTCTAACACCGAATTAATTGAGAAGACATTCCCAATGCTTCTCTTTCCTCTATCTCCCCCACATGACTCAGTTGAGCAGCCTCTCATGCCAACTGTTCCCTTCTAGCGTGATTTAAGGTGTCTAGAGACTCAGGTTGAATACTTTGGAACATTTTTTAAAATAGTAATTAAAATTTAGATTAATTACTATTGTCAAATATTATCATATAAAATTCTTAAATAGTGTATATATATATTATCTAAGCTAAACTATATTTATAAATATAAAAATATTCATTGTATATCAAAACAATGTTCCAAACCTCTTAAAATTAAATATTTAACTCGTTATTTTATAATTTATTTAAAATTTAGAAATTTTAAATTTGTAATGTAGTAATACAATTTTTGATTTTTTTTTATATAGATTATATATTGTATGTATTTTTTTGGTAGGTTTTATGCTAAACAGCTACCAAACGGTTAGTTTTCTAAACATTCATGTTTTAACCGCTAGATCAGTTGTATAAATTGCTTAATAACGCTTGAAACCGCAACCACCCACATCCGCAAACTGCCGCACCCATATTTGAAGAATTCAGCTCAATCAGTCAGGCTATACTCTAAAATCTTCAACTGCAAATACTCTAGTTAAACTAGAGTCTTCTCAATCCTAGGAGTCAACGTGTTTATTTGATTTACTCTACTTCCCTTCAATCCTTTTCGTCTTTCTTAACATATAATTTGTTGAAAGTCTCAATACACTCCCATTCTGTAAGGATAAATTCGCGTGCGGAAGCGTATGATGACTTTGCTAGAATTTGACACAAGAAAATTGTTAATACAGTTTGGATACTCGATCCTACGTCTGGGGTGAGAACCGTCTCTCACAACTTCCACTAAAACTTTTAGTGAATACAAGAACAACCACTCAAAGCTTTAGGCTTTACAAAGAAAATTTAACCTATGCTTTTGTGTGATGTCTACTTTTTCGGATACCTTATAACCCTAGATATACAACCTATTTATAAGAAAACTAATACCCTAGTTTTCCTTTTTTCCTTTGCAGTTTTTCACATGGATAATGGGCTGGAGAAAAATTGGGCTTCATATCTCACAAACTCCACTTTGAGCTCAATTCTTTAAAACTGGCCCACATGCAAAATCTTGATCCAACAAGTATCTCAGATCCAGACTCCGATCCGTGACCCACGATCCGCTCCTGCTTCCGACCCGCGACCCGCTTCTACATCTGACCCGACCCGCTTTGAGAAAGGAAACCAAAAACGACTTCTCCTTTTTTTTTTTTTTTCGTTTTTTTCTTCTTCATCTTTCTCACGAAACCATGACGATCTTCTTCACCAAAACCAAATCTCTCCTCAGTCTTGCTCTCATTCTGCTGGAACAAGCAAATTCCATGGCTGCCTCTCCTTCTCCGGCGACACCAACCACTGGCGAGGCTCCACCATGTCCAATTTGCTTAGAAACCTTGAAAGGTAACAAACACGTTTTCTCTTCCTTCGTTTTTCTTGCTTGTTTCTTTCGTTTTCACATAGATCCATCACCTAAATGCCTCAATCTGTGTTTTTCCGGCTTGAATCGGCGTTTTCTGGCGAGTTTTTGCTGTAAAAAACTTCTGAATTCGCGCTGGCGAGTTGACTCAGTTCTGGTGAGTCGACTCGGTGACTCATTGAGTTGACTGGGCGAGTTGGACTTTAAGCAATCTGAGCCTGTAACAATCTTCCAGCAGCCCACAGAATTTTGGGCCTACGCTCATGGGCTCCCTAAAATAAAAGGTACGCTCAATATCTTTTTAAGCCCACTTTCCTTTTAAGCCCATTTGTTGGATTCTGATAATCAACTGTTGACCAAACAGTCAACTCTACCTAGCCGGCATTGACTGTTGACTGCTGCCGTTAACCGGCATTGACCGGCATTGACCGACGACTTTCCGGCCAAAATTCCGGCGAAACTTATTTTTTCCAGAATTTCAAGGTAAACTCTCCTGTACTTTAAAATACTTAAAACTTTCTCAATTTCTCATGCTTTCGGACGAAAAACTGACGTACTTCAACCTCTTTCCATGTACCTTCGCACTCCACCTTGAGCTGATAACTGCAGCTCCTCTTAGCTTCTAGGTAACTTAATCTTTCCTTAGATCCTTTTCCATTATCTCAAATCAGAACACTAACCTTTTTCTTCTGATTTTGCGAGGTACTTTTTCTGATAATGGAGTTACCTGAAGCTGTTTCACGTATTAGGCGAGGTTGACAAAATTGCAGCAAACCTGAAATCCATGTCCAGGTACTGCTTCTCTTACAATGTCTGCTCGAACCTTGCTTGTGCCAACCTTAGGATCATTATCTCTACTGAACATCCCATGTGACTTGATACCGAACTGATGTGAAAACCTCTTAGCTATCATCCTAGCTTGAACTTCTTGTTTTTCCACAATGCATGGTATCCCTAGTCTCTGTTTAAAGTACCACTTACTTGAGACCATCCTTTTCGTTTCACTTAGAGACTCTATGTCTTCCTTAGCATCTTTCTAATGCTTATTTTTCTTGCTTTCTATCACCTCTTCACATGTTTTAACTTTTGCATCAATCCCTTCTGTAGTAGCCAAAGCATAAGCCACACAACCAGAATCTTTAAATTCAACCTTTCCTGAATTTCCAGATTTTCCACCCTGAATTGATGAATCTCTTTTTTTAAAACCATATGGTGTTGGTCTCTGCACCAAATTCTCACTGAAAGTCACTTTCTTTGACTTCTTCTTTATGACTTCATCTTCAACTCTAGAAACATTCTTCTCACCCTTAGAAACAGTGCCTTGTAGATAATAAAGCCCTTTGTGATATTTTCCAGATATCACCTTCTTATTATCCTTGTAGAAGTGCACCATGTACTCCCTTCCATCATACCTACAACCTGATTTTTCCAACATCCCATAAGAAATCAGATTCCTACTCACCTGAGGGATGTATCTCACATCCTTGAGTATTACCTCTGAACCATCTGAATTCTGAATTTTGATCTTCCCAATTTCCTTGATGTCCCCTTCAGTGTTGTTAGCCATAAGCACTTTCTCACCATTCAACTCTTTGAAGTCAAACAAGTATTTCTTGTTTGATGTACTGTGGAATGTACAACCAGAATCCATGATCCATTCTTACAATGTGTCATGCTTACTAACTGTCAACATCAATGGTTGCTTAGGCTCCACTGTGATATTCACAGATTCTTTGGATTTCTTCTTCTCAGGACAATCTCTTTTCGAGTGATCTTCACTTCCACATATGAAACAACCAGTGTTGTTATTGTACTTAGGTCTTGACTGTGACTTGCCTCTATTCTTAGACTTTCCTCTTCCCTGCTGATTATTTTCCACACTGAACCTGTTCTCTGACCTGCCTCTAGCATCAACATATAACCCTTGTCCCTGTGATGTTGGCTCACTTTCCAACAACTCCTTCTCTTTCGACTTAGCAGCTCCAGTGACCTCATTCAACTTTAGTGTCTCTCTGCCATACTTAAGGGTCTCCTTGAGTTGAACATACTTGTAAGGTAGAGAACTCATCAACAATATTACTTGCACCTCTTCTGACATCTCCACTCCTAGATTGTGCAGATTTGCAACCAGCTTCAAAAAATCATCAACGTTCTCATCTATACTTTTGGAGTTATTCATCTTAAAAGTATAGAACTTAAGCTGTAAGTAGATGCGATTAGGCAAAGATGTCTCCATGTACAGCTTGTTCAATGTAGACCACATATCTGCTGCGGTCTCACAATTGCTGATCTTCCTTAGGACTTGATTTCCCACGTTCAAGACAATCAGATCCTTCGCCTTTTCTGATTTCTCAAACTTTGCTGGATCAATTTCTGGAGCTAACTCACTAACTCCATCCGTTCCCTTCAGTGGATCCTTCTTAAAAGCTTCTAATTCTTCTTTGGTAGGGGCTGGATTTTTTAGCAACTTGTCATCTGTCAAGATCCACTTCAACCCTAACACTCCAAAGTGAGCCAACATGCGAACTTTCCACAGGGAAAAATCACCAGTCCCATCAAATCTATCTACCTGGTACCTTAAATTACTCATTCAGCCTTCTGTTACAAAATCCGTGAACTGTACCCGTGAACAGTACCGCCGTGAACAGTACCGCCGAAAATCCCTTATTGATTCTCTTATCAAATCTTTCTAGCACTTGTAATCAAAACCTGGATTGCTCTGATACCACTTGTAAGGATAAATTCGCGTGCGGAAGCGTATGATGACTTTGCTAGAATTTGACACAAGAGAATTGTTAACCCAGTTCGGATACTCGATCCTACGTCTGGGGTGAGAACCGTCTCTCACAACTTTCACTAGAACTTTTAGTGAATACAAGAACAACCACTCAAACTTTAGGCTTTACAAAGAGAATTTAACCTAGACTTTTTTGTGATGTCTACTTTTTTGGATACCTTATAACCCTAGGTATACAACCTATTTATAAGAAAACTAATACCCTAGTTTTCCTTTTTTCCTTTGCAGTTTTCCACATGCATAATGGACTGGAGAAGAATTGGACCTCATATCTCACACATTCAAATGAAACTGTCAATACCAAAAACCTAAGCAAATTCATGAAGAGGCAAGCCTTTCCATTGAATTAATCTCTCCAAAAACTCTTCAACATTATAACGAGTGTCACGTAAGCCTTTTTGGCTCCAACACAACCTCATCAACGTCAGAGAAAGATGAGGAAGAGGAGTAATCGAAACATCAGTACAACAACCTTTACACATGAAAGATTGGATGAACTTTAAGAGGTGGAAGGCAACTTCAAGCGATAAGAAGCTTTCCCACTCCTCTCCAATATCTCAAAAGGCCGATAAAACTTGGCGGACAGTTTTTGACAAACCCTCCTTGTAACATATTGTTGTCGGTAAGGTCCTAACATCACAATACAAAAAAGAATCCACCATGAATTCTACATCCCTTCGCTTCTTATCAGCAAATTGATTCATCAGTTGTTGCGTCTGAGACAGATGACTCTGAATTTTGCTATAACATAATGTTTTTCTCTTTCAACATCACTTTTAGTTCAAAATTGGGAGTAAATCCTTCTTCAAACCGCAAATATCTACCATACATAACTTTGAAAAGAGATGCCTTTAGAGCTGTAGGATATGAAGTATTGTACCAAAACTCAGCATACGAGAGAAATATTGAACAAGTATGAGGGTGATTAACTAAGGTGGACTTCAGTTTGGCATCCCACAAGCGAAAACACTCTTTCCAAAATGAAGTAAAGAAGATAAAATCACGGTCCAAGACAATGGAAGCAGGAAAGCCATGCAGTCTTACCATCTCTTTAATAAACGAAACTACCACATCCGATGCTTTGAAAGGATGTTTGAGGCAAAGGAAACTGTATTTCCTTAGTCTATCCACAACCACAAACACCACATGAATGCCTTGAGAGGAAGAAAAATCCTCTATGAAATCCATGCTAATATCCTGCCAAATTTGAGCAAGTACAAGTAATATTTCTACTAAACACGTATTTCTAAACCATCTTGAAATATGATGAAGTGGACACTATTGGATTAAGTAAACATGGCAAATCGAAAATGCGAGCTATATGTTAAGAAAGCATTACTACAATAAATATACGAAACCGAAATATTTGAACTTTGTATTACATGAAAGTATCACATTAGAAAAACGTTGAAAGTACATCAAATATATAGATTGGGATTTACCAAATTATAAGCTATTAAAAGTTCATCATGCTCGCAAAAAAATCTGTTAAAGAAATATCTTCAATACATGATACGTTGCCTCACCTGAAATTTCATACAATTAGAAAATCATTAACTATTTTAAAAATTTATCCCAATATCAAAGAAATCAATTACAATATATGTATATGTATAATGAGAATACAATTTTATTTATAATTACGAGAAACAGTGATATCTATAGTTCACATTAAAATCTTGTGCATTTTAATTATTTAAAGAGTTTATCGAGATTTATGTAACTACAAATATAAGTATGCAGATTTTTACGTAAGACTAATTACAATGGCATGTTGAATTTTTGTTGAAGATGATATAGATTAAATCATGTTGAATCATTTCAACATGTTTAATCGATGAAGGTGGAATCCACAAAGGCCACGTGGCACATATTGATTGGATGAAAAAATTATTTGTAGAATAAAATACGGAGATTGCGAGAAATGACTCGAGATTAGGAGTCAATTGCAAAAGTAACTCCCTAAAAGTCTTACTTGTGGATAGTAAAATTTATCTCTTTTTTATCCTTAGACGTCCGAAAATTTACAAAAAAAGCCACCATCAAAGCAGACCTAAAGAATATTGATTATAGAAACAAAGCAGACTTTATTTACGTCTGCATCATTACTCTCTATTTAAAAAACTATGAAGCAGATTTAATTATGCCTGCTTCATAAAGGAAAAAAATTGAAGCAGACGTAACTTAAAAATGTACCAAAGCAGACTTAATTTACTACTGCTTCACAAGTTTAAATTACAAAGCAGATGTAAGTTACGTCTGCTTTGGAGACAATATTTACAAAGCACACGTAAATTACGTCTGCTTTGAAAGTGAAATTTACGAAGCAGACATAAGTTTCGTATATTTTTTGAGGTGGTTTCTGCAATTCAACAAATATTTATTACTGAAGCAAACATAATTTACGTCTGTCGCAGTAATTAATTTTTACGAAGCAAACATAAGTTATGTCTGCTGCAGTGTAAAATATTTACGAAGCAGACATAAGTCACCTCTGCTTAAGTATTTTATAATTTTTTTTAAATGATATTAATATGTTATAAAAATAAATTAGCAAAAAGAACAATTTATAAAATTAGCTTGATTTATGTACTATATGTCCTTTAAATATCACATTAAAAGAGCAATATATTTTTTTCTTAAAAAATATTTAATATGAAATATGAAAGTTAGATCAAGTTATACATATGAACATACGAAGCAGAGTTAACGTAAATTTTAAGTATGCTTAAGTATTTTAGTTTTTTACTAAGCAGACGTATCTTATGTCTGCTTCATTGTTTTATATTTAAAAGCTTAAAAATTGATATTAATGGGTTAAAAATTAATTTAGAAAACAACAATTTATAAAAATAGTATGATTTATGAACTATATGTCCTTGAAACATCTCATTAAAATAACATAATATCGTTTTCTTAAAAATATATTCAATGTAATATGAAAGTTAGATCAAGTTATACATATGAACATACAACGCAGATTTAATGCAATTTTTTAAGTCAGCTTCAGTGTTTTATATTTAAAATTTTTAAAAATGATATTAATAAGTTAAAAGATTAATTTATCAAAAAAAATTATAAAAATAATATGATTTATGGACTGTATGTCCTTAAAACATCTCACTAAAAGAACAACATATTGTTTTCTTAAAACATATGAAAGTTAGATCAAGTTATACATACGAAGCAGACTTAACGAAAATTTTTAAGTCAACTTATGTATTTTAGTTTTTACTAAGCAAACATATTTTACGTATTCTTGTATGTTTTATATTTAAAAGTTTAAAATTGATATTAATATGCTAAAAATTTAATTTAGCAAAAACAACAATTTATAAAATAGTATTATTTATGGACTGTATGTTCTTGAAATATCTCATTAAAAGAACAACATATTGTTTTCTTATAAAATAATCAATGAAATATGAAAATTAGATAAAGTTATACATATGAAAATCGGAAGCAGACTTGACGAAGACTTAACGAAATTTTTTAAGTCTGCTCAAGTATTTTAATTGTATGTAACAATAGATCAGGCGTCATTGAGGTCATTGAGCATATTGTTATTTTAAAAGAACCAAACAAAACATAAATTACAAGTTTAATTTTTTCTGTTTTTTTTGTTGACAAAAAAAAAATTGTTTCTGTTCATGAAAGAGAAGCATATTTTGTCTGAGTCGATATGTGGGATCTTAACATTGCGCAAAGAAAATTAAAGAAAATCAGTTTTTGTTTCCAAGTGTATCACTTTTTTCATGAAATTACTCCGAGAGCTTTAAATTAGTCAGAAACTTTATTCTTTAGCTGAATCTTTGCTTAATGAAAGTTCTAATTATTGATTTAAGGGTTCTTAAATCATTGTTGTATTGCAGGATTAGAGGATTGGGAACACTGTGAAACGAGTGAGTCCGAGAAGCTGAAAGCTGCGTAAGCAATTAACAACTACCTATCATTTCAGTCATTGACAAGACTGAAAGGTCCTTAGTTTATTCAAGAACAGCGACTATGCCGTCGACCCTCTCCGGTAAAGAGATCAAAACCTTTTGAACCAAATGATAATCGGTCTTCTCCTCACCGTGAATTCTAAGTTGATTGCTTATTTCAATCAACTTTGTTGTGAAACCATTTATGTTTTCACTCTCATCCATCTTCAGATTCTCGTATTCTCTTCGTAGAGATTGAAGATTAATCATTCTCACTTGAGAACTTCCTTGGAACTCCATCTCTAATGCATTCCATGCATCTCTCGCACTCTATGCGGAAGCAATTCTCGGAAATATTGAATTCGAAACTGCACTTTGAAGGATCTGAAGGGCCATCATATCCTCCATCACACGATCATCTTTCTCTCTGATCATCGCCGGTGTGTTTTCAGAAGACGTACTCAACGTAACTCTATTTTCAATGACGTCCCACAATTTTCTCGTTTTCAAGATGGTTATCATCTTGATCTTCCAAAAGCCATACGATTCATCATTGAAGATTGGAATAACTTGCTGCATTGTTGTCTCCATATCTCTGATACCATGTAAGATTATTTCTACTTGTTCAAAACAGAATAACTTGTTATTGAAGAACTTAATAAAAATAGAGAGACGAGAGAAAGAAAGCAGTGGAACTTCTCTCTTATTTTATTAAGACAACACACTTACATATTTATAGTATCTTACGTAACCGTTCGTAACTTGCGGAAACGAACCAACACAACTTAACTAAACGACACAACTTGTTAAACTAAACACACACATCTCTTAACACACATACACACTTATTAAGTACTTTATAATATAATTCTAAACTCAATTATATTTTAACACTCCCCCTTAATTGAGTTTAGGTAACTTGCTCTTTAGTTCTTAAACCTTGTGATGACAACACCAAATCTGTCACATCAAACTCCATCTTCATGTCGATGACTTTCTTCTTCTCCGGTTTGTTCATGAGTAGCCACCTTTCGTTCTCTTCAATCATCGTAATTTCTTCACTCATGACATCTCTGCATGCCTTCTCCAATTATCTTCTGCTTCCTCTTAGGTAAGCATTTTCTTCTTTTCTTGGTGTCTTGATCACCAGCTTGTGTGCGTGATTCTTCACGTCTTCTTCGGTTGACTCTCCAACCGGTTTCTGCTTCCTTTCTCTCTTAGGCAAGCAGTCTCTTTTTCTTCAATTCTCCGAACCATCACTTCGGTTAACCTTAGTCTTTTTGGTTCTCTTGACCATCACCTAAGGCTTTCTCTAACCTCGGTCTTTTTGGTTCCTTGAACCTTCGTGCTGATTAGCCATATTTTGTTTCTTCCAACTGTCGACTTCCGTGTGGTTGTTTCTCTTACAAACACCACACCACTCTCTGTATTTTTGTTGATTTGCCTTGCTTTGTTTCTTCCAACAGGCGGCTCCTGTGTGATTGTCTTTCTCACAAACATCACACACCACTTTTTGCCTTAGTTGTCACGCCAATTACTCTTCATGTTTCCTGGTCGTACAACAACTTTTCTTCTCGTGATAAAACATGAAAGTCTTCTTCGGTCATGCTTTCATTACGAGACGATGAAGTCAAATCTTGAGTTTGCTCCATCACATCCACTATGCTGTCAAATTGTGCTTTACTTGTCTCTGTTTTTGTGCTTGACTTTGTATCTCAAATTGGCCCTTGAATCAATAAAGCTCTGATACCATGGAACTTCGTTTATTTAAGTTGCATGGAACCATTGAAGATTAGAATAACTTGCTGTATTGTTGTCTCCATAGCTCTGATACCATGTAAGACTTTGCTCTTTCAAAGTCGTTAAAGGATCGGACAACAACAGATGTTACTCTGTTTTGTTTCTTCCTCTCATGATGTTTCTTGTGTTACACTCAAACGTCTTTGTTATGAACCACTCAATTGTTAAAACGAAAACCACACGTTTTATTATTGATGTATCAACTGTATATATAGGTTTACATAACACACTTTGACTAAGGGACACGCCTCTAGAAGACAACCCAATGTGGAGACACACACATACAAGTGTAACTGTTTTGCGGTTACTCATTCTATTCGTATCTCTTCGGTGATACAAATAGAATTTACATAATTCAGTTACATAACTATATATTATATAAAATTCCTAAGTTAACAAACTAACATGAAGACTTGATCACTTCCAACAAGTTAATCTAATCAATATTTGAAAGATCCAAATCTTTTCGAAGTTACATTGTCTTTGTATGATCTCAGTTTTTCACTTTACAAATTCCATAACCTATAGAAGAATTTCACGACATCTTTTTTTTTTTTTTTAAATAAAATGTTAAACTGTATTTACTCAAAAAAGACTGTTTGTACATCAAGTGCTTACGTTATTCGAAATTTTGAAATAAAAAACTGGAAACTACATTAGATATTTAGTTTCCTTGTGTAATGAACCAAAGTTGTAGTGCATTGTTGAATCGCCCATCGCCTAGATCTCTGATAGAAGCAATGAAGTTTCTTACCTGTTTATCAAGCTGCCGTATCATAACCTCCTTCGTTGTTGAGGCTTCACCATGCCTTCTTGAGTTTCTTTCTCGCCACAGATAGTAGATCAATGATTGTACCAAGTATCGGAGGAGGAGAAGCTTAAGCCGGGGCATTGTTGAAGTATTTATGATTATCTGGATTTGATTCCAGTCTGTAGTGTAGTCCGAGGCTAAGAACCCAGTCGCAAACTTTCGCCATAGAACGGAGCTGAAACTGCAACTGAAAAATAGATGGTCACGATCTTTGTCCGCAGCCTTGCATAGAACACATTCAGAACTGACTCTTGGGTTCCATGCTCACATTCACGACATCTTTTACATAAAGTTAAATGCTTTGTTTAAATATTAAATCAAATGCACACAAACAAGAACCAACAAAAACAAAACAAAAAAATACAACAGAAACAAAAAATACATATTATATAAGTGTTGCATAATTAGAAACGATACATAGAAGAGTACAATACATTTTCCTACTGAGTTCCAGATATATTGGATACGGACGACGGATATTGCATCCATTGCAAATTGGCCGAGATGCAGAGTTGTTGCGATGATAAAGCATGTCACCTTTATCTGCTGAGTTAGTTAGACCAGGATTCAAATATGGATATGGGCCAAGTAAGCAATTAATATGAAGCGTGGTACAGCAATCGTTGCACTTATAGAACCCTTTTTCGCCTCCAATTGCTAATTTTTCCTCGCATAACTCACACCAATCTGATCCACCTGCCTCATCTCCATGACAAAATATGAGGTAATGCTCATCATGCTTGTCACAACCCTGGTTGGCACACTCATATCTAAAACTATTACTTGGGCGATTACATGCATAACAGGATAATCCGCCTTTCAAATTAGCAACTTTTTGTTTAAGTGGATGGGGATGAAATGGATGGACCTTCTTGCGCGGAGCTTGACAAAAATTGTTTTCTTTGTAATTCTCCTCGTTGATTGGAATGACACAAGCTTGACAAAACTTGTTTTCTTTGTAAACTCCATTAGTCTCAAATTTCATATGATAGCCATGAGGAAAGTGAAGTATTATTCCATCAGCTATCCTTTTGAACGGAGGCTCAACATGATCTCCATCTTCTGGTACTCCTTCGAGTTCAATGCCATCCCATATATTCTTACGCAATGCACATCTTGTGTGAACAGCGTAGCCACAACACACATTTTTTTGTATGAATGTTAAATTATATTAACAAAAAAACTTTTTTACAATGAATGCAACAAGTTTCTGAAATTGATTGAAAATGAATCTAAGAAACCGACTCTTATATGGTCAATAAACATGTGTCTCATTAAAATCCAAAGACGGAAAACCCATTTGGAAAAAAACCGTCAGTAGGAAAAAAAGTACAAGCTGTTCATTGTGAATCGGTGTAAATAAAAAAAGAAATGAATGCTGATAAGGTATCGTCATCGAGATAACGTCAAGTTCAAACTTCCGTACGGGTGGAAAACCATACTTGCAGGCCATCAAGATAGCGCTTGTCCCCCATCTCTTTCAACGAACTCAATCTATTCCGAACTTCTTTGTCAATGTTCTTGACTAAGAAGACTGCTAATTTACCGTGTTCACCATGACGTCTTGAATTTCTCTCTCTCCAAAGATGGTATATCATGGCTTGAAACGTATACTTCAGAAGGAAACTTTCAATCTTAGTTCGTAGAGCGCTGAGAAGCTGTTCTAGTAAGTCCCAATCTGGTGTGAAAGAATCCAGAAAAATGCCCTGCGTCAACCTGTGCCAAACTCGAAAAGAATAGTTACACAAAAAAAAAAGTGATTCCTAGTTTCCATTTTCTATGATGGAGTAGCCTACTGATTGACCTGAGTTCCATGAAGCCATTCTCTCGCCGAGAGATTGACAGTGATTATGGTGGATACACTACACACATTGATAGTGTATGCACCATAATCACTATCAATCTCTTGGCGGCAAACTCCACAAGACCATATTCCTAATGGAAGAGAAGAAGTAAAAGAGACACGGTGCAAATGACGAGATATTCTTATGGTTTGTGGGATATGGATACAATCACTATGGGCTACGAAATCGCATATAGAACAGACGTAGGTGAGATAAAGTTTATTTACCAAACCACTGATATTGCAGGTTAAGGAAGCTAGTCTAGGGAAAAGGGTGTGGGCATGATCATGTCTTTTTGGTTGGTCTATAAAAAAAGGTATTTTCGCCTGAGCAAAAAGGACATGCATATAACTGTTGCAAAGAGCACAATAATAAACTTTTTCGGTTGCTGTTTCTGTACGGTAGATGAAGTGGTCATCAGATCTAAATTGAGAAAAGTAGAGTTGGAGAGAATGCTTAACGTGGGAAGGATAACTAATCTCAAGTGGAGACTCGACACATTCTTTGTGGAACCTTTCATCACACTCGACACATAAATAATAGTCTGTACCGATGGTTTGGATAGAGCAACCATAGCAATAGTAGTCCATTGGATCCACTTCTTTATTGTTGTACCAAAACAGAGGGAGTACATGATGACCGTTGCTGGTGTCATCAAAGACAGGGGAAGTCTCGAACTTGTAAAGGATTCTTATATTTCTATTTCTGTGGAGAGAATCCAATAGTATTTGGGATCGGAATCTAAGGGCATAAGAAAAGAGGTTGAGGAAGGAACTCATTGCCGGAATGAATGGCTATTTTAGAGCTTGGGGTGTGTATTTGTGGTAATGGTTTTATAATGTTGTAGTATACAAGAAATGGTTTCCCATTCATTTCTTCCTTATGAAATTCTCCGACCAAGTCCATGGCTGCTCTGCTCTATCGGAGATTATTTTTTGAGATGGCTTTTGGTATATTGTTATCCTTTTTGACTCTACTTATGTGTGTATATATAGACATACATACATATACTCACACAGACATGAGATGTAGCCCTCGTTTATTTTTTTATTGAGTTATATAGCTTCAGTGGGAAATAAATAATAAGCTACATGCTGTTTTCACTAGTGCTTAAAATACAGCTAAGATTGGTTTATATTTTAGTATACTCAGTTTCAGAATATTCTTTTAAGATTGGTTTATATTTTATATTTTAGTGGCCACACCGCTAGCCCACTTGCCTCACTCCTTAAAATTTTTACTAGGATATATCCTGTGCTATAGCACGAACAAATTGCAATTATAGAAAAATATTCAAAATTTATAAAATCAGAATATCAGAAAATTGTAATTCTTCCAAAACTTTACGAAAATTTTAATATCAGTTTTTATAATATCAAATCTTTGTAATATCCGCATAAATATTTTGTAATCAGAAATATAAAACCAATCTTTCATACTCGACGATATTGAAAATTTTCTGTTGAGAAAATTCTTTTAAGATATTTTCTTTGATTTAACCGAAGAAACAAGTAAAGTTTTGGAAGATTGCGACATTCTAAGATATTAATTAAGATTTTTTGGAAAATATTAATCCAGCATATTCTAAGATTGATTTCGTATAATATATTTATCTGTTGAAAGATAATATGTCTATTAGCGATATTGGATATTGCGATATATTGTTCTCAACAGAAAGTTTTTGGATATTTTTTATTTGAATTTTAATTATATCTTATTCTGTTTTAATTATCAAATTATATAATTTAAATAGATTTAAAAATTAAATTATAATGTTACATTGTTATGTTAAATTGTACACCATGTTAAACTAAATTAGATATGAATTAAAATTATTAAATCTACTAAAAATCTATTAATAGATTCAATATTATAAAGAGAAACTAACATTAACATTAACATTCCAAAACACATCGCTAATTACATCAAATCTTTTATTTTTGAAAAATTAAATCAATACTAAATTTAATTTAATTCGTTTGTTTAATTAAATCAACAAAATATTCACAGAATCTATTTTTAACAATTTTTTTTTAAATAAAATAAATTAATTATTTAAAAAAAAATTATAATCTATAAAAAATAAAAAAAATTGACAATCTACATAAATTCTTATTTAAAATTTTCAAAAACAAATCCTAATCTACATAAAATCTCTTACTTTTGGAAAACTAAATCAACATTTAATTTAATTTAATTAGTATGTTTAATTTAATCAACAAAATCTTCGTAAAATCTACTTTTAACTACTTTTCAAAAAATTTAAAAATAAATTAATTAATTAAAACGAAATTATAATTAATTAATTAATTAAATGATCACATAATAACTAATGACTAAAATACCCTTAATGAAAGATTAAAATTTGTTCTTTGAACTAATGACAATGTGATGTAAATATTAACACTTTTTAATGTTTATTTATAAATGTACTCCCCAAATAATATATAGGAGATATATTTATTTTCTTTTAAGTCTTGACAATATTTTTGTATTATTATTATTTACATGATATAAAGTTAATTAACTAATACAAATTTTATATTTAACCTATTGGATAAGAGTATCCCGACGTCCGTGATTCACCGCGTATATCTTAAAGATTATCCGAAAAGAACAATTTTGAAAATCAAGAATTCTAATACTGATTCGGAAGACCTGTTTTAATTTTGTTGTAAATCTTGGTTTAGGAAATTGTGGACCTTAACTATATACAATTATTTAGCAAATTAAAAAGACAATCTATATTATCAAACAAAACAAATATAATTGATATAAGTTCAAATATTCAATTCAAAAAATAATTAGTTACACGAAATTTTTATATATATTAAAAACCTTGAAAAAGTGGACTTTAAATAAACTAATCAAGTAGTACTAGTTGGACCGATTAAACATTCACTGTTAGTTTGGCTTGTTAAGTTCACATTTAGTGTGTAGTGTTACCAAATTAACGTCTAATTCGGTTATCGATCCGGTTTTAATCTGATTTATTGTACTCACCAAACCAATCGAAAAAGTAATTGTCAAAAAAAAAGAGCATTTTACGACAAATGCCAAAAACTGTTCATAAAGTACTGTGCATATAAAAAAAAGACAATAACACCCCTGTTATTAAAAGCAGCGTCCGTTGAGACGATATACGACGTTTGGGTATACAATAGTGCAAACTTAAGAGAGAGAGTTTTTTTCAAAATAAATTGGTAATGCCAAAAATTCAGAAGAGAAAACTCTATTCTTAGAAGCGTTCGTAGATTCTTTGTAGCGATTAGCGTTTTTTGTTTGACGTCGGTGGGAGGTGGAGGGGAATCTGACATAGAGAATCGGTGAGAGTTGGAAGCGTCGGAAAATTGGGGCAAAATGGCAGGCGACGGGACGGTCTTCCTACAACAAACGCTAAAGGAAGCGGAGCAACTGGGAACTGGGATTGTGGATGGAAATGCTAGTCAACAGGGATTCAGCAGGTAACGTCATCTGTTTGTGTTTTAGGGTTTTAAAAAGTAAATCGAAGATTTCTGGGGGAGAAGGCAATGGATGGCTAGATTGGCATAGATGAAAAAGAAAAGGGGATAATGGAGAGGCGACGGTGGCAGCAAAAAAAAATCCCAAAAATCATTCAGACATAAATTTGAATTCCGAGAAAGGGTTGCAGCGGGGCAATGATAGGGGATGATGGGGTAGGTGAAGCAGCAGTGGCAGAACGAGGATAGGGATCTACGGCGGAAGGAAAAAGGTACGGAGTGTTTATTTTTGATCAGTGGCGAAGTAGAAGATGATTGAGACGATGATGTTGTATTTTGTTCTACAATCTCTATTGCTGGTTCGCTTGGTGTTCTTGTTGCATAATTTCATTTTTATTCACATTTCCATTCAAAATGTAGTGTGTGTCACTGTTGCTTTAGAGCTCTTGAAGAAAACTACTACAGAGAAGCTGAATTTAAATGGTTATGCCAATGCTGAAGTAGAAAGTGAATTCAGTTTCTAAGTCATTGTAAAACCGAGTAAGGGGAGCCTTTTATTCATCTCGAATCATCAACAACAAGAAGAGAGTTGTTTTCTTCTTCTTATTTTATACTATGATTCTTCTTTGTCACATGAAAAGATCAAATGTGTTAACTTCCCATGCGCTTCAGCTTACTTGTATATGGCGTAATTCTTGTTGGACTTATCCATAGTGGAGAAAATATTCGATGGACATGATATATAGTTGACATACATCTATGCCGATGGACATAATAGTCGATGGACATATTATACGCTTCGATGGATATAACATTCAATGGACATAAGATTGTATGGACATATTATTCGTTGGACATAATATATGACATGATATATAACTATCGGTAGAGAATTTTTTTGATGGACATGATATATAACTATCGGTAGAGAAATTTTTTGATGGACATACGTCTATGCCGATGGACGTAATTTCGATGGACATATTATACGCTTCGATGGACATAACATTCAATGGACATATTATTTGCTCGACATAATATACGAAGGACATACTGACCTAGTAGTCGGTGTTAAAAGTGACCTCAGACTTATGTTTGCAATGATGGACTTATGTTCACTGGAAATAATATTCGAAGGACATACACATCCAATAGCCGGTCTTTCTCATTCGCAGTGGTCGACTTATGTTTGTTGTATATATATGCTCGCGTATGTCTAGGATCATATAGATCCATGTAGTAATTTGCAATGATGAGCATGATATTTAGTTGACATACGACGACGGACATAATATTCGATCGACATGTAGCCGGTGTTAATAGTATGTACTCGGCAGACCCCAGACTTTGTCATTCGCAATGGTGGCTAATCACAATTAACGTTAGTATGCATCGCATTGCGTGGATTTAATTGTCTATATTATGGACATATTATTTGGCGTAATTTTTGCTGGACTTAACTATCAGTGGAGAAAATATTCGATAAACGTCTACGCCGATGGACATAATAGTCGATAGACATATTATACACTTCGATGGACATAACATTCGATGGACATAAGATTGAATGGACATATTATTTGCTGGACATAATATAAGAAGGACATGAGATATAACTATCGGTGGAGAAAATATTTGATGGAGTATCGTTCCAGTTTTCCAGAGGAGTATCATTCCAGTTGGTTATGGGTACCATCCCTCTTATCCTGATCACAATACAAACGAGATTTTTCAACCAAAGTAAGAACAGAGTACTACTGCAGTGTTAAGAACTGTTGATTACAAAAACACCATTAGAACTTTCAGACCAAAGATACCTTCTCATTAGTTGCTGCAGCTGAAGAACTCACTTCTCCTGATTGAACAAATAAGGATACAAGGGCAAAACATTAAAGTTAAAAACCGATTCCCTTCGATTCTTATTATTATTTATGGTTAACACTATCTTTCCAAATATATCCAGACTGAGAAGCCAAGATCCCATATTATAGTTCATGAATGGCACACTCGATAGTGTAAATAAGCGTTCTGTACTTCTATGAAGAGTGTCTAGTGTTTATTTGCAAGAACAGCCGAATGACCTCATTGTAATAATTCTTTTACCTTGTAGGTGCTGCTTGCTCTTGAATGCTCTGAACAACTCGAAAGACAGATTAGCCATTGCCTCACTAGCAGAAAAGTTCACCATCTTTCTTAGAGGAACTATTACGCGAGGCATTCCTTTGGACTTCTGAGAAACTAAGCGCGCAATCTCGACACCTAAAAAATTATGTGATTGAAACACACAAAAATACAACACAACTAAGAATACCAAGATAAATAACGAAATGCTTTGTAAACAATTAAACATAAGCTAAAGCAGGCTGTGAAATCACACTCAACACAACAATTAAGAGCATTCAATAAGTTAGCAGCTCATTTTGATGTAAATAGTCAGAAATACAGTGAAGAAATTTTACCATTTGAAACTGAATTTTCTCCCAGGCGAAGCTTCACATTGTCGGATTTCAAAGAAGCGATCGTATAATCAAGAAACTCAGACCACGAACCACCAATACCCACAGTATCCCTCTGTTTCAAATCAAGTGTGTGAGTAAAAATCAAGTGCAATACCAATAACAAGCCATTGAGATTAATCAATCAACGGTTTATCCACAACAGAAAAATTCAAAAATGAGACAAAAGATGGATTAAGCACAAAAAGAGAAGGAAGAGTAAACGAACCATATCATCTATCTGCGAGACGGAGAGGATCGTCATCCAGACGCTGGAGACGAAGTCAATGACATGGACTGTTAAGTTATACGAATCGAAAGCGTAGACGTGGGAGAGACATCGCCGGAGAAGACCTGAACCCTGATCCAAGCATTTGGGTACGACTTCTCCGAATATGGGTTTGAATTTCTCGAAACTCGCCATTTTAGAAGAAAGGAATCCCCATCATCTCCGATCCTCCGATTTGCCGATCTCCCTCGTTGTGAATTGTGATTCCGTCTCCCCTCTTTTGATAATGATCCAGCATGATTTCATTTTTGAAGAATCTAGAGATTATTGCGATGAGATCGAGAGAGTTTTGTGTTAAAGGCAAACATAAGGGTAATTTTGTCTTTTTTGTTTTACAGCACAGTAATGTTGTGGCATTTTTAGAGGTCAACACAAGGTTTTGGCATTTTACGAGGTCAACAAAATTTTTATGGCATTTGCCGTAATTTTTTCAAAAAAAAAATGTTGTAATTAATAATGTCAAATAGAAACGAAAATATTAAGAACTCCAACTACAACAATTTAACCTTAAACAATGTAAAGTAGTGATGACGTTACCAAAATGGGCTGGCCTAGGTTAGATTGGATTGGATGATTAAGTTGACTTCTTATCGGCCGTTGTTTGAATCATACATTGCCGATGAGATCAATTCTAAAAAAGAAAACAAGGCACATGTACAACTTTACACATTTTAGTTTATTGCATTTGAATTGAAAACTTAAGATTTTTATCAAAATATTTAAATATATATATGCCGATCCAGCGGATAATATATGTTTTACAATGATATTTTTGAATGTTCTAAAACAAAGTTGAGGCTTACGACATGAGTACGAATACATGACTTGTATTTTTATCACTTCATTTCTTGTTTATATTTAGGTTATTTTTTGTGAATTGATGTTTTACTTTAATGAAAGATAATAATATAAAAGTGTGTGAATTAATTTTAATTTTAATGTTCTTTAATTTTAATAAAGAAGTTATATGGGTCCTAAAAATGGATAAATATGATGAGGTGGACGTTGATGTGGATATTTTAGATAGTGAAAAAAATCTCCTCATTATATATATATATATATATATAAATTATTATGATAACTTAAGGGAATAAATTAATTCATTTTAATGTAGAAAGTCATGGTTTTTAACTTTATATACAGCTAAGTTGGTTGAACAAAACAAACACAGCTAAGATAAAGTTAGAAAATTAAAATACAGCTAAGATTGGTTGATATTTTAGTATACTCGGTTTCAGAAAGTCTTTCTATATAAATTTTCTTTTAAGTCTTAACAAATATATTTTTATATTATTTTAGTGTACTCTGTTTCAAAAACATCTTTATGTATTATTTTCCCATTGGTTTGTATTATTATTTGTATGATATCCTACATACAATCAATCGAAGGGATAGAGATAGAAAACTCAAAAAAAAAAAAACTTATGTATTCAAGTTCGCATCAATAAAATTAACCAATCAAAACATTTTAACAAGTAACAACTATCATATGCCACTGTACCAATTTATTGATTCTCAACCCAACTAAAGCATATAACCCTTACCTTTGATCGATATTTGATTCAACTACCACTGTTTTAACTAAATGTTTTTGTACGCATAAAAAATTCAAACAGGTATTCTTAAAAGCTTTTAAAAAGAAAACCCTGAAATAAATTAAAATTTTGCATTGTTTTATGAAAATGAAAACGTTTGAGAAAAATGAAGTCATTATGGTAAAAAGAAACTTATCTCACATGGACTTAGGGAAAATTAAAACGAAAAGGTGGAGGATTTTCCTATAAATAGTTACACTTTTTCAAACATAATCTCAAATGGACTTTAACTAAATCCAATTTCGGTTTATACATATTGACCAAAATATTAAAAAAATTGTGAATAATAAGTTGGTGGAAATTGGTGTTTAGAATCGTTACTCAGTGTAGGCAAATGATAAGTCGGCTGTTCAACTTATTGAACCAATTTGGATTTAATTGTGACAATATAGCTTCGTTGAGCGATGGGGCGACCGCTTAGGTGGTTAGGCTAAAAAAATAAACCAAAATTTGTTTATAATTAGTTTCATTAATTGGAAATTAAAAAAAAAACTAAAACTAAAACCATTTTTTTAATTATTGTTTTATTCAAGGATATGTTAAATCATGTGAGAGTTGGCTCGAAACACTGAGAAGTAGTGTTGTACCGAATTGGCTGGCATGAGTTGGATGATTATGATGACTTCTTAATTTTAAAAATCCTACATCTTTGATGATATCAATTCTAACATAGAATATAAGCCACATGGACCATTGAATTTGAATTGGAAATCTAAAGATATTTGTGTCTAGTTGATCGAGCTGATTTTGCTTGTCTCAAAAAACAACATGCAACCAAAATCGTTATTACTTTGAGACTTCAGTAAACACGGCTTTCATAAAATATGAGTCCATTTTATTGTTTGTGAATTGTTTCCTCTTTTTCTTAAAAAAAATATATTTGTCTAAAACAACATATTTTATTATCAAAATCTAGCATGCTCATGACTAACGATCAAAAGACCGGATGTCACGTTCTGTCTATTTTCATTATTAGACAACACTTAAGTTTATGTAATTAATCTAACGACGGTGTCACTTTTTCGGTTTGTTTTAACAGTTTTATAATTTTGCAATAAAGTTTTAAGAAGTTTGGGATTTTGGATGGATGAGTGAAAAATTTGACTAGAAAATCAGTTAGAAACTCAATGATTAATGTAACAGTGAAAAACAATTTCGAACATGCTCATTCATCGCTAATGATTAAAGTACAAGATGTCCCGTTCTGTCTATTTTTACTATTATACAATTCACCTTTTTTTTAATACAAACCACGATTCTATTTGATATTACTTGAGGATTGAATGCACAAAATATCAAGATCCACGAGAGAGTTTAACCATAAAGATGAGATTACATCTAAAATAGCAGAGTAGATAGGGCAAAGAGTAACATGTTTGGCCATTGCGTCGGCACAAACGTTTTCTTCCCTTTTTGTAAAGTGAAACAGCAATATCAATTTTTCAGTTTCTTTTTTTTAACGGTTTTGAAATTTACGTATTAGTTCTTAAAAAGTTTAGGATTTTGGGTGAATGAGTGATAAATTTTATTGTCAAATAAATTTAGAAACTAAGTGACTTTTATAACAATAAAATATAAATCGAACATGCTCAGATCAAAAGACGGATGTTACGTTCTGTTTAATTTTACTATTAAACAATTCACGTAGGTGTTTCTATAATTAATCTGACAACAATATTATATCTTCAGTTTCTCTTTTTTACGGTTTTGTAATTTATTAAAAAGTTTGAAAATTTTGGGTTTTCTGGAAGATGGATAAGTGAGAAAATTTAAATTAGCCGTTGTTCTTCTCTCGCTGATTTATATTTAAATTTACTTATTTTCCTGACCGTTGAATTTTTACAACGCTCGGATTTGTTAACTGTGTGATTTTTATCACTTGATTTGACTTACATCTCCTATATATTATTTGAGAAGTACATTTATAAAATAAACTTTAAAAAGTATATATATTTACATCACTTTGCCATTACATTAAAGAACAAATTTTAATTTCTCATTAAGGGTATTTTAGTCATTAGTTATTATGTGATCATTTAATTAGTATATAAAAAATATGTAATTATATATAAAAAGTCGGTTATTGGTTTTAAAAATCGGAACTAACTTAAAACAAATATTTGCATGGAACTAACTTTAAAAATATTAACTTTAAAAATATTAACTTTAAAAATATTAACTTTAAAATATATTAACTTTAAAAATATTAACTTTAAAATATATTAACTTTAAAATATAATCATATTTAATAATTTAGTTATATTTATCTTTAAAATATAACTTTTAAAAAATCGGAACAAAAAAAATCAGTAATTATTATGTTAACTTAAAAAATCGGAAATATTATTAGTTATAAAAATCAGTTTTATTTACGAGATAATTTACTTGATAATAATATTTGTTTTGAATATGGAAATTATTTAAAACCATTTTTCTATTATTTAAAAATTGGAACTTTGAACTATTCGTTATTATTCGTTAATTTATTTGATATAATGTATATATAATACCTGATTTAATATAACAAAAATCTTTTGACAAGAATCATTTCTATATATAATATCTTTTTATCAGCTAAAATATAATCCGATTTACTAAGATCCATGTATTTCCAATATCACCGTTAATCCTTTGAACAATTTTGATATGGATTATATTTTAATAAGTAAATAGAAGATTTAACATATCTTAATTTGAACTATTGCCAAAGATATGGATTGATATCTTTATTTGTGTTTATATTTTCAGGGTAACAAAATTCAAGCAAGGATTAAGAAAGAGCATATCTTAAAATTTCAATTTAAAATATTAATATTTTTATTTTGTGTTTAGTTTTCGGATTACTTTAAAAATATCAATTTAATATGTCCATATAGTCTTGGACATTCGGGTATTCGGTTCGGTTCCGGGTAAGATCCATTCGGTTCCAGTTCCATTCGGTTCTAAGTTTTGGGATCCATTCGGGTATTTTAAAATTTTGGTTCGGTTCGGTTCGGTTCCAGTTCGGTTTCGGTTCGGTTTCGGGTAACCGAATTGTTTAAAAAAAATAAAAAATGATTAAATTTGAATAATATTTTGTTAAATTTTGAAAATATATAACTAAGAACTTGCATATATATATATTATTTTGAGTATTTTGGTTATTTTGATCTTAAAATAATGATATTTTCGGGATTAGAATCATAATTTTGGATAATTGAGTTATCAAGTCTAAATATACTTAATATTTTGGGTATATAATTATATTTCGGGTATTTTAGGTACCCATTCTATTATCGGTTCAGTACCGGTTCGGTTCCAGTTCTTTCGGTTCTCAAATTTAAGATCCACTCGATTTTTTTGTCGTTTTCGGTTCAGTTCCGGTTCCGCTTTTTTTGGTTCGGTTCCAGTTCGGTCTATTCGGTTCGGATTTTTTGCCCGGAAAACTTCAATCCGTGCTTATGCACAAGATAGATTCTAGTTGTAATCTGAAAAGAAAACGAAAAAGGGCTATAATTGGGCTTGAACACTAAAAAATCACATGACAGAAAAATAGCTAAAATTAGGTTTTTTTAACAAAGTAATCTCCTATATATTATTTAGGGAGTACATTTATAAATAAATCTTACAAAATATTAATAATTACATCACATTGCCATTATTTCAAAGAACAAATTTTAATCTTTCATTAAGAGTATTTTAGTCATTAGTTATTATATGATAATTTTTGTTTTAATTAATTAATTTATTTTAAATATTAGATGTCTGAGCGGTTGAAAGAATCGGTCTTGAAAAAGCATTTGAGATACTTATTAATAGGGATTCTGCTCCTCGATCGGACTTCGTGCAATTCTTTTATATGTAAATAAGGGAGGGGTCTCATTCCAGCTTAAATAAGTAAGACTTGACTCTTTGTTCACTTTGTTCGAACTCTTTGTTCACTTTGTTCGATTTTCAGATAGTGAAGTAGTTCTGGGAAAGAGAAATAGACTGACGTGAAAGCCTTCACTCTCTTATATTTACGTACACGTGGGAAGAAGACCTAGTAATTGAGGTATAGGTTGGGCAGAGCTTGAAGAAGCAAGCCCCTATCAGAATAGAGAAAGCCATTGCGAACCGGTGGAACTGGAGCACTTGTTTATTTACCATCTCCTTATAGAAGAAATTCAACTACGGACCAACAAAGATTGATTCAGTTTCAGTGGCAGTTAGAGTGCCATCTAGTGAAATTCCTCATCCTTAGCTGTTTCTGCAAGGTTAGACTCTCCTGTTTCAACAGAGCCTTGAAGAATGTAAAGTGAATCATGTCTGTTCCCTTTCAGTATTGTTCTCGCACGTACGGTAACAAGGGGGGTTCGCGTCTATACGTGTAGTGTGGTGGTTGGGCCTACCCACCCTATTTGTTCCATGATCTATGGGTCTACTGGAGCTACCTACTTCGCCCAGTTGGATCACTAATTCGTAAATTGACAACCTCTAGAAAGGGCCTTTTTCCAAAAAGATTCCTAATCGAATTTTTGTCTTGCCAAGCCTTTGAAACCAAGTCAAGCTTCCCAGCAGTCAACCAAGAAAGAGTGTTTCTCCCCTACTGAACAAATGGATTTGAAAAGTATTTAAAAATAGATTTTATAGAGATTTTGTTGATTTGATTAAACACACTAATTAAATTAAATTAAATGTTGATTTAATTTTTTAAAAATAAGATATTTTATGTAGATTCTGATTTTTTTTTGGAAAATTTTAAGGAAGAATTTATGTAGAGAGTTTTGTTTTCTACTTCTTTCTAGATTATAATTTTGTTTTTAATTAATTAATTAATTTCTTTTGCATTTTTTGAAAAGTAGTTAAAAATAGATTTTTTAACTTCTTTATAGATTTTAAATTTTGTTTTAATTAATTAATTTATTTTATTTTTTGAAAATTAGTTAAAGATAGATTTTATGAAGATTTTGTTGATTTAATTAAACACACTAATTAAATTAAATTAAATTAAATGTTTATTGAGGTTTTTAAAAATAAGAGATTTTATGTAAATTCTGATTTTTTTAAATGATCGTGTATAAAGAAAGAGCATATCTCAAAATTTTAAATGTTGATCTTAAAAAACATTTTTTTAAATATTGTTTAATATAATGTAATATTTATGATATTATGATAAATATTAATGTGTACTTGTGTCTATATTTTCAGGGTAACAAAATTCAAGCAAGAATTAAGAAAGAGTATCTCAAAATTTCAAAGATTTGTGAAAAAAGTAGAATGGAAGATTAAAAGATTTGGACTTATTAATGTTTTTATCTTTGTGTTTAGTTTCCGGATTACTTTTAAAATATTAATTTAATATGTTTAAATATGAAAACGTCAATGCGTGTTTATGCAGGGGAAAAATTATGGCGGTCTTTTATTACGCTAAAGCCACATACTGAAAAAAAAAAAAATAAAAAAAAATAAAAAAAAATTACGGAATAGATGGAGATGTATCGATTCCTGTAACTCTCGCATGCTAAGCAATGCTCCACTATCCGAGCTACATCCACATTAATGTCTATTATTAACAGTGTAGTTATATCATAGTGATGGTTAACTGGTAACATTTTCTCTACTTAATAACGATCTTATAAGTTTTCCATATTATAAAATCAGTATGATAAACTACATTATTTGTATATATCACAGTCAGGGATTTATGAGAAGAGTGAATTGGGGAAAAGAAGACCAACACCAATCCCTTAAAACATGACAGTAGAAGAAAAAAGAACCAATTCGTGAAGAACTCTTCTTCTACACCTAAATATCTAATAAACAATTCAAGGCAGAGATGGTTTTATAGAATTCCTAATGTTTCTGAGACACGTGTTGTGTTTCTTATTAGCTACTAAAACTTTTGATTTTCATTTTTACCCAAATGATTTGAGATCTAATATTTCATATTAAATTATTATTTATTATTATTATGTTTTTATAACAAAATTCATCATTTTTTATACTAAATAAATATAGACTTGTTTCATTTGATTTGGATATTAAAAAATCCCTGTCTTTTTGGTATAGTGGATCTTAATAACTTTTTAACATCCAAAATTCTACTATTTATTCTTTTAACTACCCAAATCTCAACAATTATCAATTTCAAAATCAATCTCCTACCAATCCTAAAATATACCAAATATCTTCATGCCGTCATCTATTCCAAATTATCGTCCATATTATGAATCGATGATGTCATATTCATCTCAAGCACCCCTTATTCTTCTACACCAACAAGTAATGAAATTGATTCGAATATTGGAGCAATTGAATTTTTTGAATTTTCTACACAAATAACTCTTGGTGGTATAAACGGTGTTAATGAAGTCATTCCAAATGCAGAAGATTCAACTCATGTTCGTTGGAAAAGTCTCAAATGTACTACTGAGCAAAATTTGGTGCTACTGAGTGAATGAATTTTATATGGAACCAGCAATGTTGTTGGCAGAAACCAAAAAAATGTTGTAATAAAGTGGTGGAGTGGAGTGTTGAATTTTATTAAACAAAATTATTGTAGAATATAAAAATGGTGTGGATATTGAATTATTAGGTGGAAAAGAGAGAAAATGATGTGAAATCTATAAATTATTATTGAGAATAGAGAATATTAAAAAGAAAATAATAGAATGTTAGAATTAAAAAAGTATTATAGATAAAGAAGATAGAAAAAGATAGAAAAAAATCGATTGTGGAATCTTTTCATTTCGACGTTAAGATGATTGAGGTGTCATAAGAAGAAAGAGACGACCACAACAACTTTATTGAAGCATGGGCGGACTCATGAAAAACAAAGAGGTATCATGTGACCCACTAAAATTATAAAATTAACTGTTTTTGGTATAACAATGGGCAAATGAATTGAATTTAGTATAAAAATTGGCAAATTTTACTAATTGACACCATTGAATTTGTGTTTGAACATGCCAGCACAAATTTATATATATTTTCTTATCTTATATTATATATAATAATTATTCTTTTATATTTTATATTTTTGATACTGGTAAAAATATTTTTAGGTCCGTCACTGAATTCAAATAATGTGTAATCTCTCGTTTTTGTTCATAACATTTAATTTCTGATGAAGATTCATTGCTTGCAATCATTAAGTTACAATCCCTATATATTTATGATTTTGCAGTTTTATATTTCAAATGAAACTCTCTGCTGAAATCAGTTATTTGGATTGAGAAACTTGAACATATATGCATTATAGTTTATCTTTACCATTGATTTCATAAACATTTGCATTGAGTCTAAGAGTAGATGTAGGAGTAGTTCTAAGAAATTTCTCTCACATTTGAGATTAAAAAGATTTAGAAGAGACTTAACTGTTTCTCCATCAAGATTTTATAATTTGGATTCAGACAATAATGATAGTGTGAAACATTTATGTTTTAATGTAATTAAAAAATATATTCTAACACTAAACATGAAGAAAGGAAAATCCAAGCTACAAAAAAATAATTGCAATAATGTATTATTACTTTCATATTATCATAGCAAAGGATTAACAAATTTTCTTTTGCATGGAGGTATTATAGTAGTGGAAATACATTATAATATTATATATTGAGATAAAGGTCCACCGCATGTGTACTCCTGAATCGGCAAACCCTAGATCCCGAGATATCTTACCACGGCAAACCCGTTAATCGTCATCGGAACTTATTGTAACATCTGTATTCCCGAATCGTTTTTTGTTGTGTGAGTTATTGTTCATGTTGTAAAAGTTTTTGATCTTTTTGTGTTATAAGTCATTGACTTCTCGTTGTATAAAGGGACCCTCGGGTTGTTGTATTTGTCGGAGATTTAATAACAACATGGGTGTTTTTTGATTGATCGTGGATATATAATACATGATGTGGTATTTCATGTATTGGGATGTCGAATACATGATGTGGTATTTCATGTATTGACGGGTTTGACACATGATGTGATATTTCATGTGTTGCGGAGATGAGAGCGGGGTGTTGTTACGTCACTTGGTTCGGTGAGTTTTGGATCGATGTCACTAGATCCTAATACGTGGTGGGGTCATTAGGGTTATGTGGTATTTAATCCTAATGACGGGTCATTAGAGTTATGTGGTATTTAACTCTAATGATATGGGTTAGGATTATGTGGTATTTAATCCTAACCGGATGGTTTACCGATTAGGATTATGTGGTATTTAATCCTAACCGGATGGTTTACCGATTAGGATTATGTGGCATTTAATTCTAATAGACGGTAAACCGGAGTGAGATCCTGTGGTATTGGATCTCACGGGGACTTAGCATATTAGGATCTTGTGGTATTGGATTTTAATGTGCTAGGTCATTTGACGGTTTTAACTCATTCGAGTCCTGTGGTATTGGATTTTGATGGGTTAGCCGTTGGGTGGCCACGTAGGATCTTGTGGTATTGAATCCGGGGATGTTATTGAACCAAGTGTGGGGCGACATCGAGCTCGATTTATAACCTACGGGTTGTGGTTTGGTTGGATTAATCAAAGGATTAATCGTCGGGAATTAATTCCGAGTAGTCTGGTTTAAATCGGGAATTAAGCAGTAATCCTAGGGCTTGACGGAAATTGAGAGAAATATTTTGGGACGGAGAGATGTTCCAAATATTTCGAGAATTATGACAGAATTCTAAACCAAGACGAGAATTTATTTGATATTGATCGGTTGCGGTTTAGTGATTTTAATCCGGTTTGGTTTAATTTTGATTAAACCATCAAATATATATACATACATGTATATATACATTCTCTCTCAAAGCTTCTTAAAGGTTCTACACTTTTCTTCTTCTCATTTGGAAGATATTTTGCTGAAACTAGAGAGAGAGAGAGAAGAGAGAAAAGAGAGAAGATGCTAGAGAAGAAGAAGGAAGAAGAAGAAGAAGGAGAGAAAAGAGCTTGGTGAAAAACAGAGTTTTTGGGTTGACGTGAACGGTCTCTGTTTGAGCTAAAATTTTGGGAGTAAGTTCTTCAACATCTTGACTAATTATCTACCAAATTTCGTCGAATTCTCTTGAGTATTTTAAGAGTTATGAATTTTCTCCCAAGACTGCTCTATTTCGGGTTAGTAGCGACAGGTTGAGTTTGAGAGAGTGAATGAGCACTCAAATCTTGTTTTTTGGGATGAAATTTGGTAGATAGGTGACTGAGAGTCTTCTCTTGAGTTTCACCGAAGGAATTTCCCAAATATGGTAGGGAAAAAGATATGATTGGTGTAGTAAGGCTCGTTTTTGAGAAAAAGAATCCGAATTAGGGTTTTTAGTAATTTGAGTTTGGGAGCTTGTGATCAATCTTTTCAAGGTGTGTTTGATGATCTCTTGACAAACAATAATAGAGATCTTGGTGGTTGTGTTGAGCCAAGAAGAAGTCAAGCTTTGAGGTTCAAGGTTATAAGATCAAGAGTGCGTTCCTCGGTTTAAGCACATAAGCAAAGGTGAGTGCGTGACCGTGGTTGATCTATGTGATCATTGATTTGATGTAATTGATATGTGTGTTAGGTCTTGACCTCTTTGAGTGTGATGTTTGGCTTGTCTAAGTTGTATGTGTTAATTTGTGATGGAGCTCTATCACTAAGTGTTGATTGCTTGTGTTTGCGTATTGATTTCGGTAAGTCGTGATCATATGTGTGTATAACCGTGGGACGGGATGACCGTCTCACTAAACATTATCAATGCTTAGGCGCCTCTTTTGGTGCAGGTAAAGAGAATTCCTAGGTTGTGAAGCGCGTGGAACCAAGGGCGAAGGGAGAGGATGATTAGATGTGTTTCTCGGGTTCTTTTTGGGTATCTTATGTTTCGTACTCCTATTGCCTTGGTTGTGATGTTTTGGACTCATGTTTATGCTTGTTAGTATGTGTAAGGTTGCCTTTGAATGATTAAGGTTGTTTATATTCGTTTCGTATGCAAGAGTCTTGCTTGAAGTGTTGTTTCAAGTTGCAGGGCAAAGAGAATCAATCGATCTCAGTTTAAATTCTAAGGCTTTTACTTGTGTTTAGAGGTTGAGTAACTTAGCTTGAGTAACAAGTAAGGTTTTTAATTATTGATATTTACAATCCGTTTCTTTTTTTTTTTAAAGGTTTTAAAAATTCCGTATTTTATCGTTTTCGCGCCTCGTTTTTTTTGTCGTTTCTTCGGGTTAGGGCGTTTCACTTATCTCCCGGTTTTAGCAGATGCTCCACCATCTCGGGCCAAGGCCACGAAGATCATCCGACCACAGGGACGCTCCGGCGCCACCGTGGGCCCTCTCCTTTCTCTGTCGGACACCACGGCCATTAAACGGCACAGTGTCTCCGACTTGCTTTTGGAGTTTCTGTCAGGAATTATTCCCGATCAAATCTTTCGTTCCTCCGGGAACCGCCCAAGAGCCTCCTCGAAGTCAAACGCGTTGCGCCGTCTCTGATCCTCGCCGTCGCTGCCGAGTATGTCTCCGCCACCGTCGGCTGCGTTGCGATATTAAGGTGAACTCGTTTTAGTGTGGACCTTGAGTCAGATAAAATTTCAATCAAGGTCCCAGATAAAATTTCAATCTTTAATTGGATGGGCTTTTGTGGCCCAATCCATGACTTTAGAATTCTGGGAAAGAAGTCTGTTAGGACCTGCGAGGCCATCTCTATCTTATTATCAGTTTGTAACCTTTGGGGCTTATTAAACATCAATCTATAAATTAATGTGTTGACAAAAAAAAAGAGATAAAAGGTCCACCAAATTATTAGCTATCAATGTTCTTAATGTTGGCATATGATGTGTTAAAGAAAATTGGCGATCAATCTATTTATAAAATATATTATTTATATATCGTATGATAAAATGTAATATAATATTATCTTCCGGTTCTATATTTTTAGAAAATGGGAAGCAAAAGTATTAAAGCAAATAATATACTAATGGGAATGGAGTTATTATTATTTATTAGTTGACGAAAATATAATATTTTATATTAGTCAAGTAAAGTAAACACTAATATAAAAATACAATCTTTTGATCAACTAATAATAACTTCATTCCTATGAGTACATTATTTGCTTTAATATTTCTTACTTCCCATTTACAAAGAACGCGTACTATAATATGACTATAAACACGATTTCTATCTAACTGATTTAGAGTAAAACGAACTCTTGAATTTTTTTTTCTAAATTTAATATGAAGAGTAAAGAAAATTAAAAGATGATTAAGAAGATAAATGGTTGAGAGTCTAAATTCTTGTATTTATAACCAAACTACTATAATATTAAATTGAAAAATTAACATAATCGAAAAAGTTGTCTTTTATGTTATTGAAATTTGTATTAAAAAAATTATCAGAAAGTTGTCTTTTCTACTATTTTAACATTTTTGTTAAAACTAAAAATTATCAATTTTAAACTTTTTGGAATTTTTTTTTAAACTAACAATTATCTATTAAAAGAAAAAAATTATATTTTCGACATTTTTGCTATTTTCTGATGAGACAATTATCTTTCCGTTTTCCTTCAGATGTCTAAATTACAATTAACATGTGTCATCATCTAAATTAGCAGTAAAACGTGTCGAATTCTTATGAGTTATCTCTTTGACACGTGTTACACTCGAACGCATTCAACTTTAAATAATAAGATTCCCCAAAATTCGAAGAAGTTAGTTTGGTATATGCTACACAATACTTGTACCGTAATACACAAGTCATAGAAACAGATTAATAAATCAAGGGTAACTACTTGAACTCGCTTTCTTAGAAACCCTAATTCTAAAATAGATTGATTGGTCAACAAAATTGAACTACACATCTAGCCTGAAGGAATTTACAACAAAACAGAAATGAATGTCTCTGTTTCAGGCAAGTTCAAATCAATTCATTCAAAAGTCTACGAATTGATAATTAATAAACAAAAAAAAAGGGTCTAAAACTGACGATTAAAGACATGGCCCTTGAGAAACCGCTCTGGTCAAGTTGCATCAGAAAAATAGGAGAAACGAACGACGACTGTTATTTTTCTTCTCACAATCTCAATTGCCAAAGTCTTTGTTCTTGTTAAGATTAGTTTCCTCATTTCTCTTTCTCTCAATGGCTCCCTTCGTCTTCTTCTCCCAATTGGGTATATGATGTTTTCCCCAGCTTCAGTGGAGAAGACGTCCGCGTAACTTTCCTCAGCCACTTTCTCAAGGACCTGGATCGGAAATTGATCATTGCTTTCAAAGACAACGAGATTGAAAGAAGCCGATCAATCAGTCCCGAGCTTGAACAGGCGATTATGGATTCGAGGATCGCGGTAGTCGTCGTGTTCTCTAAAAACTACGCCTCTTCAAGCTGGTGCCTTAACGAGCTGCTGCAGATCGTGAGATGCAAGAAAGAGTTTGGCCAACTTGTGATTCCCATTTTCTACGGTTTGGATCCATCCCATGTGAGAAAACAAACCAAAGACTTTGGGAAGATCTTTGAAAAGACATGCCAAAACAAAACAGCGGAAGTGAAAAATCAATGGCAGAAAGCGTTGACCGATGTCGCTAATATCCTCGGATATCATTCTGTGACATGGTATTATGTTTTACATCATTTTCTAAATTAATCTGTAAGATTTAATCAAAAGATCGTTGAGAATTAACAAAAACAGAGTTTTCTGTTTTTGTTCTTATCGTTACGTCTTGTTCGCTGTTACTTGTGTAACACTCAAATAAAAACGTAACCAATACTCTTAGAAAGAAAAAACACACGATATTTTATTGATTCACAATGAGTGTATAAATACAACACGACAAGACACAAATGAAGAGAGATAACTCTTCAAACAGACACAAGTGGTGACATAACCAACTAACGGTTATGTCGTAAAGCTTCGTATCTCTTCCATGATACGAAGACTTATAATTATATGTGTTACACAAATATTAATAACTTATACAAACTAAACTCAATTACAAACTAACATTCCTCCTTAATTGAGTTTTGTGTTCAAAGGCTTAGTTTGAATGTCAGCAACTTGAGATTCTCCGGCACAATACTCGAGTTTTATAAGTCCCTTTTGCTCAGCTTCACACACAAAATGATACTTGATATCAATGTGCTTTGTTCTCCTATGTTGAACTGGATTCTTGCCAATAGCTATGGCCGATTTGTTGTCACAATATATCTTCACTCCTTCTTCAGTTTTGAACCCAATTTCCTTCACCAATCTTTGTAGCCAAATGGCCTGGTTTGCTGCTAAACATAATGCAATGTACTCCGCTTCAGCCGTGGATTGTGCTACGATTTTTTGCTTGCTTGATTGCCAACAAAACATCATCGATCCTAGTGTGAATACATAACCTGATGTACTCTTCTTATCTTCAATCGATCCACCCCAATCACTGTCCGAATATCCATGAAGCTCTGGTTCTTCTACACTTTTAAATTGAACGCCAAACTTGGTTGTTTCTTTGATGTATCTTAGAACACGCTTTGCTTCTTGATAATGTTTGTTGAGTGGTGATGACATGTACCTTGATAAGTACGAACTTGCAAACATGAGATCCGGCTTTGAAGCACACAAGTATAGAAGTCCTGCGACTATGCATCTATACTTAGTTTCATCTTCAAACTTCACTTCTTCTTCTTCACCTTTTCTGTGAGGTGAAAGAGGTGTTTTAACGCTTTTGCACTCCTTCATTCCGAACTTCTCTAGAAGTTTGTTTGCGTATTTCTCTTGTGATAGAAATACTCCATCTTTATCTTGGACAATCTCCATTTCAAGAAAGTAGTTTAGTTCTCCTAGATCCGTCATTTTGAACTCTTGTTTCATATCATCTTTGAACTTGTCTATAAGCTTCACGTTGTTTCCGGTGATGATTATATCATCTACGTATAGACTGATCACCAACACGCCTTCCTTTGTCTTCATCACGTATAACGCCGCATCGTTAACACTTCTTTGAAAACCATTCTTCAAAAAATAAGCGTCGATTCTCCCGTACCATGCTCTCGGCGCTTGTTTTAAGCTGTAGAAAGCTTTATGCAACCTTAGCACTTTATCTTCTTCTCCATCTCTTATGAAGCCAGGTGGTTGTGAGACATAGATCTCTTCTTGCAATTATCCGTTTAAGAATGCGGACTTTACATCCATTTGATAAAGTTTCCATTTCTCTTGAGCCGCAACCGCCAATATAGTTCGAATGGTGTCATGCCTTGAAACGGGAGCGAAAGTTTCAAGATAATCGACTCCATACTCTTGAGTGAACCCTTTGGCCACTAGCCTTGCTTTATGCTTTATAGGCTTTCCACTTGCATTCGTCTTTAAGCGATAAATCCATTTAACGCTTATTATATTCTTATCTTTTGGTTTCTTGACCATTTGCCACGTACCATTCTTCTCAATCATTTAAATCTCTTCTTGCATGGCTTCTCTCCATTCTTTTTCTTTTACGGCTTCATTAAACGTTTGAGGTTCTTCATTCGTCATCAGACACGCTTCATGTGATTGAGCCATCTCCTCTATTTGATCGGTTTGTTGCATTATCTCATTGATAGACCGAAATTTTCTTGGTCTATTCGGAGATTCTTCTTCTCTTTCATCTTCAGTTTGAGTGTCTATGATAACACTTGATCCTTGATCTTGTTGATCCTCTTGAGACTTTGTTTCATTTGATGAGAGAAAGATCTTCTTCACTTCTTTCTTCTTCTAATCCCATCTCTTTTCTTCATCAAATATCACATCTCGTGATATTTCTACTTTCTCTTCGTCTAACAAGAGCACTCTAAACCCTTTAGACTCGCTGCTATAACCTATGAATACATCACGTTTGGCCTTGACATCAAGCTTCTTCCTTTTCTCTTCTGGAATATGCACATATCATAAACTCCCGAACACTTTCAAGTGTTCCACACTTGGTTTGCCTCCACTCCACTTCTCCATTGGAGTTATGTCTTCTTTAAGATACTTGGTAGGTAATAGATTCTGAATATAATTTGATGTAGCCACTGCCTGAGCCCATAACTTGTTTGGGAGACCTTGATCCGCAAGCATCGACCGAGCCATTTCCACTATCGTTCTATTCTTCCTTTCCGAGACACCATTCTGTTGTGGAGAGTATGGTGTTGTGATTTCCCTTTGAATCCCAGCCTCTTGACACATCTTGATGAACTCTTTAGATATGAATTCACCCCCACCATCCGTTCTAAGTTGCTTGATCTTTTTCCTGGATTGATTTTCGACCAACGACTTGAACGTCTTGAACTTTGAGAAGACTTCGCTTTTGTTTTTAATGAAATATACCTAACTCATCCATGTATAATCATCAATAAACAACAAAAAATACTTGCTCCCACTCATTGATTCTGTTTGCATATGACCACAAACATCCGAGTGAATTAACTCTAATACTTCGCTTGTCTTCGTTTGAGACTTCTTGGGAAAAACATTTCCTTGCTTGCTTTCCCATCTCACACAAGTCACATATTTCTTTTGTGACTTCAAACTTGGGAAGATTATCTACAATCTTCATCGTTTGCATCTTTTTTAATTTGTCAAAACCGGCATGCCCCATTCTTCTATGCCATAACTTGACTTTGTTATCTTCTTCTTCATGTGCAAGTAACGCACTCACGTCCGAGTTACTCCATCTGAATGGAAAACTCTTATGCTTCATCTTAATGTTCAGTATCCTTCTTCCTTGAGGATCATTGATGTGGTATCTATTGTCTTCAAATAATACTCCGTATCCATTTGATACCATTTGAGAAACACTCAATAGGTTTCTCGCTAAACCCGACACTAAAAACACCTCTTTGGTAATCTTCTCTCATTGGCTTGTCATCACTTAGATGTTTCCTTTTCCCACCGTCATTACACGTTGACCATTCCCCACTTTGATCGGAACCTTTATACTCCGATCAAGAGTGATGAAGTATTTAACTTCCTTGGTCATGTGGTTAGTGCACCTGCTATCAACTAACCATGTATCATCATTTACTTTTAATGATGATTCTTCCTCAACCGCACTAAACAGCATGTGACCCTCATTGTCTTCGTCATCATCTGTTTCTTCTAGACTTAGATCCGCTCTTTCGGCTTTCCTAAGTTTGCAGTTCTTTGCCAAATGTCCCGGTTTGTTACACACGAAACATTTCCTCTCATTGTTCGCAACTTTTTGTGAAAACACCTTTGTTCTTCTTCCAACAATCACTCTCATTGTGATTGTTACGTTTGCAAACGCCACACCATTTCTCGGTTTTTTGTTGACGTTTATCTCCTTGTTTGTTTCCAAATTTTGAAACAAACTTTTCTCCTTTTGATCTAACGTAGAATGCACATTCCGTTAATCGTTCTTCTCGAATTTCCACACACTTCTCGTATGCTTTCAACGTGCCTATCAATTCAATAACTGATAGCATGGTTAAATCTTTAGTTTGTTCTAGCAACGTTACGATGCTATCAAACCTCTCGGGAAGTGAAATCAGAATCTTTTGAACTATTTGATAATCTGATTTCTCTTCTCCATGAACTCGTAGTTGATTTCCCATCTCTATCAACATTGTCGTGAAAGTGTTGACATTGTCACTTTCATTCATCTTCAAATTCTCATACTCTCTTCTAAGAGATTGAAGTTTTATCATCCTCACTGGAAGAGATCCTTGGAATTCCATTTCCAGAGCATCCCACACACTTTTAGCACTCGTTGCTGGTGCTATGCGAGAAAAAATAACATCAGAGACAGCGGATTGAAGAAGTTGCAATACCGTCAAATCCTTTAAGGATGCTTCATCACACCACATCTTTTGTTGCACGGCTTCAGGATTGTGATCTCCTTGTGCTGGTAGGTTTGGAACTCCTCCTTCAACAATTTCCCACAGTTTCTTTGTCTGGAGAATTGTTTTCATCTTGATACGCTAAAACCCATAATTCTCACCATTGAAGATCGGAGTCACGAAATGTGACATCGTCTCCATAACTCTCTTCTCTCGTGAGTGTTTCTGTGTTTTTTTATTTCAGGCCCTAGTGTATCGGTAACGCTCTGATACCATGTAAGACTTAATCAAAAGATCGTTGAGAATAAACAAAACAGAGTTTTTTGTTTTTGTTCTTATCGTTACGTCTTGTTCGCTGTTACTTGTGTAACACTCCAATAAAAACGTAACCAATACTCTTAGAAAGAAAAAACACACGATATTTTATTGATTCAGAATGAGTGTATAAATACAACACGACAAGATACAAATGAAGAGAGATGACTCTTCGAACAGACACAAGTGGTGACATAACCAACTAACGGTTATGTCGTAAAGCTTCGTATCTCTTCCATGATACGAAGACTTATAATTATATGTGTTACACAAATATTAATAACTTATACAAACTAAACTCAATTACAAACTAACATAATCTTCAATATATTGTTGTCCAAGTTTGTTAAAATATCGTTCTCCTTGTTAGGGGTAACGAAGCAAAAATGATTGAAGAAATTGCCGATGATGTTTGGATAAATTGCTTTTAACTTCATCCAAGGATTCTAATGAATTTGTTGGCATCGAAGATCATATTGCTCAAATGAGTAAATTGTTGTATTTGGAATCTCAGGAAGTGAGGATGGTTGGTATATGGGGTTCCTCGGGGATTGGTAAGACTACCATTGCAAGAGTTTTGTTTAACCGACTTCTCGACACTTCCAAGATAGCATTTTCATAGACAGGGCTTTCATATCTAATAGTAAAAAATATTATAGTAAAGCGAATCCGGATGACCCCAACATGAAGTTGCATTTACAAGGAAATTTCCTATCGGAAATTCTGGGAAAAAAAGACATAAAGATTGTTCATTTAGGTGCACTAGGTGAGAGGCTAAAGCACCAAAACGTTCTTATCATCATTGATGATTTGGATGATCAAGTGGTACTAAATACTTTGGTGGGTCAAACTCAATGGTTTGGATATGGGAGCAGAATTATTGTGGTTACAAATGATAAGCACTTCTTAAGGACTCATGGGATTGATCATATATATGAAGTTGGTCTCCCATCTGAGAGCGCGCTCAAGAGATGTTATGTCAATCTGCTTTCAGGAAAAACTCTCCACCTGTTGGTTTTGAGAAGCTTGTAGTTAAAGTAGTAAGACATGCGGGTAATCTTCCTTTGGGTCTTACTGTTTTGGGTTCGTCTTTGTCAGGGAGGAAAAAGGAATATTGGATGGAAATGTTGCCGCGGCTTCAAAATGGTCTAGATGGGAAACTTGAGAGAGCATTACAAATCAGCTATGATGGGTTAGATAGGGAAGAAGATAAATCAATATATCGTCACATCGCATGTCTTTTCAATGGGGCAGAAATTACTTACATCAAGTTGTTGCTTGCTGATAGTGACTTGGGCATAAATATTGGGATTGAAAACCTAGTTGATAAGTCCCTCATACATATAAGAAGGGATAATGTGGAAATGCACAGTTTGTTACAAGAAATAGGTAGAAAAATTGTTCGCGCACAGTCTATTGACGAACTTGGAAACAGGGAATTTCTAGTTGATCCAAAAGACATTCGTGATGTACTTAATGAGAACAATGTAAGTATTTTTCCCGTACTACTTTCTTATAACTTAGCAAAGATGGTTAAGAGCATTTCATTTGCTAAACAATGAATTGTAGGCGTTTCTTAAGCTAATGTTTTGTCTATTTCTTATTTTTATTCTGATTTTCAAGATACTAAAAAGGTTTTAGGTATATCACTGGATATGGACAAAATTCATGAGTTGCATGTACATGAGAGTGCCTTCAAAGGGATGAGTAATCTCCGTTTCCTTAATTTTTACACGTTTGACAAGGAAGATAGATTGCACTTACACGAAAGCTTCGACTATTTGCCTCATAAACTTAAATTTTTGCATTGGAACAGACACCCAATGAGATCTATGCCTTCTAAGTTCGTCCTGAAAACCTCGTCATTCTTAAGATGCAGAATAGAAAACTTCAAAAGTTGTGGGAAGGAGATTCTGTAAGTTTTGAGAATAATTGTTATGTTCTTAGTAGCGAGATTAGAATATTTTTTTTCATTTCCATGACAATCATATCATCTGATGTCTAGTTTACACTTAACTATGTTTTTTGTTGTTGTTGTTCAACACAGTCGCTTACATGTCTCAAGAAAATGGATATGGGGGATCTAAAAACTTGAAAGAGATTCCAGATCTTTCAAGGGCCACCAATCTAAAGAGTCTAGATCTCAAGGGCTGCTCGAGTTTAGTAGAGCTTACTTCCTCTATTCGAAATCTTAATAAATTGACTGAGTTGAACATGTCAGCATGCACAAATCTAGAGACTCTTCCAACTGGTATGAACCTTGAATTTCTCAACCGCCTTATGATATGTCTATATTTTACACGCTTTTAGCATGCATTTATCATCCATTTAGTCTTATCTCATAACATATTCTCACCATTTCATACCACTTATTTCTAGTTTTGCATACTTAGAGTGTTTTGCATTAGGATTGCATGCATACTGCATTTTGGAGCTGTATCAGGTACATTCAAAGAATATCGAAGATGTTGAGGTCAAATAGAGAGAAGGAAGAAGGGAGAGCCAAACTCCACCAACAGACTCGAGTAGGAGACTCGAGTGGAGCACAAAACAGAGGCCTTGGAACCAGACTCGAGCAAGAGCTCGAGCAGGGAGTCGAGTGGAATCAAAGACGAAGAATCGGACGACTGGCTCGACCGACCAGCTCGACCCACCGGTCGAGCCACTACTCGAGTCCGACCTAAAGGTGCCACCTTGGAAGCTAACTCGAGCCAACGCTCGAGTCCACCATAAAAGCGAGACCTTGGAAGCTAGCTCGAGCCACCACTCGAGTCCACCACTCGAGCCCATCATAAAGGCACCGCCTTGGGAACCAGCTCGACCCACCGTTCGAGTGCCCCGTTCGAGTCCACCACAAAGTTGCCGTCTTGAAGATTTTCTGCCGGACTCGACCAAAGGGCTCGACCCCCAGCTCGAGTGCACCTCCGAACTTAGCTATTTTTTCTGTTTGTGAGTTAGGGTTTTTTGTCCAAAATTCTATAAATATCCTGTATTATCCCCTGGACAAGGGGGGTCCGCTGGGCTTTCTCTCTACCTTTGTTCTTGATTTGTAATCAGATTCCTTTCAATTTGCTTAGTATTTGTGTTTGATTCTGAGTATTCTATCTATTCTAATCGTTATCTTTCTGTTTATGCAAGTTTTAAAGATTTCTCGGTTTGTGTTCTTGATGTTCTTCATGGGTTCTGAGTAGTTCCTAGGGTTTTTGAGGATGAGATAGATTAAGTGTGGAATTTAGTCTCCTAGGTGGTTTAAGTTTAGATTGCTTGTTTTTCTTTCTGGATTAGTGTTCCTAATGCTAGTTTCTCTATGATCATTTGGAACTAGAACTTAGGCATTTCCACACCCACCAAGTGTTTGATGAAATGCTTGAACCAACTAATTCCAGAGATATGCATTTCTAGCCTAAGAGATTAGTTGTCTAGGGTGTTTATTGGCTTTAATAGACTGAATCTTAATGCCTGCTAGGTTTAATTTCACTAAGGAGATTTAGGTCTGGAACTAATTTGGTTTGAAGTTATCTGTCATGAAAGTGGATTTAACTGCTGTTAAGTTTATTGTCTAGGGATTAGCTCTGTTTGAGTATGTTAAACGCCTAGGTAGATTAAGAAGATACACTGATCAATAACCCCATCCTTAGGAGCTTCTGTTTAGTTGATTGAACTTTGTCTGCTTTGCTTCTGTAGCTTCTGTAGTTTCTGTTATTAGCGTATGTGACGTTTTTAAATTATTGCTCTGTAGTACTGTTAATCATTATGATCTACTGCTTGGCTTGACTTAGATAGGTTTGATTGCATCTTTTCTGGTTAATAGCTCACCCATTTGGATTGACACCTTTCTGTGCTGCAACGACATGATAGTGCAATAGGAAATTGACATATATCACCTTAATCTCGATGGGTGCTCAAGTTGAGGACTTTTCATGTTATCTCAAGAAACATCTCTGAGCTCATTCTAGACAAAACATCCACTCAAAAATTCCCTTCTAATTTCCATCTTGAGAATCTTACTCTGCTTTTGATGAAAGACATAAAGAGTGAGAAACTATGGGAAGGAGAGCAGGTATTAGTTCTATCTATAAACTGACACTTTCTCTGATAAGAAATCTATTAAAAAGGGTCATTTGAGATGACCATTTAACATCTCTATTTGTGTTTTGTTCAGCCACTTGCACCCCTCATGACCATGTTGTCTCCCTCTTTAAGGATCTTGTCTCTCTCGGATATCCCCACTTTCGTAGAGCTTCCTTGTTCATTTCAGAATCTCCATAATCTTACGAATTTGAGCATTACAAACTGCACAAATAGGGAGAGTCTTTCTACTGACATCAACCTTCAGTGTCTCATTTCCCTCACTCTTAGTGGATGCTCGCAGTTGAGGAGTTTTCCTAATATCTCCGAAAATGCCTTAGATCTCAATCTAAGCCAAACAGCAATAGAAGAGATTCCTTGGTGGATCAATAAATTCTCTAGGCTCAAATACCTATTTATGGAAAATTGCAGCCAGTTAAAATATGTATCCATTTCTACACTGAAACATCTTAAGGTGGTTGACTTGTCAAATTGTGGGGAATTGACTGGAGCTGGTTGGAATGGCTATCCAAGTGAAATGGCAATGAAAGAAGACAATATCGAGACAAAGTTACTAGTCCCCGAGGAGGCCTCCTCTTCTCTTCCAGATAATATTGTCCCAAAAGTCAGGTTCAGACTCATCAATTGTTTCAACTTGGATCTTGAGGCTCTCCTTCAGCAACAATCGGTTTTTGAGCAACTCATCTTGTCTAGTGAAGAAGTGCCTTCATATTTCACTCACAAAACTACTAGAACCTTTTCATCTCTGACCATCCCTCTACTTCAAACTTCTCTCTCTCAACCATTCTTCAGACTTAGAGCTTGTGCTGTCATTGAATTTGACCCTATACCCACCTTTGGTGCAGTTGGAGTATATATCAAGATAAATTATCGGTTCACCGATAGACTGGGAAACCACTTTGATTCCCCTTATCACAAAGAGAACCTCACGGCGTATAAGAAGGGTAGTCATCTGTTTATATTCGACTATTGTTTTCCTATAAACAAAGATATAGCTTATCTAGCTAAACATAACTGCGATCACGTGGATATACAGTTTCATTTCTCTCCCTGCAAATTGAAAGAATGGGTATACGACTGTTAGAGGACTCTTCATCTGCGGAGAACCGACTTGGTCATGTTTGTGAAGTCGATGAAGACAATATGGTTTATGAGACTGGAGATGGACACGGTGAAGAGTGTCAAGTCCAAGGCCGGAGCGCAAGTACCCACGTAGCTTTCTTTTTGTCAATTGTAGTTTTGTTTTTCGCTTTTATTGTTCATTACCGTTACATCTCGCTTAAATAAACATCATGCGGTGTGTGCTTTTGTTATGCTGAAACTTAGTAAAAGAAATGGGCTGCTTCTGCATATCCTCAGAAGATGTTGACTAGTCATCCTGAGCTTACAAGTCTGTACCTTCTTCATATCTACGGAAGATCTTGTGGAAAACAGTCATTTTCTTTCTCTGTTCATTACAAGATATCACATTTGATTTATGATCCTCTGCATTTAGTGGTGTAGAAGCACCTGAACATGTCATCTCTTTGTCTCTTTCGAAGCGGCAAGAGAAAGAATCAGGTTGTCTTTCTCTCTTGCACAACAAAAAAAACACAGCTATAACCGACGGTAAAATCCGTCGGTAAACCCTCCAAAGAAGATCATTTTGACGGTTAATCGACAACAATAATTCGATCGGTTCGAGGGGTCAATACTGTTCACGGATCGAAATCCCGCCGAAACTTTTCGACAAACTTTATTATTTTGCCAAAAAAAGTTTATAATAATCGAGTTTTTTTTTTGTTTTTTTTAAATAATGTAAAAACGAGAATTATATATAAATATTAAAATATAATTTAAATAACAAAAGTGTTTGGAAATTAAAAAAACACACAATAATTCATAAATATAACCGCTACCACAAACGTTGTTAACCAGTCATAAATTTCCCACAAATGTACCCATTTTTAACGGCTAAACCAGTTGTTATTTAGCGATATAGTATCTCTGAATTTTCTAAAAATATTGTTATTTTGTCGTTAATTTACCTAAATTATATAAAAAATATATATTTTTAAAAAATTCAAATAGTTTCTATTATTCGTAAGTTGACAGTACTATAATTTTTAATGCATTCTTGAATATTTAGAAATCTGTATTAAATTTATATTATATTTTAGTATTAAAAGTCAGTTTTAACACGTTATTTTTTTTTTTATTAGTTAAAATGTTTTGGACTGAGGCACATACATATCTTTAGGTCCGGACCAAGTTTAATAATTTACATGTAGCAGCCGCCACTTGATCATGTTATTTCTTGGATTATTTCAGGTACCTTTCAAGTCGAACTATCGACATTTAGTAGTTTAAACATGTTTAACAAATACTTGACAAGTAATTATCTGTATTCGATTTCCAACACCTAGTTGGATAAATTAGCTACAGAATAAGAATACAGTTAATGAATTTATCGCTTATTTGTTGTTATATAGCGAAAGATTAGATACTGTTTAAAATTTTGAAAATATGTAAAAAAAACATATAAAAACAGTTTAAACACGTTTTAACAAGTAATTTTCTATATTTTTTTTAAATGCTTAGTTGGGTAAATTAGCTCAGAAGAACAACACATTTAGTAAACTTGTCACTAATTTGTTTTTATTAGCGACCAATTCACTAAAGATGTTATGCCGTCGCTAATTTACCCAATTAATATATATATAAAACCCTTGTAAAATTTCAATTGTTTCCATTGTTTTAAAGTTTGCAATACAAGTAGAAAACCATCAATACATGCTTTATATTGTGCAGAGTTAAACTCAATAATATAGTTGTCTGACGATGGACATGTAACATGTTATCTCCAATTATCTTTGATGAGATTGGTAAACTCTGAGATTTACTTCTATATATATATATATATTTTTTTTTTTCCTGATTGCTCGAAAGTTTATTTTGAGGACCCAATTTTTTAACCCATACTTTTATGAGATAATTGTTTAAAACAACCTTCGTTATATTTGATATTAGTAGACCAACCTATCTTTTGAAAGAGTTGATAAAAAGACATAAAAACCAATGCTTTGATTTTTTATTACAGAAATGCCATTAAATTATTTTTGTTTTTTTTCACAACGAAAACAATCATCCTCAGTCTCGTTTAATTCTTCTCCATATCTCCGCCTCTTTCTAGGGTTTCTCTCAAATCCAAACTCTTCAAACATGGCAGACGAATCTCAATACTCATCGGACACTTACTCCAACAAACGCAAATACAAGGAACAAACAGCTCCACCACCATCAACTCAGCACGAAAGTTTTTCTTTTGGTCCGATCCCATCTGCTTCACCTGATCCCGCCACAACCACCATTCCTCCGCCATCTTCTTACAACAGCGTTCCTCCTCCGATGGATAAAATCCAGATGTCTAAACAAAAGGGCACAAGAAATCACTGCTCGTCTTCTCAGCACGAAGGTCTTCTCCTTCTTCTACCTCTAGATCGCGTGTTTCGAATCTTGTTTCTCCCGGATCTATGCAATCAGATCGAGGGGATCTAGATCTCGATCCAAGGTTTAAAGGCATATTCGCGTTTTTATTCGATTTTTCAGTCCGTCATAGTCTATATTATTCCGTCGAAGATCTCGCAAATCTGGCTTCATGTGATTTGTGGTTCAAATCTAGGGTTTTTGATTCGTTGGGTTTTTTTTTTTCTGGATTTCACATGGGAAAAATGTAGGTAAAAACTAATTGAATGAGATGTCACAAAGCTTGGGAATTATTTTTCTATAACAGGACAAACTCGATTCTTGAATAAACTTTTGCTTAATTTTTAATGGATTTACTTCAATTCTTTGAGGAGATGATGTAGGACACATATATTTTTCATTGACTTGGACTTAGACACTACTATTTTAAGCATTTTCTTTATAGGTCATATATGAATTACGTTGAATCTATTGCAAAATCTATGAAGTAATAAGGATGTGTGTTTTTTTAGTCTACGAAACCTTTAATGAATCAAGACTGCCTTAAAGATAACGTTTCTAAAATTGTTTTAGAATATTGTATTAACTTTGCCACTTTATTGGGCAGCCAACAACGTTTTGCTTTTATGGAAATTATTCTCTGCAATTCTGTTGTCAATTGGGATTTTTGAATATTTAAAAAAAAAAACAAATTCTTCATTTTGTATGATATGTTTCTTTGAAAATCATGATTTGGGATGACCTCCAATTTTCCTTGGTTCAAAATTGTTCTGAGTGTGATATGTTTGAATAGTATAAAAATACAAGGGAGGGGAATAGATTTGGGGCTTTGGGTTTTTTAAAAGGTTTCTTTGATTTGTTTTTCTGGTTTCTGTTCTTGGTTCTAATTTTGTGTCTCCTTTGTTTTGGTCAATGACTTTCTAGTGTAATCCATGATTTTTCGAAAGGTTTGAATTTTTTTCTCCTCTTCGCAGAAGATCATGAGCTTGAGGATGAGGATTGAGAGCTAGTTCATGGGGATTGGTGGGCCATTTATTTTCTATTTGGGCACACCGTGATTAGTTTTATTCTTGTTTTTCAATGTGTTGTATATGCTGGCTGCTATTCTTAAGTTTGGTTATCGTAGTTTCTTTCCCATACTTTTTGTATTTATTGTATTTTGTTGGAATTCAGTGTCTCAACACCTAGAGCTTTTGCTGGATAGTATCCCAACGATGTTTCAGGAAAGTAAAACTCTTGAATCTGCTTTTGGTGACTGTTGAAGATGCATATGCTTATATGGTACAACAGTTGTGATAGTAGATTTGTTGTATTATATTGTAGATTTTAAGGTAGTCAAATATGGTAGACTTTTTGTTATGTGATAGTAGAGTTTACGATATGTCATGGTAGATTTGAACTAAAAGGTTAATGTTACGTATGAGATTGAAGTTTTATGAGCATTTGTCAGTAATAAGTAAGTATTATCTTGACAAATTTCGACGGTACAATATGATAAGATTGAGAAAGATGGAATGAACCTGGTTTCGATTCTCATCGAAGCCGCAATCCCATAGGTATACCTCATTGTTTTTCTGAACTGCAAGATCTGAACTAGCTCCATTATGCAATCCGAGAAAAAATCTCTCTTTCAGATTCGGTTAGCCGGGCTGCGAATCCGTTGAAACTCTTTTTATGATTCCTAAAGAATACTAGTGTGATGGTACATTGGCATGTAGTCAACACGAGCAGAAAATGCACCCATGTATACAATATGCACCTAAAGATATCATCATCAACGTCATCTTTTTTGGTACAAATCATCATCAGCATCATGGTTGCTTAAGTCATATAATTATAACCATGAAATGATCGTAATAACTAAGAAAGGCCTATAAATCCTAAATCATAAACCCTAAACACTAAACCCTAAAAGTCTACCACCATGGGAGGTATAAAAGTCTACCACCATTAACATTAAAATCTACCACCATGAGAGGTAAAAAAGTCTACCACCATGAGAGGTAAAAAAGTCTACCACCATGGGAGGTATAAAGTTTACCACCATGGGAGGTCTAAAGTTTACCACCATGGGAGGTATGAAGTCTACCACAATTCTGGAAATCTACCAAATTAAGTCTTCTCCTATGGGAAGAAAGTCTACCAAACAGAATAAATCTACTGTGTGAGGCTAAAGTCTACCATAACCAACTAATCAGAAAGTCTACCATAAATAACGAGGTAAATCTACCACGGGTTACAAAATCTACCATCGAAGTCACTTAAATCTACCAGAAAACCTAAAGTCTACCAAAGAAAAGTTAACAAGTCAACGCTGATCTAAAAATCTACCGTTAAACAACACATAAGTCTACCGTTACATAGAAAATAATATTTACCGTAACATGAAAACGTAAGTCTACCATATCTTATAATTAAACTCTACCGTAACTATGGTAGACTTATCAGCTTAAATCTACCATTACTGACAAAGACAAAGTCTACCGTTACATTTCAACTTAAATCTACCGTTTTGTTTAATATAAGTCTACCGTCAAAGCTGGTAGACTTGTCCAAGTAAGTCTACCGCTTCATAAAAAACAGAAGTCTACCGTCATTCTCTGGTAGAGTTTACCGTCCGAGCTCTTAAGTCTACCATCATAACTCTGGTAGACTTAAGTTTTCACGCGCTGATGTGGCAGAAATTTATTAATGGCATTTTCGTAATAACGTTTTTTTGTCACCAAACGATTTGAGGGCAAAACGGCCATTAAAAACAGAATTAGGTCGTTTGAGTAATATACAAATATTAAGGTTGTTTTAGTTATGAAGTTTAAAAATACAGGTTGTTTTAGCTATCCACCCTACTTTTATATCCAAAGTTTTCTAAGTTTTCTGACGTAAACATTTATTCTCCAGAATCTCCAGAATTTAGTGATAAGTTTATGTCTTTTAATCAATGCTGGTTAGAAAAAAATTAAAAATATTTTAAAATTAAAATAATTTTTAGCATGTTTATCCAATATTTGATACTTAATTATGTATATTCAATTTTAAAATATTTAATTGGGTATAATAGCGACGGAATAACAACATAATAAAATATTTATTGAATTCACCGCTAATTTGTTGCTAAATTTACTAAAAATGTTATTATTTTGTCACTAATTTACCAACATAATATAAAATTAAAAATCTTTGTAAAATTCCAATAAATTTCTGTTGTTTGTAAGTTTATAGTGCAGGTAGACACAAATTTTAATGTATTTAGGTAGAATTATTTCAACCCGAACAACTTAAGAAACCGAATCAAACCGACCCGAACACTAACCAAAGGCCTATGGCTAAACTTAAATCAAAATCATCTAAATTCTCTACAGAACTTAGAACAATTTAAAAATATTTAGTTGAATATACCCATCAAAACGATTAAATGCTTTTTACAGTACTTTGAATATTACTCGTCCAAACGGTCCCTGTTACCTCAAAACCAGACAAGCTGTGTTAGTTTTGTTATTGATGCAATAACCTAAGGATTTATCGAGAACAAGAGGCATTAAACATGAAAAGTGGACATCAAAATTGACAAAACAGCTTCATCCAATCCACCAGACAATTGTACAACATCTCTCTCTTCCCCCAAACAAGACAATTAGTGTTTATTTTACCAAAAAAAAGAAAGACAATTAGTGTTAAAACTTGTAAGAGAGACATTCCAAAAGACAATCATGTAAAACAATAACCAAAGGATCATTACCACATTAATTTAGAAAAACTGAACCCAACAACATTTGCCTCACGAACTAGTTTCTAAACAAAATTCTACAACATACACTTAACACCTTATAATCATCTAAGGAGTTCATGCCACTCATCTTTCAAGTTCCAAAAAAGAACACCAAATGAATATCCATTACAAGATTTTACCGATTGATGAAGCAATCAGCCCAAACAACACCCTTAAACTCCCTCATCACGTTCTCGGTTCCATTGCTCAATTCTTGCCCTCCTTTCCTCGCTTCCTTCTCTCACATTTCTTGGGCTTCTGCTCCGTTTCGGGCTGCCATGTCTCCTCCTTCCACCACCATCCCGATCATGCCTGTCTGATCTATCACTGCTTCGTTTCCCATTTCCATGGCGGTCACGGTCCCTAAAATCACCTCTTTCTCGCTCACGGGAACGCTCTCTCTTGTGTCGAGGGCTTATACTCCTGCTCCGGCTTCTACTTCTGCTTCCCCGGCGGTAGGACCGGCGATACCTCCCAAACAATTTCCTCCTAAGCTCCCTCGAAATCTGCTTCACGTGCATGAAATTACAATACCCACCACGGTTACAGCTGTTTTCTTCATATTGCCTACAAGTAGCTTCCCGGAAATCCGTTACAGGAGAGAAATCAGCAATAATAGGACGGCCAGAATAGAATCTCCCTTGCAAAGCCTGCAACGCAGCAGCTGCGTGATCCTCCTCCTTAAACAGAACATACACATTGCCAATCATATGATCAGCAAGGTTGTCACAAACATTGAGACTCTCCACTTCACCAAACTTATTGAGTTCTTCGAAAATGTCTTCGTAGAAATCCTCAAAATGATCTTGGATCTTACTCGGGTCTAATGGCTGCCCCTGAGGATCCACACCTGGAGTTATCATGTCTGGTCTCTGGTACATGTTTGAGAGGAGTAGTGTCGGGGAGATGGTGGGACGGTTATGTAGCCGCGAGCACCGGTCACCGTGACGACAAGCACCTATCTTAAAGTAAAACGGACAATTCACTCTGTCCTTTTCAGTACCAAAGATTGAAGCTAAGTGTTCTGCCATTGTCACCTATACATAACAAAAATCAAAGGAAGTAAAACACAAATTGTTCATCAAAATGTAAAACAGGATATGATAAATCAAACTATATGTATAGAATCATAAGAAAAGTCACTACAAGAACGATTCACTCTAGAATACAAATTGTTTCTCGGATTTTCAGAATCAGAGACGAGAACCTGAATCAAAGATATAGCAAAAACAATCAAATCCATGAAAATAATAAGATTCATGATTCGTTTTCAAACCATCCAACCTAAAACTATCTTAAATAGATCGATCCGTTGCTAATCACCCAAAATAGTAGAAATGAGTATCGGAAACGGAGACAGAGATTGATCAGAGGATGAAGAGTACCGAAGAGGAGGTGCTTTTACTAGAGGAGTAGCTATCTCCGTGAAAGGTCTCGCCGACGAGGAGGTGCCGTTTCCGATCACGATCTAGGGTTTAGGTTTATTTGATTTGCGACTCGTGTGAGCCGGAGACAGAGAGAGAGACAGTGGTAAAAAAAAAAAATGAGATATTAATATGGGTCGATTTGCAAACAAACTCTTCTCTAGGGAGGAATAATTAAATAAACTATGATAAATTAGCAAGATTGGTCCTCGCTATAACTAGGATTTCACGACTGATCCTTTTTGTTGCATCGGCACCTGACAAATGATCCGAAATCGAAAGAACCAAACCGAATTGAATTGGTATGAAATGAATCGAACTGAATAGTAATAAATATCAGAATGGTTCCTTTTTTTAAAACGATATGGATACTTGAAGTAAACGATATAGATATCTAAATTATCCAAGTTCAATTATATATCCAGAAAATATTAGTTATATTTATATTTTAAAATTAAAATACTTAAAATTATTATTATAAATCCGAAGATATTAGTTGTGTTTTGATCAAAATATCCAAAATAACCAAATATTTGAATATCTTCAGTTATATTTGTTAAAATTAATTTTGTTTTTTTTTACAAAGCTGAACCAAATTTCATTAAAACTGAAAATCGTTTTTAGTTTTTTACTCTTACGATTTTTCATCATTTTGATCATTTTTATTATATTTTCTAAAAACACTATTAGTTGATGTAGGATTTTTAACATGTACTAATATATGTTATTTAAAAAAAAATCAATATATAAAAAAATTATATTTGTTTTTGTTATATGTATGATGTGATGATTCATTTTTTTAAAAACATTATGATCAAACAAAGATAAAAAAAATATATATATATATATATAATGATTAATAATAATTAATATTATATAATTGGGTATCAAATCTTTTTTTATATAATTTGATTTTCTATTAAATATATTTTTGAATTTTTGAAAAGTAAAAATTATCTAAACAATTTTATGTAATATTAATCAATTTTGACGTCATGTACTTAAAAATGCTCATCAATTGATGGTTTTTTTTGGGTCAACATAACAATCTTCATTAACTTAATATGGCCTGAGGCCTAGCCCTGGTCATTCGGTTCTTCGGTTCTGTTCGATTCGGTTTTTTCGGTTTTTGGTTCTTTTCGTTCTGAAAAATTAGAACCATTTGGAACCGAACGGAAATGTGGTTAGGTTTGGTTTGGTTCCTGTTCGGTTCGGTTCGGTATGGTTACTTCAAATTGAACTGAAAATAACCAAAAAAATTCGGATTCCTTCGGATTCGGTTCCAAATGGTTACTTTGTAACCAAAAATAACCAAACTATCCTATTTAACCGAAAAATAACTAATAATTTTTAGATATTTTGGTTATTTTGAATATTTTGGTTATTTTGATCTAAAATTAACTAAAAATTTCAAGTTTATAATTATAATTATGAGTAATAGAGTTATATCAAACCTAAATATAATTAATATTTTGGGTATATTATTATATTTCGGGTATCCATTCGGTTCTTGGTTCGGTCCGGATTTGGTTCCGGTTCTTTCGGTTCCAAAATTTAGGATCCATTCGGTTCTTTTGTTAGTTTCGGTTCGGTTCCGGTTCTCATTTTTTGGTTCGGTTCGGTTTGGTTCTTTGGTTTCGGTTTTTTTGTCCAGGTCTAGCTATTACAGAAGGAAAAAACATAAAGCCTGATAGAAGGATAGTTACAGGGCCGAAGCCTTTTACATAAGTTCTGAAACAGAGAGATATTGGGTCCAACTCGTGGCCCAAATCCAAACAAGAGAACAAATAAGGCCCAAGTTCGTTAAGACAGAACGTTCGCCCTAATCCGCTACCGCCGGCTGCGCACCGAGTCCTCAAACGGCGATGGCTCGACGGTAAGGCCGGGGAAGGCTCGTGATGGTTAGAGTGAACGGTGGCGGTAGAAACCCGCAACAGTCGTCGGCTCACTTTGCTTTAGAACTCAAGCAAGTCTGAAGATACAGATTTGAGAGATAGTCATGAGGGATCTCGTGAAGTGTAGCGGTGGAGCACCGCAAAAGGTCTCCGGCTCTAGGCGTCGGGAAGGATGCCTGAAGACTCTGAGATCGAGAGTTTAAAAGGCGATTTGATAAAGCCTTTGAAACGAAAACTCACCTACGACATAGCTTGCTCTAGGGTTCGGGATCTGCGGTCAGCGACCGGATCCCGACTTTCCGATGATAGATCTGAGGTAGACAAGCAAGGAAGAGGCTCGCTGGTGAGAAGAAAGGGTTCGCAACTGAGAGCCGCAGAGGAAAGTGAAGAGCGAAGACTCCAAGATTCGTCGGCGGAATCACCCGAGCGGCGGCTTGGAGAAGTGAAGAGGCGGAGAAAGCGATCTTCACCAAAAAATGAAGAGAAGCCCCGACCGAGGTTTTCCGGTGTGAATGGTCGGACAAAACAACAACAGAAATGAGACGAGAGCTACAACAGAAGAAGGAAAGCGCGGATCCAGAAGCGGAGCCTAGGGGGCGCCGACGGTGGTCGCCGCCGCCCAAGGCCGGGCGATGGAGTTTCGTTGACGTCTCGGGAGCTGGGCCTAGGAGAGAAACTTTTTTTAGATGTTTCTCTCTCTCCTCAATTGATGGTTGTAAATGCTATTTTGATTGATATTTAGAGATAAGAAGAAAAATACTCAAATATAATTTCTAAAATTTTACAAATTTCTTTATTTTATCTCTCTATCCTTCACATTTCTCACTTCAGAAACCCATAGTTGCCGCATTATCATCGTCAGTGTTCCCCGATTCTCAGCCACCATGAGGGATTTCTCTCCGACCACCATGAATCCAGCCATTCTCTCTCACAATTCAGAAAAGCAATTGCAACTATTCTTCTTCTTCTTTGCTAAAGCAAAAGAAAATCCTAATCGTCGTCGCTGTCGTGATGTGATAAAATTTTAAACTCAATCAAGTGATCAATTACTGCAAGATTACAACACACATTAGTATAGATAGGGATTGAATCCACAAGGACGAAGTATCATACTATGAGAATGCGGGAATAAAGTATAGGTAAGACAATAAAAGAGATTTTGTTGAAGTTTTCCTAAATTAAGCATATAAATAAAGAAAGCAAATAACGAGAATTCAATAGATAAGAAAGCAATGGGGAGATCGCAGAGATTCATGAAAGCATAAGCAATGTTATCGAACTTAAATCACGAAAGTAAAGTCTACCTACTCTCGTAGAATTGAATATCTAAAAAATAAATTCCTAAAATACTAAACTCTCGTTTGAATTCTAGATGACACTTTACTCATCTATGTTCTTTCAGGCAATTTAACAACACTTTGGTGTCTCAATGAATTAACTTAAGATCAATAAACAATGTAGCTAATCAAGTTCCAACATTGAAAACAACCAAGATGAAGAACAAATAGATTAAATCCCAAATCTAACAACTTAACATAAACAAATCATGAATTCCCCTTGAAAATCTTAAACCTAATTAGAAAACTTCTCAGACATGGAAGTAGAAAACAAGCAAATTAAAGATGAAGAAAATTTAATTGAATTGCAATAAAGAGATGACAGGATACAAAAATCTTAATTGTCAAGAAAGTTCAGAGATCTTCTCCCTTAAGCTCTCAATAGGTAAAAAAAAGTGATAATTGAATAGATTAGAATATTCTGTCTAAAAGTCGAATATTAGGGGTTTTAAATGAAAGAAATCAGTTTAGGTAGGTTTTGGAACAAATTGGATCTTCTTTGGGTCGTAAAAATCGTGTATGAAGGGGGGCCGATCTGGACCAGCCAGTCTTGGGTACAACTTCTCCGCATGCTTCATCTACTCGCTAGATTGACATGTCTTCACTTAATCAGTCATAACGTTCGACTGCACTGTTAGATTTCCTTCAAATCACATGGAATGAAAGCTAACATCCTCATCAAGCTTGTGTCAAACAATTATGACAATCTAACGGTGGAAAGTCCTCGATATATAGCCAAAATTCTTACGTTTCTGCATGATTTACATCTTTAAGGATCCAAAATATCCAATTGTTACTCTCTTGTTGTGCTAAAACGATCCAAAAACTCTCCTTTTGCTCCAAAACGTCAAACTGAAAATATGATAAATAATACAAAAATACCGAAAAACCATCTAACTCAAGATGTGGACATAAAACACGGTTAAAACCGATAAAAATAAGACTCATTAGGTCTCACTCTTCTCTGCCTCCGATGGTGGTCAATCACTCAAACATTAAGAATCGCTTTAGAATTCAAAACACAACTATAAATTACTCTTTAATTTTCTATACATTGTGCTTACGCTTAAAATCTATGAATAATAAACATTTTCTTAGCTCAAAAGTTAACAATCATAAATTTAAGTTCAGTATGTCCAAAATACCCTCTAACATCAACTTTGTTGGTAAAAGAACTATTGCTAATCTAAGGTTTTTACGAAGATGTTGTTAAACATATTTTGTGCGCATTTATCTATAAGATGTTAATTTAGGTGATCATTCCATAAGATGTAAATTTAGGTGATCATTCCAGTTCTAACATTAAAAATAATCTATATGAATATTACCAAAAATTATGCTTAATTTAATATTCTTACCCGGTCACCATATAAATTTCCCTTGAACCCAAAAATCCAACAATATAATCAGTGACACAGACCAAAGAACGTTTTAACAGAACTTGTAAATTAAAAATACATTAGACATCCCGCGCTTTTGCGCGGATTAATTTTTATTATAAAGTTATGGTTATTATATTGCAATGATTTTAATATATAATTTTGAGTTAGATTATTATTTATCATTCAAAAATTAAATGTTATTTTTATAATTGTACTTTCTAAATATTATTTATAACCTTTAAATTTATTTGGTTGTATGGATAATATCTATAAATGTTATTTCTATTAATGTTTCTGATGGTATGATTTCCAAATATTATCTATAAATGTTATTTCTATAATTGTACTTTCCAAATATTATTTATTTCAATCTTAATTATTTATTTAAGATTTATTATCTTATGAACTTATACTTTCAAGCTGAATTTACCAAAAATAAGATATCCTAAAATAATTTCCTTAATTCTATGGTTAAAATAAAATTTTGCAAAATGTGAACCAATTTTGAACATAATTTAAACTAACTCAATTTTTTGAATTAATATATTTTGCTAAAATAAAATTAATTATGGTTTTCATATTTTAAATATATTTTCATTTATATGTTAATAATGTTTTATTTTATTTTAATAGTTATAAAGATTAGTCAAATATCTAAATACTGTATATTAATTAAATATAAAAAATTCAAATTTAATAAGAGAAGATTAGTCATATTAAAAATGGACATTAAAAAAACATTAAAATATATAATGATAAGAAGTAAGACTGACTTTTTAACAGCAGAAATATAATTTTCATCCTACTTTACATTATCTAAATTTACCTGAAATTATGTCATAAAAATAAAAGAAAAATAAATGACAGCGTTACAAACAATGAAAATGTATAAGAAGATTTTTTTCTTAAAAATAAAGTACTTTTTTCTTATTCTTAAAAAACTCACATGATATACTATTCGAAACATATTTATTAAAATATAGTGGTTTGTTCTTTTTCTCATGCCAGAGCTTCTCCAATGAAGTTTTTTAAAGATCTCTTTTGACCAATCTGTAGCATAAAAAATTAAGTAACAATTAGTTATTTAGAAGAAAAAGAAACTAAACATAAATTTAAAAACATAATAAGAGTAGTTTTGATGAAAAGAAGACATATAAATTTATTTTTACGAAAATGTCAAGCATTATGTAATAATGGTGGAAAGGAACTTCTTTATATAGATGGATGGAGAGTACTCGAGAAGTTTAAGTTTGACAAAAATAAAATCTAAACAAATAAATGATAATTTTCTACATACTTTTAAAATTAATTATTATTTTTTGGTTGTCGATTTTTTTTGTTAACTACAATATCCAATTAATAACAAATTCGATTTTTTTGGAATATTAACAAATTCTTTTTGGAATATCTCTAAATCCAATTTTTTGGAATATTTTTTTAAAAAATAGGAATATTAACAAATCCAAATTTTTTAGAATATTAACAAATCATATATTTTTGCTAACCACAATATTCGATTATTAACTAATTCGATTAACAAATCCAAATTTTTAGGAATATTAACAAATAAAATCTAAACAAAAAAATTATAATTTTCTAATTACTTTAAATATTAAAAATTAGATATTTTTGGGTTGTCGTTTTTTTTATTAACCACAATATCCTATTATTAACAAATTTGATAAACAAATCCGATTTTTTGGAATATTAACAAATTCTTTTTAAAAGTATTTAAAAAAATCTAATATCCATTAGTTTTTTATATTAACAATTATAATGTTGAATCTTGTTCCACGGATTGCATTCAAAAGAAATAATAATGTTCGGATTAAAATTGACCTTATCGATTTTTTCAAAAGCTTCCTTTATTTTTAAAGAAATCCCTTTTTTTATCAATTATTAAAAATTCACTTATCAATTACTGATACCAAGGTTTTTAGATAGACAATGGAGAGATCCCGGATCTAAGCGTGTTGACAGAGCCGTGTTGACAGACGCAAAAGGACCTCAGGTAAAGGGGAGCATCGTAGGCACTAAACTCAACAAAGTCATGGCTCAACCCACTGTTAGAGATATCCCTTCACGAAAGCCGTATTGGCAAAGTCGTGTTGTTTAGATCGGAAACTCTACAGAATCTATCCTAAATCTCGAATACTTCGATCGCTTACTTGTGTTTGAAAGAAAGAAAACAAAGCTTATGAAGATGTTGAGATCTAGAAAACTTAGAGAGAACTTAGAGAGACATGAGAGTTTAGAGAGAGAATATTTTAGGGAAAATGAAAAACTTGTCCCTTACATGGATGGGTACATCCTTATTTATAGGAGAGGTTTTAAGTCGCTTACATCAGCGCTTACCTCATTACACACTTATAGATTATTCTACACACACTTAGATATTTCTACACACTCTGATGTCATGCTTACATATTAGCTGACGTCATTTATTTTAATTAAACATATATTTTATTTTATTTCTTACTGGGCTTCTTACTGGGCTTCTTAGTAGGTTTTAAGATGGGTTTCTAATGATCCATCTCAAATTCAAGCATGTGTTCTTCGCAATATCCATAGCCATCGTCTGGGCATACATACTCCGGTTCTGGTTCTTCGTAATTATCAACTGGTTCCATGATTGCATCAACGTTGCAGAGTTTTCCAATTTCTTCAAGGTTTAGGTTTGGATCAGGGGCTTCAGGTTCTTGTGAGTCTTGCCAATATACTCCTGCTGGCGGTGGTTTGTCACTCTGGTTAACTTCTTTGACAATCTTTATTCCAGTAATTTCGTCTTTCTCGAGTTTTTGTTCTTGCTTCATCATAAAAAACTGGAGGTCTTCATCAAGGTCCATTTGGTAGTCAACTTCATAGAAAGACCAATTGAGCTTGTAAGTAATAGCGAACTTCTGGATTGTGTTGTTGAGACGGAATGCATGATTTTGGAAAGTTTCAAAGATCTCATTGTCAGCCATGCTGAAGTCTGGGCGAACTCCTTTGCAGAAATCTTTGTGGTGGATGAGTGTGGGCATCGCGTGAATTTTCTTTGACTTTGGGTTGACGTTCACAGGTCGGTGGAAAAAGTAGATGGTGTGCGGGTTGAAGAATGGGTTGTAGGTAATTGCACTTTTTAGCTTCTTGAAAGGATAGTTGAGTGCTTTGGCTGAACTAAGAAGTTTACTGCTCCAAACATTCATTGGTTCAAACCATCTCAGGAAGGTTGATATACCATTCGTGAAGCATTTCTGGAAATTGATGTGTTGGTATAACCATGGGATATCGAAGATAATTCCAATAGTATATACCGCACAAAAATACCAGAGAAAGCAGATGACTTCTTCTGGGAGATTGATTTGTCTGATACTATAGAGATGAGCGAACGGATAATCTGGATGGATACCGAGTGGTGTGATGAAGTTGTTGATGACTCCTTGATTAGACAGGATTATGGATTGGTAGCGGAAGATTTTCTGTCGAAGGTGGTTATGGATATCTCCGGTTTTGATCAGCTCCTTTGCATCTTCAAGAATGTTGCTGTTGAAATCATAGAGAGATTTTGATGCGGGACTAGATCCTTGACTGCTCGTCATGGTGAAGATCGATTTTAATGGTTTACGACTGAGCATATCGGCTAGGATATTCTTCGTGCCCTTTAAATAGGCAGAGTCAAAGTCATACTTTGAAAACCATTCACTCCAACGAAGTAGCTGCTGATGTGGCACTATCTTCTGGTTGAATTGTAATATCTTTGGAAAGAAGGACATATCCATCTCGACTTTGAATTTATGTCCTATCAAATAGAACTCGAATCTTTCAATAGCCTTCTTGACCGCTAGGATTTCTTTGAACGTAGAGTGATAATGCATCTCTGACTCATTGAAACGTCCACTTTTGTAGGCACAGATATGTCTTTTCCTGTCAATCTCTTCGAACAGTATTGCTCCCCAGTATTTGTCGCTTGCATCGGTTTGAATTATTCGTTTTCCGACAGAGGGAATCTTCAAAGGTGGTAACTTTTGAATTTCTAGCTTTAACTCTTTTACTGCTTCAGTTTGTCGTGTATTCCACTGTGGGGGATTGTTTTGCAACAACTTTCGTAGTGGTTGTGTTAATTGGAATAGCTTTGGAATAAATTCGCTGACGTAGTTAATTACTCCAAGAAATTGTTGCACTTGTCTTTTTGTAAGATTTTCGTCGGGGAAAGTAAGTAATTATGTAGCTAAGTGGGGTTGCGGTGTGAATCTTCCTTCTGTTATCTTGATTCCAAGGAACTCAATCTCTGGTTTTGCTATAGTCATCTTTTTTGCTGCGAGCATGATTCCATATTTTTGGACTAGTTCATGGAACTGCTTCAAAACTTTGACATGGTCTTCTTTACTGTTGGAGAATAGGAGAATGTCATCTATGTAGATCAATGCTGTGTGGACTAATGGCTTGAAGATCCTTAGCATTGCTTGCTGGAATAAGGACGGGGCTATCTTTAGACCAAAAGGTAGGACTTTCCATTCTAGATGACGATTTGGTAAACAGAACGCCGTCTTGTGTCTTTCCTCTGGTTTGACACCAAGCTGCCAAAATCCTGATTTTAAGTCGAACTTTGAGAAGATAGTTGCTCCGGAAAGGTGTTGTAGCAGTGCTTTTCTTGTTGGGAGTGGGAACTTGATATCTTGGAGGAACTTGTTCAAGGGTTTGTAATCAATTACTAGCCTTAATTTTCCTCTAGCCTGTTCTGCTCTTTTGTTGACATAGAAAGCTTTGCATGCCCATGTTGAATTCGTCGCTGAGACTATTCCTTGTTGAATCAATTGCTCACATTCTTCGTTTGCTTGTTGCAAAAGTGTTGGAGGCATTCCCGCATGACTTGCTTTGGTAGGCGTAGTGGTGATGTTTTCCTTAAAGGGAAGAGACACGAAAAACGTTGGGTTTAACCATAAAGGACTGTTGCACTTCTGGAGAAATTCACTGTGTGAATCTGCACATGATTTCTTCGTTATTTCTTCTTTTATGTATTCGAACTCAGCCGAAGCGATGTCTTCTATGGGAAAAAGTCTTGGAACTGTTGTATAGGGTTTGAACAAATTTTCCCATTTAACTCCTCGGGGTTCTATGGAGATGTCGAACTTCTTTTTTAAAGTGTAGTAACAATCCCATCCGAGGATGATATCTTTGCCTGGTTCTGTTGATCCAAGTACTTGAGTCGTAATCTGGCATCCTAGGAAAACTTCGATGGTAATCAGTTTGGACTTGATTTTGATGAATAATGATCTTGCGTTTGTGACTCTGAATTCTTGATCATATGGAAGCCACATTGATGTTGGTAAGACCTTTGGGTTCATGATTGAAGTATGAGCTCCGGTGTCAATGAAGGCAATTATATGAACTGGACGCATCCTTTTTTCTGGATCAAAGATTGTTACGGGAAGATGAGGTGTCTGAACATTATCTTCTTGTTGGAGGATCTCTGTGATTTTGTAGCATCCTTCTTCTTCTTCGGATGAATCTTCTTCTTCAGTATCAGAATATCCACATATAGCATCTTGTTCGTCGCTATCATAAGATAGAACTGATTCAAGATCGTGTTGATCGAGGTCGAGGTCAGGAGCAATGTTAGATATTGAATTGATGAGATATTGCTTCTTCTTCTTGGATTTACTAGGACGGTTTTTTGCAAAATGTCCTTTTTTGTGGCAGAGGAAACATTTTGATGTTTTCTTGAAGCTTTCTTGCGGTTAGATATTGTGTTAGATATTGTGTTTATGCGATTTCTTGCGGCGATTGCATGAACATAAACTTTTCTTCGAACATTTGATGAACAAGTCGGATTTTGAACATACTTTTTTCAGATGCTTCGAATTTACTATGAATTCTGACCAGAATTCTTTCTGCTTGCAGAGTTTATCAAGCGTTCTGAAAATGTACTGTTGGATTTGACCAATAGAGATCTCTTCAACCGTCTGGTTTTGATCTCTGATGTAAAGCTTCGTTTGTTGACTGAGATAATTGTCGATAGATGAAAGATAGACGTGTTTGAGGCTTGGGTTGTTAAGGCCGTCTAGTGCATAATATCTCTTCGTCTATTTTTCAAAATGTTTTGCAAGGTCTTTCTTTTGGAGAGAACAATATTTCTCCTATGGCGAATTGCTTTGGGAGTGATCTCTCATCCTCTGTAATTGTATCATTGTCATCTGAGCTTGTATCAGATATATGGTTGATTAGTGGAAGATGAGTGGCTTCTTTTATTTGGTAAGCTTGGGATACTCCTTCCTTTTGGTTGTTGGCTGGTGTTTGAACTTGATTTGCCAGTGAATTGAGTAGATTGGTCATCGAGAATTCAATCATTCCAATGTCTTTAGCCTTGCCTTTGTCTTTGCTGTCTCTTGTCTGTTCTCCATGAGATTCTTGACTGGATTGTGAAGAGGAAAAGACTGGTTTTTTGGTTGGTTGAGCTGCCATATTTGTCTTGAATGTTGGAAGGGTCGGCATTTTGTATCTGGATGTATACAGTTCATCTGATGATAGAAAACTATTAGTCAGTATGACTGGTTTTGTACATCCTTGCGAAAGGAATCCTGGTGAATAGGATCCTTGATAAGAAGGTTCTGGATACATGCTGCCGAATGAAGGGAAGAAATTATCTGTTGACCTTCTATTCTGCTTCATGCTTTCTAGGCATCCTTGAAGATGTTTCAATTGGTTTTTGAGGCTGAACATTTCAGTCTCTTTGAGTCGGAATTGAGATGTGTTGACCAACATATTTTGCGCCATCTTTATCATATCGCAGTGAAGTTGGTCTAGACGAGCGTTAATCTCTGATATGGAGCTTTGCAGGGTAGCCAATCTTTTGTTGTGGTTGCTTGCCATATTATCCATCTTATTGTTGATTGTGTGAAGTAGTTTGTTCTGGGCAATTGCATTTTCAGTTTGCCAATTGAGAACTTTTTCTGCTTGAGATAATGGATCAAGACCAGAAGAATTAACCGTAGTTGGTATAATCTTTGGACTGTGGATAACATCGCCTTTAGTAAAGTCTTCGATACGAGGAAAGTCGTTTGGATTAAACATCATTATCTCAGGAGCTTCTCGCTTCTTCTTCTGAGAATACTGAACTATGTATTCATATTTTCCGTTGTCTTCGCCGAGTGTTTGTTAGTAAGAATCATTGTTTATGTTGTTTGTTCGTGTATCTTGAAAACTTAATTCTCATCATCATGACTGAATCTCAAATCATCACTTCAAATTTTCAATTTTCTATTTTACCTAAACACAAAAATCATCCGTCCTCTTCTAATATAGACTCTCTTTATGAGGTAGAATATGTTCCAGGTGAACGAATGCCTGAAACTACTCTTCCTCTCGTAAATCCTTATGAGATCTTTGCTAAAAAACCTAGCCTCTTTTCTGTTCGTGGAGTTACTCAACTTGTACGATCATCTTCCACCAAAAGAGTCAAGGAATATGTCCAGGCCAGCAAATTCTCATCATGTCAAGTCCCAGCCACCGAAGAAGAAAAATTCATCACTTTAAACATTCCAGAACAACTTCCAAGACTTTGGCAACAACAAGGATTTACACATCTCCACTTTGGTGTTGTGCGAATCGGACTCACCTTACATGCTCAAAAAGGATTACCGGTCACTACGCGAATAACATTGGTTGACTCCAGACTAAAGACTTATCAACAAGCATGTATTGGCATTGTTCAGACCACTCTGAATGCAGGAACATTTTTCGTAACACTGTTCCCTAACTTTAATGTATCTTTGAAAGATCTCAATCTTTTAAAGGCACTTAAAGTCCAACTGCAGATCATTGGCGCACCAATGCAAGAGACCAGCATTATAGCTACGCTACATCACCAAATGGTCTACCGCGTTCAAGATCATGCACTTGATCGGGTACTTCCTTCATCAGACGAAGCATTATTCCTAGAAGTTAATTCGGCTTCTCAAGCACCGAATGCAATCCAGATCACTCGGCAAATATCCCGTGAAGAACTAACACAGAAGCTTCCTGAATCATGGGTAACAAGTTATGAAAAACTCCACCAAGCACACAAGGCCCAATCCAATCATCTGAAGCAACTTTCCACTCAAGGAATGATGGCCTCACAGAAATCAAATTCGAAAAGTCAAGATCATCATCATTCCGAATACCGATGTTTACGCAATTTTCTATCCAAATTAATGAACGCGAATTCCAAGGTCCTTATAAAGATCAGTCTCCAAAACCCATCTCCTTTGGGCAGAATGGATCAGTCATGTACCCTTTCAAAGACGAAAATGGACATTGCTTATTCGATGTCTGCAACTGTACAGCCTGTACAGATGACTACCTCAACTACGAATCTGATGATGAAAAACGAAGGAGAAGAAGAGCAAAGAAAGATTCTCTCTACAAAAAATATTTAGAAGGAGATCCTTCGGTGGGCACACTCGGCGAAGACAACGGAAAATATGAATACATAGTTCAGTATTCTCAGAAGAAGAAGCGAGAAGCTCCTGAGATAATGATGTTTAATCCAAACAACTTTCCTCCTATCGAAGACTTTACTAAAGGCGATGTTATCCACAGTCCAAAGATTATACCAACTACGGTTAATTCTTCTGGTCTTGATCCATTATCTCAAGCAGAAAAAGTTCTCAATTGGCAAACTGAAAATGCAATTGCCCAGAACAAACTACTTCACACAATCAACAATAAGATGGATAATATGGCAAGCAACTACAACAAAAGATTGGCTACCCTGCAAAGCTCCATATCAGAGATTAACGCTCGTCTAGACCAACTTCACTGCGATATGATAAAGATGACGCAAAATATGTTGGTCAACACATCTCAATTCCGACTCAAAGAGACTGAAATGTCCAGCCTCAAAACCCAATTGAAACATCTTCAAGGATGCCTAGAAAGCATGAAGCAGAATAGAAGGTCAACAGATAATTTCTTCCCTTCATTCGGCAGCATGTATCCAGAACCTTCTTATCAAGGATCCTATTCACCAGGATTCCTTTCGCAAGGATGTACAAAACCAGTCACACCGACTAATAGTTTTCTATCATCAGATGAACTGTATACATCCAGATACAAAATGCCGACCCTTCCAACATTCAAGACAAAACCATATAAAGAAAAAACAAGAAAATATAAGGAGGCAAATATGGCAGCTCAACCAACCAAAAAACCAGTCTTTTCCTCTTCACAATCCAGTCAAGAATCTCATGGAGAACAGACAAGAGACAGCAAAGGCTAAAGACATTGGAATGATTGAATTCTCGATGACCAATCTACTCAATTCACTGGCAAATCAAGTTCAAACACCAGCCAACAACCAAAAGGAAGGAGTATCCCAAGCTTACCAAATAAAAGAAGCCACTCATCTTCCACTAATCAACCATATATCTGATACAAGCTCAGATGACAATGATACAATTACAGAGGATGAGAGATCACTCCCAAAGCAATTCGCCATAGGAGAAAGCAGCGGCCCTAAAGAGGAACCTGAACCTGACATAGACGAAATACCCAATGATGACGACATGCCTGACAATCAATTCTATCAATTTCATGAAGAACCTGGACAAGCAAAACAATTCGCTTCAAAGGTCATTACATTCACATTTGATGACATTCCTTTTCACAAATGGAATGAACGTCTTGACGAATTTCATGCGTGGATGACTTCTGAAGCCCTCACTTCACTGACATACATCGTTATACAACAATTTGCCACTCGTCTATCCGGATCACTAAAAGAATGGTGGGATTCCCTTGGAGAATACAGACATTTACAGGCTTACCAGTCTACCATTCCGATAATACTTGGTGAAATCCACAAAGAATTCATTGGTACTCCCAACCACATCAAAGATCAACTGCAAGAAGAGTACTTTACAGCAAAATGTTGTTCTCTCCAAAAGAAAGACCTTGCAAAACATTTTGAAAAATAGACGAAGAGATATTATGCACTAGACGGCCTTAACAACCCAAGCCTCAAACACGTCTATCTTTCATCTATCGACAATTATCTCAGTCAACAAACGAAGCTTTACATCAGAGATCAAAACCAGACGGTTGAAGAGATCTCTATTAGTCAAATCCAACAGTACATTTTTAGAACGCTTGATAAATTCTGCAAGCAGAAAGAATTCTGGTCAGAATTCATAGACAATTCGAAGTATCTGAAAAAAGTATGTTCAAAATCTGACTTGTTCATCAAATGTTCGAAGAAAAGTTTATGTTCATGCAATCGCCGCAGAAATCGCATAAACACAGAAGATTTCCAAGAAGATATCCATTTCGACGAAAAAGATTTTTCAAGAGAAAGAAAAGCTTCAAGAAAACATCAAAATGTTTCCTCTGCCACAAAAAAGGACATTTTGCAAAAAACTGTCCTAGTAAATCCAAGAAGAAGAAGCAATATCTCATCAATTCAATATCTAACATTGCTCCTGACCTCGACCTCGATCAACACGATCTTGAATCAGTTCTATCTTATGATAGCGACGAACAAGATGCTCTATGTGGATATTCTGATACTGAAGAAGAAGATTCATCCGAAGAAGAAGAAGGATGCTACAAAATCACAGAGATCCTCCAACAAGAAGATAATGTTCAGACACCTCATCTTCCCGTAATAATCTTTGATCCAGAAAAAAGGATGCGTCTAGTTCATATAATTGCCTTCATAGACACCGGAGCTCATACATCAATCATGAACCCAAAGGTCATACCAGCATCAATGTGGCTTCCATATGATCAAGAATTCAGAGTCGCAAACGCAGGATCATTATTCATCAAAATCAAGTCCAAACCGATTACCATCGAAGTTTTCCCAGGATGCCAGATTACGACTCAAGTACTTGGATCAACAGAACCAGGCAAAGATATCATCCTCGGATGGGATTGTTACTACACTTTAAAAAAGAAGTTCGACATCTCCATAGAACCCCGAGGAGTTAAATGGGAAAATTCGTTCAAACCCTATACAACAGTTCCAAGACTTTTTCCCATAGAAGACATCGCTTCGGCTGAGTTCGAATACATAAAAGAAGAAATAACGAAGAAATCATGTGCAGATTCACACAGTGAATTTCTCCAGAAGTGCAACAGTCCTTTATGGTTAAACCCAACGTTTTTCGTGTCTCTTCCTTTTAAGGAAAACATCACCACTACACCTACCAAAGCAAGTCATGCGAGAATGCCTCCAGCACTTTTGCAACAAGCAAACGAAGAATGTGAGCAACTGATTTAACAAGGAATAGTCTCAGCGACGAATTCAACATGGGCATGCAAAGCTTTCTATGTCAACAAAAGAGCAGAACAGGCTAGAGGAAAAGTAAGGCTAGTAATTGATTACAAGCCCTTGAACCAGTTCCTCCAAGATATCAAGTTCCCACTCCCAACAAGAAAAGCACTGCTACAACACCTTTCCAGAGCAACTATCTTCTCAAAGTTCGACTTAAAATCAGGATTTTGGCAGATTGGTGTCAAACCAGAGGAAAGACACAAGACGGCATTCTGTTTACCAAATCGTCATCTAGAATGGAAAGTCCTACCTTTTGGTCTAAAGACAGCCCCGTCCTTATTCCAGCAAGCAATGCTAAGGATCTTCAAGCCATTAGTCCACACAGCATTGATCTACATAGATGACATTCTCCTATTCTCCAACAGTGAAGAAGACTATGTCAAAGTTTTGAAGCAGTTCCATGAACTAGTCCAAAAATATGGAATCATGCTCGCAGCAAAAAAGATGACTATAGCAAAACCAGAGATTGAGTTCCTTGGAGTCAAGATAACAGAAGGAAGATTCACACCGTAACCCCACTTAGCTACATAATTACTTACTTTCCCCGACGAAAATCTTACAAAAAGACAAGTGCAACAATTTCTTGGAGTAATTAACTACGTCAGCGAATTTCTTCCAAAGCTATCCCAATTAACACAACCACTACAAAAGCTGTTGCAAAACAATCCCCCACAGTGGAATACACGACAAACTGAAGCAGTAAAAGAGTTAAAGCTAGAAATTCAAAAGTTACCACCTTTGAAGATTCTCTCTGTCGGCAAACGAATAATTCAAACCGATGCAAGCGACAAATACTGGGGAGCAATATTATTCGAAGAGATTGACGGGAAAAGACATATCTGTGCCTACAAAAGTGGACGTTTCAAGGAGTCAGAGATGCATTATCACTCTACGTTCAAAGAAATCCTAGCGGTCAAGAAGGCTATTGAAAGATTCGAGTTCTATTTGATAGGACATAAATTCAAAGTCAAGATGGATATGTCCTCCTTTCCAAAGATGTTACAATTCAACCAGAAGATAGTGCCACATCAGCAGCTACTTCGTTGGAGTGAATGGTTTTCAAAGTATGACTTCGACTCTGCCTATTTAAAGGGCACGAAGAATATCCTAGCTGATATGCTCAGTCGTAAACCATTAAAATCGATCTTCACCATGACGAGCAGTCAAAAATCTAGTTCCGCATCAAAATCTCTCTATGATTTCAACAGCAACATTCTTGAAGATGCAAAGGAGCTGATCAAAACCGGAGATATCCATAACCACCTTCGACAGAAAATCTTCCGCTACCAATCCATAATCCTGTCTAATCACGGAGTCATCAACAACTTTATCACACCATTCGGTATCCTTCCAGATTATCCGTTCGCTCATCTCTATAGTATCAGACAAACCAATCTCCCAGAAGAAGTCATCTGCTTTCTCTGGTATTTTTGTGCGGTATATACTATTGGAATTATCTTCGATATCCCATGGTTATACCAACACATCAATTCCCAGAAATGCTTCACTAATGGTATATCAACCTTCCTGAGATGGTTTGAACCAATGAATATTTGGAGCAGTAAACTTCGTAGTTCAGCCAAAGCACTCAACTATCCTTTCAAGAAGCTAAAAAGTGCAACTACCTACAACCCATTCTTCAACCCGCACACCATCTACTTTTTCCACCGACCTGTGAACGTCAACCCAAAGTCAAAGAAAATTCACGCGATGCCCACACTCATCCACCACAAAGATTTCTGCAAAGGAGTTCGCCCAGACTTCAGCATGGCTGACAATGAGATCTTTGAAACTTTCCAAAATCATGCATTCCGCCTCAACAACACAATCCAGAAGTTCGCTATTCCTTACAAGCTCAATTGGTCTTTCTATGAAGTTGATTACCAAATGGACCTTGATGAAGACCTCCAGTTTTTGATGATGAAGCAAGAACAAAAACTCGAGAAAGACGAAATTACTGGAATAAAGATTGTCAAAAAAGTTAACCAGGGTGACAAACCACCACCAGCAGGAGTATATTGGCAAGACTCACAAGAACCTGAAGCCCCTGATCCAAACCTAAATCTTGAAGAAATTGGAAAACTCTGCAACGTTGATGCAATCATGGAACCAGTTGATAATTACGAAGAACCAGAACCGGAGTATGTATGCCCAGACGATGGCTATGGATGTTGCGAAGAACACATGCTTGAATTTGAGATGGACCATTAGAAACCCATCTTAAAACCTACTAAGAAGCACAGTAAGAAGCCCAGTAAGAAATAAAATAAAATATATGTTTAATTAAAATAAATGACGTTAGCTAATATGTAAGCATGACATCAGAGTGTGTAGAATTATCTAAGTGTGTGTAGAATAATCTATAAGTGTGTAATGAGGTAAGCGACTTAAAACCTCTCCTATAAATAAAGGTGTACCCATCCATGTAAGAGACAAGTTTTTCATTTTCCCTAAAATATTCTCTCTCTAAACTCTCATGTCTCTCTAAGTTCTCTCTAAGTTTTCTAGATCTCAACATCTTCATAAGCTTTGTTTTCTTTCTTTCAAACACAAGTAAGCGATCAAAGTAGTCGAGATTTAGGATAGATTCTGTAGAGTTTTCGATTTAAACAGCACGGCTTTGCCAATACGGCTTTCGTGAAGGGATATCTCTAACAGTGGGTTGAGCCATGGCTTTGTTGAGTAAACTCTACGAATTTTTTTTTATAACTTTTATTAATTTTTTAACAATTCCCTTGTTTTAAACATACTAAATTACTAAATTACCTATAATGGAAGATTAAAATTTGTTCTTTGAAGTAATGGCAATGTGATGTAAATATTTACATTTTATAAGGTTTATTTTATAAATGTACTTTTCAAATAATATATAGGGGATTATTAGAGTAAGCAAAATTTATATGAATAACTTAAAATGGGTATTTACGAATTGAATAATAATACATCTTGAGAAGCAGAGCTGAAAAAAAAAAAATTATCCAATATCTAAATTTTAACTTCATTTTCAAAAATTACATATTGTTTTTTCAAAACGGATATGAATCGGATAACAAGTGGAAGACATAAATCATTATTAGGCTATAGGTCGAAGCATACAGATTATACATGATTGCATATGATTTGAAATATCATACAGGATTGCGAGATGGATAACTTACAAAAAAAGAAAGAAAGATTGATAAAGAAAGTCTACTAAGGGTTGAATTTCATCATTAATCCTTTTTTCTTATTTTTGAAAGTTGTTTCCTCGTTGAATAGTTGTAGAGATAAGTAATGTTTTTGTTTCTCCTTCTCTCTCTTTTGTGTGTATATATATAGTTATGAAGGGATAGCTACATTGTTGTCATTTTCTATTTTAATATTAAAATGAGTAAATCTGTAGCTAACTATTAATATTTTACTAATGTTTAACTCAGTCAAACAATACAATACATAGTTTAAACCAAATTAATACTAGAGACAATTGCATCAAACAACCTACATATTTTTTCTTAGGGATTAATGCAACGAAATCCGCCAATTCTTTTTTTTTTGCGCATCAACACCCCACCTAAAAAAATGCACTGAAATACCTTAACCTCAAATTATCCCGCAATATACCCCTTCTATATATCGATGACGTGGCACTATGTAACGTCTGTCTAATTAAAAAAAAACGACATGATGTTTTGTGAATGTTCTGTTGTTTTTGTGACTACAAAACGACATGAGATCATTTAAAGAGCTATAATTTAGGTTTACTCTATATGGGGCAAAAATCGAATTGGGCAAAATACTTGTTCGATTTACTACAAAAAAATACATGTTGTTCAAAGACAAAACTAAAAACTTATGACCATCGATTCTGCAATCAAATGGATTGTAAAAGATTTGGATGGCACCAAGAATAGCAAATGTGCTTGAAAAAAGGGAGCAAACCATTCCACTATCTTATCGACTCAGATTATTTTCGCTTTTCAACATTCCACTAAGGACAAACCATAGCTTTGTTCGGCGGATAGCAGCAGCACTTCGAAGGCTCCGAAGATAACTCAAAATAAGGGTGTTTGCATAATTGATTTCTCATTCTCAGAGCAGACTCGACCACTCTTTTTGTTTCTTTAAGCATATTGTAGTCTAACATTAAAAAAAAAATCAATTAAACAATTAGACAAGAAAGTTTCGTTTACCAAACGAATTGTCAAAGCATAATTCATGGAAACATGTATACAGCAGATCAAATAATCAAATCAGAACTTTAAAGATGATTTTTTTTTTTGCTTTCCTCCTCGAATATTTCAAAACAAATTCACTAAATTTAACTCATATTCAATTGTACCAGAAAGAAGGAGATTATCGTCGAACTATAAGAGGGGAACGAAGTCGGTGAGCTTCCTTTTTCTTGTACAACGGGTTCGCTGCTTGGGGGCTTTCACACAAGAGAGGCCACACGATCGAATCGAAAATAGACTTCGATTTTATCCCCAAATCCCGATTTCGTTTTTGAAAGAACCCGATTTCATTTTTGGAAGAACCCGATTTCGATTTTGAAAGAATTCGAATAGCCAATTTAGGGTTCGACTTTATTCCCTTTTAAAACAGCATGAAGTTTGTTCGGTCACAACACCCATAAAACGCTGTATCGTGCAATCCGTTAAAAATATAACGTCGATATGACGGAGAGGTTATATTGCGGGTTAATTTGGGATTAGGGCATTTCGGTGCATTTTTTTGAAGTGAGGTGTTGACGCGCAAAAAAAGTTAAGTCGGCGAGTTTCGTTGTATTAATCCTTTTTCTTATTACTAAACCAACCTTGTGTTATGATACGTGTTTGATGATTTGGTAAAAGACATAAAAACCAGATTCTGATTGTATAATTACAAAATTGCCATTATTTTTTATTTTTTATTTCCACAACAAAAAAAAAGCCTATTTAAACATCTCAGTCTCGTTCACTTTTTCTCTTTATCTCTGCCTCTTTCTAGGGTTTCTCTGAAACAGCTCCACCACCATCGACGAGATTTCTCAGATTTGCTGTTACACGGCCCTCGCTCAAGTCCGGTGACATGAGTTCTCCGGTACGAATATTATAGTAGATATATGAAATTGCCGTGAGATCTTTTGCGGTTTCTTTGTTTTCGATTTTGGAAACCGCCGCCTTTGATCTTACGAATCTTCTTCTTCTTCTTCCTACATTGTTTCAGGGAACGAGTTTGTTCACCAATTTCACTAAGCTCTGCAAAGGACTTGCTCTGGTTCTTGTGGTGGGACACCTCGTGGTTCAGTTCATTCCTGCTACCGTCCCATACCTTGCTCTGATTCCGGCGAGGTACTTCGTCTTCTCTCCTTCTTAATCTTCTGTCGATACTAGGGCTACGATTTTGCTACTGAATGCATTTTGTTCTAGTCCTCGATTTTGCCTGATTGTTTCACATTCTGAAATTAATTTTGTTGATTTTGCTTAAATCGAGAGCTAGTTCTAGGATTCTATTTGACTTTTTTGGTTCAGTATTCGATTGGATTTGGATTAATTGAAGCTCATGTTTTGTTCTGTTTTGAACGATGGATGATGTTGATTTTCTTTGGAATTGTTGTCATTGTTCTCTTTATGTGCATCCAATTCAATATAATTGGTTTAAGTATGTGAATCTGTAAGTCTAACTCTAACTCAAATCTATCATCAGAATACTGCAATTTTGGTGATGGTTATTGACTAATTCTCTGTTTCTCTAATTTCAGCATCATCTTGTGCTCGGTGTGATTTCTCAAATCATCAAGGTGAGGCTCTAATGCTGCTGCTACTACTATTTGTTTTTGCTATGATGAATGTGTAATTAATCTTAATTGTGAATTTGTGACTGTTTTGTCTAGATACAATTGCTACCTGACCTAAACTTGAAGACAACTCCCCAGCTGGTGGAGTTGGTCGGTGATAGCAAGGTAAATACTACTCACTCATTGTCTTGATACCACTTGTTTTAAAACGAAAAGCATAATTTTAGATTTTGTTGCTGCATTTGAGATATGGCTTACCAAAAAATTTGAGGTTATGTGGCTGTCTGATTTATTGTTTTTTTCGTAATCGTACAGATGGGAAGTGAACAGCTGTGGCCATCATTCATGGAGATGATGGATATCTATATCGTGGACAGAGAAAAAGTTAATCTTTTGGTCCAAAGTATACCAAAGATGATACAGTTGGCGGTGGTATAAACTACGCGTCATAAGAGTTCTTTTTCACGTAATATAGAAACTGTTTCATGTATTTTGTTACTTGAATAAGTTCCATCACTACTGGTCCGTAAATGTAAGATAGAAACTGTTTCCTGTAAAGTAACGGTAGAGTTTTAATAACGACTTGAATCATGGTAGACCTAATATGGTAGATTTGGTACTTTACTATATGTTATGGTAGATTTTACTGTATGTTATGGTAGATTTTATGTTATGGTAAACTTTATTTCACTTTTTTGAACCCAATGATGATAAGTTCTCAAGCTACCATATAATGTGATCTCCCGTTATGATGATAAGTTCTCAAGCAACCATTTAATGTGATCTCCTGTTGTTTTTTCCGTTAAGTGCATTAAAATTGGTATTTCATCGAATAATCCGGTCGAACTGAACCTGGAAAAAAACGATAAAGCAAAGCAAACCAAAAGTGTAACTTTAATTTACCTCTAAGACAAAGAAAGATCTAAATCAAAATCCAAAAGTCTCAAAACCTTGGCATAAATCTCTCGATAAATCAAATGTTGTTGTGGTTTTGTTTCTGGATGAGCTTAGTTTGATTTTCTCGTCCGTGATAGAGCAGAAAATCGATCCAAAATGAAAGTAACTTTTTTTAACTCATGAAGCGATGGTATTTGTGATACAAGAGTACTAAATGTACAAAAAGTTCAAGTAAACACACTGATAGTAAACACAAAAAAAGTTTGCCATATGTCTGACTGACTTATAACAGTCTATCACTATGGGAGGTAAAAAAGTCTACCACAATGGGAGGTATAAAAGTCTACCACCATGGGAGACAAAAAGTCTACCACTATAGGATGTAAAAAAGTCTACCGCAATTCACATTAAAATCTACCCCATCAGAAATATAAAGGCTACCAAAATTCTGAAAGTCTACCAACTAAAGTCTTCCACTATATAACCAAAATCTACCAAAACACAATAAATCTACCGTGTAAGAAAAAAGTCTACATTAACCAACTCACCCGGAAGTCTACCATCACAACGATATAAATCTATCACGGGTTACAAATCTACAATCGAGTGAGTTAAATTTACCAAAATTTCTGAAGTCTACCGAAAAAAGTCAACAAGTCAACACTGGTAGACTTCTCCCCGTAAATTTATCGCTACATAGAAAATAATATCTACCGTAACATGAAAACGTAAGTCTACCATGTATTCCTGTTAAGGTCTACCATCACAATGGTAGACTTCTCCCCATAAATCTAGCATAACTGAGAAAACTAAGTCCACCGTAACATTTTAACTAAAATCTACCGTTTCATTTAATAGAAGTCTACCGTTAAAGCTGGTAGACTTTTCCAACTAAGTGTACAACTGCATACAAAACAGAAGTCTACCATCATAGCTCTGGTAGAGTTTACCGTCTGAACTATTAAGGGCTTGATTGGTAAGGCTTTTTGTAGAGCTTCATGCTCAATAAAAGCCAATCAATAAAATTTTTAAGAGCATAAAGTAGAGCATAGAAGACTCCTTAATGCTCTTTAATTGAGCTTTTCCAAGGCTTAGAGGCTTTAAACATATTAAAAGATATATTTGCCCTTAATTATTAAAAACCTAATATATTATTAATAACTAAATTTAAAACATGATATGCATGTATACATTAATAATTACAAATTAACATAGAAACACAAACTTAATTTGAACCCTGAATTAAACAACAAGATTCATTCAAAACATAAAAATCATATTGTTTAGCTTATCTAAACCAAAACGAAATTGGAAGAAAATAAAAAAAAAAAGAAAAAAAATCAAATTGAACGCCAAGTTATTTCAAATTCTACACTCTTCCAGATTTTTTTCAATTCAAGATTCTAAAATCTGGAATTTTATGGTTTTTCTATTTTGTAAAATATTGTTCTCTTCTAAAAAATTCAAAATGAAGATCATGCATATTTTAGTAATTTTGTATCTCTATGCTCACTGCTCTACCAATCAAGTTTTTAATTAAAGCTTACCGCTTTTATAGCATAATGTTTTTGGAACATAATGCAACATACTGCTAATGCTTTATTAAAAGCCTTCCCAGTCAAGTCCTAAGTCTACCGTCATAGCTCTGGTAGACTTTAGTTCTGGCGCGCTTACGTGGCAAAAATTCATTAATGGCATTTTCGTAATTACGGTTTTTTGTCAACAAACGAATGGAGGGCAAAACGGTCATTTAAAACAAAATTAGGTCATTTAAGTAATATCCAAATATTAAGGTCGGTTTAATAATAAAATTTAAAAATAGAGGTTGTTTTAGCGATCCACCCTTAATACAATTGTATTCAATATTTTTATAGTAAATATGTTTAACATTAGTTTTATCAATATTGATACTTTCTATTTTTAAATTAAAAAAACAATATAAATATACCGGAAATTCAAGAGTCAAATTTTTTTTTTAAATATATTAACATTAATTTGTTTCTTTATTCACGTGAATAATGTCAAAACAATCACATTAACTTAGACTAGTAATAATTACTTTGAATAATAATAATTGCATATATTCATTATAAGATGATGCTTTGCGCTATTGGCAAAAAAAAATTCTTTTTTAAAATATTGAATTTTTATAATATAGGTTTAAATATTAGCATAAATAATCTTTCTAAGTCTCTTTGAAAAATGTTATCTGATTTAGATTTAGATACTTTTCGATAATTAAAATTAAAATCTTTTAAATTTCTCCAAATTGTGAATTAGGATTGATGACCTTCTTGCTACAAATCCTTCCAAAAGTCTCAACTATTAGGAGGTAATATAGACATTGAGGACACAAATTCAATTTCCAATTAGATGATAATTTATTAAAAGCTAGTTCTGACTCTAGGAGATGTATCTATTTAGTTGCGGAACTCCAGATTATAATATATATATATATATATATATATATATATACTGATATGTCTTTTAAAAATAAGAAAATATGTTCTATATTTTTTCAACTAAAACAAAATAAATTGGAACCTATGGAGTAAAATAGAAAATCCATACCCATGATCATGCTTTTTGGGTCAATAAATCAACAATATACTTAAAATATTAGAAAATTAACACAATATTAAAAGGGATTAAAATTAGAAGAATTGAGATTTTAAAATAGAAAAGCGTCCAAATGGAGGAGAATGTCGTCCATTATGAAGGTGAGGTAATCATATTCAAAAGATATAAGCATTTCATTTTGAAGGTTGCATATAATATATATTCTACGGTTCACTAGGTATTCCATTGTCCAAAAAAGATCTTCAAAATTTGAATGAAGAGGGAATAGACTTCTACAATGATTCTTAGAACTATGTGCTGAAAACAACATCAGGGGAGATAAAGCAACATCCCAAATCTGAGAATACATCATCCATGATCCCTCTGTTGAAACTTCCTATGTAATCTCAATGGAAAGTATGGAACCGATTATACTTGATGAGGACATGGAACTAGAGCCGAAATAGACGAGAAGGAACAAGCAGCTTTATTTTTACTTATGGACCGATGACTTCACCACAAATCTAACAAGTATGGCCCTGTTCGTTTGTGTATCTAGATATTGCATCTAGATACTGCATCTAGATACCATATCTAGATATTGAATCTAGATGTCGTTCGTTTCTGTTTTTCATTTCTGCATCTAAATATTGCATCTAGATGTAGTTATGTTTGTTTGTGTATTTTGAATTAATAGTTAGATGCACTTAAAATCAAATGACCAAAAAAGACATATCTTTATGCTAGGATTTAAAAATAAAATTGAACCTAAAAAGACATTACTGTTTTCAAAAATTTTACAATTTTCAGAAATTTTACGGGTTTCCGAAAAATTTACTGTTTTCCAGAAATTTTACGGTTTTCCAGAAATTTTATGGTTTTCCAGAAATTTTATAGTTTTCTGAAATTTTACGGTGTTCCAAAAATTTTACGGTTTTTGAAAATTTTACGATTTTTTTTGTTTATTTTAGACTTATTGTGTAGAATGAGAAAAGAAAATCAAGAGTATTTTAGACTTTTTCATTTTTAGATGCACTTAGGTGTATCTGGACACCTCTTTGAAAGGTATCTGAAATTTCTGGATTTTTTAGATACACTTTATAAATGTATCTAGATGCAGCATCTAGATACTGCTTATAGTTTGAACTAAACGAACAACATCTAGATGTAGCATCTAGATACACAAACGAACAGGACCTATGTAGAGAATGTTATTGAGAAAATTGGAAAAATTGACGGTCTCCATGATACATTTGAAAGGGCCTTGCTATGCGAGATGAATTGGAGACTGGCTCAGAGTCAAGGAGAACCACGACGACCACCAAGAAAAAATGTGTCATGTCTCATAAGGACTTAGCCACGACTAAAATCATTTTCCAAGAAGATGATGTCAAGAACCAAAGAGACCGAAATACCAAAAATCTAAGGAAATCTCAAGCCACTGAGACCATTAGTGTTCCCAAGAAGACCAGACAAACTGCTAAAACACACAAGAAGTGTTTGGCTACTTTCACAACCAAATAAGAAAGTTATCTTTTTGAGAAAATTATAAAAACAGGCATTATTGGAAGTATATGACAAAATTAAAAAAAGATGTCGTTCAGGGTACCTTCCGAAGACTGCTGTGACAGAAACATTTTTCCCATGTGCACAAAAGCAAGTAACTATCGCTTAGTAGCTAAACCAAACAGGTGTTAAGTGATAAGACTCTGCTGTGGCAGAAACATTTTTCCCATGTGCACAAAAGCAAGTAACTATCGCTTAGTAGCTAGACCAAACAGGTGTTAACGGGACAGTGATAAGACTCTGCTGTGACAGAAACATTTTTCCCATGTGCACAAAAGCGAGTAACTATCGCTTAGTAGCTGGACCAAACAGGTGTTAACGGGACAGTGTAAATCATCAATACACAATAATAATAACAAATTAACAAGCACCATCATTCACAGGTGGGGACGCCAATCTGATTGCTACATCTACAATACGATAATGTGTATCAAGAATAGATACGGCATCAATTTTGGGCTAAAGAACTGGACTACAATAAATTGTAACACAGTATGTACGATTGAAGTTGACATAAGAAGATTGGCGGTTTAAATGTAAAAATTGGAGAAATTGTGACAGTAAAGAGAAACGAAAATTGCAAACCAGTTAATTTTAAGAATACATATACACTATTAGCGCAGACATCAAATACTATTATTAACATAATGTGGCTGTTGTTGTGGTTGTGGTTGTGTTTTAATGCTGTATTTTAAATAAATCAAGAAAAAACGAGAGCTCTATTATAGAGCAGGCACATATCTCATTATAAAAATAACAAATCTTTTTAAAAATGAGAGTAAATCTATTTATGTAAAAAAAATTACGAAATTTGGAATCATTCTAACAACCAGATTCATAAAAACCCATTACATCCCATTTATTGAGCTGAGTCCTGGGCAAAATATCCGAACCGAATGAACCGAATCGGAACCGAACCGAAAAAAGAGAAACCGGAACCGAACTGAAAAGAACAAAAGAACCGAATGGATCTTAAATTTGAGAACCGAAAGAACCGGAACCGAACCGAGAACCGAATGGGTACCCGAAATATCCAAAATATAATTATATACCCAAAATATTAATTATATTTAGACTTGATATAACTCAATTATCAAAAATTATAATTATAGACCCTAAGATACCGTTATTTTTAAATTGAAATAACCAAAATACTCAAAATAATTTATATATATGCAAGTTCATAGTTATATTTTTCAAAATTTAACTAAATCTTATTCAAATTTAATAATTTTTTTTTTTATAATTCGGGTACCCGGACCAAACCGGAACCGAACCAAAATTTTAAAATACCCGAATGGATCCTAAAGCTTAGAACCGAATAGAACCGGAACCGAATGGATCTTATTCGAACCAAACCGAATACTCGAATGCCCAGAACTAATTGAGCATCTACGTTGATTTCGGATAAGTAAAATGATTCTAGATCTTTATCACTTTGCTTTGAATTTGTGATGTCTACTACTATCGCCGAAGTAACCACATTGATAGCATGCATATTTACATGCTGAATAGAGTCCAAAAAATTATTGAAAATTAGCGGAATGGTAGAATTGTTTTGATATTTATCATTGATTTTATACAATCATGGAACGAACTAATGTAAAATATTTTTCTCTAAGAACTGTTATAGATAAAAATCCTGCATCACATAATCATATTTAGTGACAAAAAATGTGACAGAGCGGACCTCAACCGCGTCTACTCGAGATGCCACACTAATCTCGAGTAATCAATATATTCTCCAAGTGCCCCACACAATGGTTTTTTTGTACAATCCACGCCATTAGGTGGAGGGAGGAGTGTTAAAGGGTTGATGCAGGTTTCAAGACGTAGACAGAACTGGCATCTGAAGTGAGACCTCCCAGAATATTAAGGTTGTTGAGAGGTACTACGGATTGGCCAAGTTGGAAAACAATTTCAAACATATCAGAGACTTTAAACAGGATTTTTCTTGTCGATAAAACTTCTTTTGGGCCCTACTAATGTGTGAAATCTAACACCATGAAAGGAAAGTGGAGTGTATCAATATGGATCAAGGCTAATGTGAAGAATCCATTGACTAATATATATGGTGATTTAGAATACCGAGGATGAAATAATCGTGGTAGATCAGTTCGAGAATATAGAATATTTTAAGCCATCATCTATAGATCTTATAAGGTATAATCATTAATTAAGGAACTAGATTCTGACCCATGCATATGCACAGATTGAAATTTTTAGATATAAAAATTTAAAATTAATATTTTTTAAAAAGTGATTTTATTGTAGGAGTAAAAATATAAATTTATGTTTTATTCATTTTATATATTTATTTTAGCTATGTTAAGAGATATATTCACTTATATGATATTGATCAATGCTCAATATATCATATATTTGTTTTTATATCCACATTTGTCTCATTTAGTTGATATCTAGCCCATCTTTACAGTTTTGGTCAATTAATTATTGTTTAGCTAGGAACCAACTAAATATATATATATTCTTCATCGATTTATATACTCCATACCATACATTTAGTAGCCAAGTTAAAGCTTTAAGGAATAAAAACCTTCCTACATGCATTTTTCTTTTTTCGAGCTCCATTTGGTTTAAACAAAAAGCAAAAGCGATTGTATTTTTAACTTTTATTTTTCTTCAAGTATACGAGAAGCGTTAATGTTATAAATTCTCGCCTTTCGAAATATCTAATGGCTTTGTAAGCCATCACATCCCAATTTCTTTATACTCTATTGGGCCAATTAAATATGGACTAAGCCACTAAAATTTCTAAACCGAAAGGAAAACCAAACCGAGAAGATGACTCAACCGTATGAAAATGTGGAAAGCAGAACAGAAGGCTCATCTGAAAGAAAAAAAGGTTTGTCTGAAATCGACTTGTTACTTTACCAATTTTGAAGACAAGTCGATTTTTGACTTAAAGCAGAAGTCGATTATACACTATCAATTGACATTCTATCAACCGTATCACAGTCGATTCGCGTCTGACTGAAAAGTATTGCTTCTGGATAAATCTAAAAGCTCTCTAATTTTCTCATCTCTTTCAATTGATATAGATCAGGTTGCTTGTTGAATTTGAAAGCTCTTATATTTTCTCCAATTGATAGTGTAGAACTGTAGAATCATAGCCATGGCAAGATTTTAACTCTCGTCATGGATTCCGGCAAATTCTTCAAGGTACTTTTAGTTGAAACATTCTACTTTTAGTTGAAACCCTAAATTTCTTAAGTCTCTCCGCCGCCAATAAATTTTCTACAACAATTATAAATTTAGGGCTCTCAGAAGTAAAAAAAAAATCGGAATCTGAGTTTTTATGCCACACCGCACCGCACCGCCGCAAAATCCTGAGCAAGCATGTGGTTTAATTTATGTATGTTTTTCTCTCCTTTACAGCATATTGTGATTCCAAGCCTTTGAATTTTGTAATGAGTTTTCTATTATATATGCTAGTGAGTTTATTTCTCACCTTCTTTTGTATTTAAAACATTATTTTGTCCATTTTATGTTTTACAAGAAATCTACTCTGATCTTCTTTTTTTATTGAACTTTATTGTTTATGTATGAATACACTATGTTATAGGGATGAACTCGAATCGGATACTCTGAAATTTTGGGTATCTAGATCTGGAGTTAGATCTGTGAAACAACTATCTGGATCTGAAGCCGCCAATATTCACAGCTATCCGGATTTGATCCGAATAGACCAAAAATAATTAAACATATTAAAATAATAATTATTATTGTTAAAATTTTGCAAAATAAAATCTAAGAAAGCATGTCATATGAATTTTTTAAAATATGATAGGACATTTATTTTATTATTATTCTGAAAAATACACAAATTTTTCAATATATAGTTTTTGGTAATATTTTAAACAATTCTATTTATTATAATATATATATAAATCTTATACATATATTTTAATAAAATTATATATATAAGAGGATCCGAGTCGGATTGAGGTACCCTAACCTTTATACCTTATTTTCATGGAAATTATGGACACCTCAATAATTCACCGGATTAGTTTCAATTCCAAATTCCGTTTGGTTTGAAATCAGCAGTATCAGTTACAATCGAAGAAACTTGCTTATAATTCTTTTACATGTAGAGAGATTTTGTGTTAGTAAGCATATAGTTTGAAACTTTTCATTCGTTTAAGAACTTCCTGCATTTATAGATTCTTGAGATTTAAAACAAACCCAAAATCCTATTTTTTCTTGGATTCCAAAAAACGCCCAATTGTTTTAAAAAAAAAATTCTAAAATCTAAGTGTTTTCAACATTGATCATAGAATTATAACGAATGATTGGTAGTCAATTACCACCGTTTCTTCTTTGGTGTGTTAAGTTCTGCAAAATAATAAAAAGACATCATCAAAAATGAATCTATATGCAAATAGATTTTGTATTAGCAAGCATATAATTCGAATCTTGGATTTTACCTTCATGGGAAACAAATCTTCAACATCTTAAACAAAACCTGTAGATCATGAAAACATAAACAATACCTTATGAGTTTAAAAAAAAAATCAAAAGAGACTATAACTTCCGCTGTAAAGCAAAACATAACGAATGTTACAAAAATATTACCTTCATGAATAACAAATCTTCCGCTTTTGTTTCTAGTAAAGATTTTGAAACACCTCTTTGAAAAGAACATTCATGGTTTGATTTTGTGGTTGACCTTTCTTGTCTGTAATAAAAATCTTCAATCCTGCTTTTGACTTCACTCTAGATATTGCAACATATAGTTGTCCATGAGAGAAAACTGGTCTAGGCAAATAAAGTCCAACACACTCTAGTGTCTGCCCTTGACTCTTCTTGATGGTCATTGCAAAAGCTACAGACAAAGGAAATTGCCTACGCCGCATTTTGAAAGGCAATCGTGTGTCTGATGGTGTTATCAACATCCTAGGAATCAGAACTATCTTCCCAACTCTATTACCTGTAATAACTCTAGCTTCAACGACATGATCAGCCATTTGTGTGATCTGTAGCCTTGTTCCATTGCATAAACCTGATTTAGGATTGATGTTTCTGAGCAACATGACCAGACAATCAATTTTGAGGCGCAAACAATGGTTTGGCAAACCTGATACTTTGACACTGTTTAAAAAATCCGGAGAATAAATAGGATTGTTTGTAGAACTTGTGTCAGAAAGGTCTATACTGTCCGAACTTAGGTAGATTCTTTTTTCACCTGTCCAAAAATATATATATATATATATCAGATTCTATTCAAAGCTGTATAGAACTTAAATAGCTGCATATTGATAAAACTACATTAAATTTATAAGTTAACTAACCATTCAACATTGCAAGCATATGTTCATTTATAGAGTTCACATCATCATTTGTTGGACACAGGATTGCTCTTCCTTGAAAGAATTTAGGATCATTCTCCTCCACAAAAGAATTACCGTATATTGCATGTATTATTGACTCGATCGGATCATTACCCTCAATAATAAGAAACTCTTCTGGGATATCAATTAGAACAATTCCATCATTAGGCTGTGCAATCTTCCCATCTCCAATATCTAATATCCACTTTGAAAATTCTTCGATATCCAGTTTTTCGTGTTCAGCAATGCTGGAAAGAAGTCTCATGTTCTTTGTTAGCTTCAAAACTTAGCAATGCTCCAAAAGATAAGAAGAGTTCAATGCAGCAAACACAATCTCTTCCCTACCAGCACCGTTTATAACAGGTAAAGCTTGTCTGAAATCACCTCCGAAAACTATAACTTTACCTCCAAAAGGCTTGTTCTCTGGACTATTTATAATATCCATCAAACTCCTATCCAAAGACTCAAAACAATGCTAGCTCATCATTGGAGCTTCATTCCAAATAATAAGTTTCGTCTCCTTAACCAATTCTCCAAGATCTGATCCACGTGTCATAAAACATGTAGACCACTCATTAGGATTTATAGGGATCCCAAATCTTGAGTGTGCAGTTCTCCCACCTTCTAAAAGCAGAGAAGCGATACTGCTGGATGCGACATTCAAAATAATATCTCCTTTTGATCTGATAGCGGCTGATAATATTTTCCACAGAAATGTTTTACCAGTTCCTCCAAAACCATAAACAAAGAACACTTCATCTCTGTCATGAAACACTGCATCCATGATCTCATCATAAATCTTCTTTTGCTAAAGTCATCATAGTTAACCATTCATCATGCTTCTTTTTTAAATCTCCACGGTTGTACTTGCGTCATCCAATATCAATTGATTGCACTGTTCAACAACGTCTAAAGATACTTGTGGCATAGATTTAAATCTTGAGAGTGAAGTACTATTTCTGATTAGCAGCTTCTCTATCTCTTGAAGAGTAAATTTTTGTCTACCCTCATCACTCAAAATAAGATATGCAAATATTTCAAACAATATAATTTAAAAAAAAAAATATTATGTACTAAGTAACATGAATATTTAAAAATATTAAGTGTAAAAAGTGAAGAGAATGTATAGAAAGGCATGAACCTTTTTATCTTAAAATCATTATTGGTGTTTCTTGAAATAATAAGAATCACACACGTAAAACAGATCATAATTAGTAAACTATCTACGCAATTTGGACTTCTAATAAAAATTTATGTGTTATGTGGCGTTATATGCATTAAACAATTTGATAGCCAGGTAGTTAGTTTACACACGTAGTATATCACAATCGGTCAAACCTCAACACTACCCACTTTTAAAATTCAAATAATAAGTAAATTATTGTAAAATGTTTACCTGGTTGTTTCCATTCATCTCTTTTCTGCGTTCAATATCTTCAGATAGAGCCCTCCAACTTTTCTCCCAAACCATCTCAGGTTTGCTCAAGCTATCTGAAAGTAGCATAATCACAAATAGTCTTCTAACAAACTTTGGAGAGCACCAGAAGATGGCTTCTTTTATACCATTGATATACTCTTGGTCATCATCTAGCAAACCTAACGCAAAAACCGCATCTCTGAATGATTCATGAACAACACCGTTTACAGTTTTCAGATCCTTATAACATGTAGCTCCTCTTTTGATGTTTAAGAGGATTCTCAAATAATAAGAATCGTCTATTGCACACGGAACAAAGTTAATTCTTCCAATAGCAAATCTCCTTTCTCGTGGATAAATTTTTTTATCTTTGCCATTCCAAGTAAACATGTTAGGAATTTCTTCATATAAGAGCTTTGTTGAATCTGGCTCTATCTTTTTTTGACCTTTTCCTTTCGATCGTGTTGCAACATTTGGAATCTTCTTATTCAGTTCAAACCTAGACAAAATTGTGTTCCATCATTAGCTAGCCGATCAATAACACTTTTTGTTGTTTCACCTTCCTTGTAAAAGATAGGTTGCTTACCTTCTTCATGAAACGTAAGCTTTACAACTGGTGTTGTTCGATGATGTATAAGAAACTTTAATATTCTCCATATAGCTTCACAAGCCGATATATATCTGTAAAAATGTCAAAATGAATAAGTAATAAGTAAACGAATGTTGGCAAAACATATTAAAACATGTCTATAGAGTAAAAAATACATTAAATGAAATAATCTGCAATCAAAGAAGTCTTTCACTTCGTCAAATTCTTTTTTACTCGTATTCGTTCCATCATTTTCACGCGGCTCAACAGCAATTGTAACACGGTCATGTCCTTTGTGAATATACTTAAAAAGATATTTAATTGAACCTGACTGGTGCACCATTCCACGTTTATGTGAGCTCGATAACGAAGAGAAAGAATCTCATTATATGGGATGACGTATCGGTTATCACACTGAAAACCATTCTTCTCGACGTAAACACCATAAAGACGTCTTCTATAAACTGGAAATCCATCTCTATCAACCTTAGTAGTGTTAACGTTTTTTGGAAAATGCTTAGAACATTTTCCATCGACCATACATGGTGAATTTGGATTAGCAGCACCACATGGTCCATGAATCATACATTCTTTAACCACTTCATACAAATCTGGTTTCTTCACTTTATCTGGAATCACAGCACAAATTATCTTATCAATATTATCTGCAGTAGCAAACTTACAACTGGAGTGCATAAATAAATAACAGTATATGTGCATGTGGGAGACCTTTTTTCTGAAACTCAACTGTGTACATGGCTGAAGAAAAACAAATCATAGGAAACATGAGAGAAATACAATAGATATAACTCATAGATAAATATGTTATATATATTTTATATAATAAAAAGTAGGCAGTAAAATTACCTGATACTGTCTTCCCAAGAATATGCTTCACGGTTAAATCATACATTAAATTATCAAGCTTCATTTTGAAAATTCTGCAGATGATGTCTGGTCTATCATCATACTTTAAATTACGCTCTTTACAGAATCTAACAATTTCAGGCCACTTAGGATTGCAAGTAAACGTGATGAAAAGATCTAGAAATCTAAAATGTTTGCAAATAGCCATTGCATCTAAGTAATTCTATGTCATATACCTTGGTCCGCCTGTAAAAGAAGCTGGAATGACAACTTTTTTACCTTGGTTGTCGAGATCACTGTTTCCAGTAGTAGATACATTCCGAACTGATTGTAAATTAAAACTCCGAAATTTCACCTGATTCGTTCTAACATACCTCAGCCTGACCGACTCAATCATAGTGTAAGCATCAACAATAAACTGTTGGAGCAAGTGCTTGGAACGAAGTAAAACATGCTTCTCATTTTTCCTTTCTAGAAGACGATATGCAAAGAATTGTCTCATACTTATGTCTTCGTGCTTATTTCCACCTTTTGAATTTCTCTTACGTTTCGGTAAACCAGGTCTATAACCATCTTCTCCATATGGAAATAATAGAGGATACTGTAGTGCTAGATAAGAAACATGGAGTTCACTTATTTTTTTTAGCTTCCCAGATGTTTTCTGTAGAACGATATCGCGTTTATCCATATTTTCGTTAAAATCTCCTGGTATTAGTGCAGCAACTTTAGATTGCGTAGGTAGATTATATGTCCTCCCATCAGCTATGCGATTGGCAATGATCCTCATGTGAAAACTTTCTTCTTCATTAGTATTAAATCTATCTCTCGCAAATCTAAACGTCTCCACAAATGGATTGATGTCATCCAATAGCTCGATGATATCTTCGATGATTTCTTTTTTGAACTTTGGCTGTGTAGAACCTTTCACGGGTTTTGTTCCCTTGCTAGAGCCAAATATTGAATAAATATATTAGTTTAATGATAAACTCTTGAGTCTATTTTTTAATATAGGTTAGTAAAAATATTACCTCATGATGTTCATTCTGTTCTCAACCTCGTTTTCAGTATCAACAATATAGAGCTGTTGAAACTTTGGATAAACCCCGAGTTTTGGTTTTAAACCCCCCCCCCCCCAATCAAATGGTAGTTTTCTCCTTGCAAAGCAAACATTTGTGGTCCACGTCCCTTTTTAACACTATGATCCACTTTTCCACCAATAGATGTAAATGAGAAAATCATGTTGTATGCTCTGATATTGTCTCTATAGTGTATAGCGAGATCATCATCACTTGTAAGCAAATGCCACAACAATTTAGGTGAATCCTTGAGTGATTGCAACACAATTTGTCCTTGCAAACAACATCCTGAAAAGCTAAGATTTTTTAATTGCTTCCTCTTGTTAAGGCGTTCCCCATACCAAAAATAGCACGACATTCACCACAACTATATACTGGATCACCTTCATCAACGTAAGCTGAACACAACAGTAACAATGAATGTTAGTTTCTAATTATAATAACTTTTTAAGATTAAATTTGTAAATGCATTTCTATAAATATATTACCACTTTTTTTGGATGAACCATTCACAGGGGAGGTCTTAGGTAAAACAAAAACAGCTTGGAAACAATTCTCTAACATTTCTAGTATTTGAAAACGTTATGTAGCTTCAAATATAATTTCATCATCTCTTTCGGCATGCTGCTCCTCTTGAGAAGAACTATCTTCTTGACTACTACAATCAAATTCTTGTCGATAGTTCTCTTCAAAATCTCCTGTAATATTTTACCATGATTAGATAATAAATTTATAACTTAATTAACTAAGTTAAACATGTTCTAACTCCAACAAACCAATACAGAAACGCTTTACCTTCTGAGGAATCATAGTATTCTGAAAAACCTGAATCTTTATATGTATCTGTAATGCTTTCTTCTACTATTGGTTGTTGGATTTGAGAAGTAATAGTTGATGTATGTCGTTTCCTTTTAGTGGGATGATTTTCCTCAATAAAAATTTGACCCCTATCCTCTTTTTTCTTTCTCATCATGTTGGAATTTTCTGAAATTCATAGATCAATAAGGTTCATTGTAAGTTGAAATATTATACAATCACAAAAGTTAGTAACAAAAAGCAAAGATTCGTGTATATAAATACGTAATCAAAAAAAAAAAACTAAGATCGTAGGGTTTTTATTTGAAAACTATGAGTTCCTTGATATTGCTCGGTGGCTTAGAAAACGTCTATAGTTTTCTTAGGGTTTCAGTAAATGTTTTTGTTAAGAATGTTAAATAAAGTTAGTTATATAATATCTAAAGAAAATTGTGTTATATTTGTTATTTTAAAAAAAAGGATAAACTTGTTGATTTCGTAGAGTATAGCTGTTAAGAGAAGGGAACAAAATCTTGCAATTTGTGTCAAACCATACGTGCACTATATTTTCCTAATTAAACATCAATCGTGCAGTAATAAAATTTGTTGTGCAGTGAAACTGAGAAAGAAAAGGATGATGGAAGGATCAACGATAGAGGAGCGTATTCTTAAAGCAGAAAGATCTAATTCATGGCTGAAAGAGGGAGAGCCATAAAACAGAGAAAAATAGCAGCAGCTCGTTTGAGTTAGGTAGAAGAAAGGAGAAGTCAAATGCAAGTAAAATATCAAAGTTCAGTCTCATATCTTTGTGATCTTTTGGTTTAGTATCTTCTGAGGACTGGACCAAATCTAGGTGTTTCATTTGAATCTGTTGAACTCAATTATGAGCTAATAGCTTCTTGGTATGTTGCAGATCAGATTTTTCTTACAGGTTTGATAGATATATGCATTTGTTTCTTATGTAATGGCTGTGTAGGTTTTAAGTTACAGACTTTGAATCCTAAGAAAACTAGCCAGCCAGCACGGATTAATGTTTTCCGATTTCTATACAGCAGTACAATTTTTCAAGCTTATCTTTTTGTCCAATTACTAGCCTCGTTTTGGGCTTCAATAAGTTATATTTGGGCTTTCTAATTTCCTAATTGACCCTTTTAAAATCTAGTTAGACAAATCTAACTACTCTATAAACAAAACAAAATATATGAACTATTCATGAATCAATCCGCAACATGCAACGTTTATCGTTATGCATGAAAGTCTCTACAATTCCTAACCAATCATATTATTGAATAAGCTTCTACAATTTCTCGATCTACTCATTGTACATGTTTTTTTTTTTTTTTTTTTTTTTTTAATTTTGAAATTTAGTGATCGACCACAATTAAGCAAAGAATAGAAAGGTTGAGAAACACTAAGTAAATAATAGAATTACAAAATTGTCCAAAATTTATAATAAAAGCTTAAATAGTAGAAAATGTATGATTAAAACGAAAAAAAGACCCTAGGTAGCATAACTTGAAATTTGAAAAATTGTTCTTCACCATGTGAATAAACATCTAACAATGGTGACTTGCATATCTCTCCCTTATTTTTCAACCTTAACCTTTTTCAAAAGAATCTTCTTCTTCAACTCAGTTTTCATAAGTTGAGTATCACCAGCCTCTTCAATTTTCTTATCAAACTTATTGGCTTCCTCATCATTTCGAGCATTCTCATCATTGTCAGCAATATCTTTGATGTTGACTTTTAATCCGTCCATGCATTGCTTCTTGTTTGATGATGATTGATCAGGTATATCAGAAACGTCTTCTTTTCTCTTTGAAGATGGTGTAGAGATGATGCTCATATTAGTGTCAGATTTCTCACTACTATTAGTGATCATTAACACCTTAAATAAGATTAACACATTAAAATGAGAGAATCCCCTATATATTATTTAGGAAGTACATTTATAAAATAAACCTTATAAAGTGTAAATATTTACATCACATTGCCATTACTTCAAAGAAAAAATTTTAATTTCTCATTAAGGATATTTTAGTCATTAGTTATTATGTGATAATTGTCGTTTTAATTAATTAATTAATTTTAATTTTTTTTGAAAAGTAGTTAAAAATAGATTTTATAAAGATTTTGTTTATTTAGTTAAATACAATAATTAAATTAAATTAAATGTTGATTTAATTTTCTAAAAATAAGATATTTTATGTAGATTGTGATTTTTTTTAGAAAATTTAAAGGAAGAATTTATGTAGAGAGATTTTTTTTTAACTTCTTTTTAGATTATAATTTTCGTTTTAATTAATTATTTTTTTTTTGAAAAGTAGTTAAAAATAGATTTCATAAAGATTTTGTTGATTTAATTAAACACACTAATTAAATTAAATTAAATGTTGATTTAATTTTCCAAAAATAAGAGATTTTATGTAGATTCTGATTTTTTTTTGGAAAGTATGAACGAATAATTTATGTAGACAAAGTTTTGTTTTACTTATTTCTAGATTATAATTTTCGTTTTAATTAATTAATTATTTTTATATTTTTTGAAAAGTAGTTAAAATAGATTTTTTTTTACTTCATTCTAAATTATAAATTTTGTTTTAATTAATTAATTTATTTTGCATTTTCATAAAATTAGTTAAAGATAGATTTTATGAAGATTTGGTTGATTTAATTATACACACTAATTAAATTAAATTAAATGTTGATTTAAATTTCCAGAAAAAAAAAGATTTATGTAGATTCTGATTTTTTTAAATGTTCGTGTATTAAGAAAAAACATATCTCAAAATTTAAATGTTGAACTCGAAAATATTTTTTAAATGTTTTTTAATATAATGTAATATTTATGATATTATGATAAATATTAATGTTTATTTGTGTCTATATTTTCTGGGTAACAAAATTCAAACAAAAATTAAGAAAAAGCATATCTCAAAATTTCAAATATTTGTAAAAAATATTGAATGAAAAATTATCCAAGGGTTTGAAGTTATTAATGTTTTTATTTTTGTATTTAGTTTCCACGTTATTTTTAAAATATTAATTTAATATGTTCATATATGAAAACATCAATCCGTGCATAAGCACGAGATAAATTCTAGTGTAATATTATTGATAAAATTAAGAAAAATAATATTTTAAAATACCTGTTCACTGGAGCATAATGATGATTGTTCCGGAGGAAGTTCAGATTTATTAGACATCTCTTCATTCAAAATATTAGTCGAATAAACCTTAGCAACTATATAGACATCATTTCCTCTATATATGTTGTCATTTTCCACACATACGACAAATTGATATGTCTTACCAACAATATTTTTAATCACGTTAGGCAATGCTTCTGTATCTTCAATCTATATGTATAGTTTAAAAATTAGTCATACTTTCATTAATTTAAAAATATTAAAACAGTTTAAAAATAATACCTCATCATATGTGCCATTTAAGAGTTCAGCACAAGATCGACCAACTATTTGTTGGACAAAAGAATCAAACAGCATAAGTTTGCTCTCTCCCGTAGCATCCATTATCAGAAGATGAAGCCAATATCTTTTTTTTTTTTAAACAAAGCAAAATTCACAATTCATAATATTAAACAATATGTTAATTAATAAAATTCAAACATATTTAAAAATTTATTATTTAAAATTACCTTGCAATTACAGAACTTACGTCTCTAGTGCACGTATCACACGAGAATAATGACCTTTCAACAACTCCACCGATATTTTTTTGGCTTTTGACAACTTTTTTGTTACATTTACGGCAAATAAAGTAGAACCATGGCCAATCCATATCAATATCCATAATGGTACAAATGATTCTAACTTTTGCAACCTTAACAAATCAAAGAATCTCATGTTAGCTTAATATAAATTACTTAAACACAAGATAAATATATATAATAAAATAAATATAAAACATACCTCAACAGATGCGAGAATGTCTTTTATAGTCATTCTTGGATATTGAATAGATTCTTCTTCTTTAAGAATTAAAGATTTGACTTTTGGTTTTGGTTCAACGATTGTTAACGCAAGTCCATCAGATGGAAGCCTAGATTAATTTGTATAAAATTAGTCATAAAATATTGTTTTGTACATCTTTAAATCCATTTAAAAATAAAATATTTTTATAAGGTTGATACTCACATTTTCTTGAAGTCATCGACACCAGGTAAGTCTGGGTTAACCAACAATTCAGAAGCATCAAACGCGTTTGAAACACTTCTGATTTCTGAAAAAAGATCTAATTTTATTAGGAAAAACAAAAATTGAAAATCATTTATAGATTAATCGGTATATTAAAAGAGTGATAATAACGATTTTACATAACCTATATTAGTTAAGAGATTATCAAAAATCTTACAATTAATGATATATATTATTTTGTTAATTGGAAATAATATATTACGTAAATTTTTATTATTATATCAATTTAATAATATATTATAGAATTTATTAAGATATAGAATTTTAACAAAAATAGATTTTTAATATACATCATGCTTATAACATCATGGACATCAAATGTTTATTGGAAATTTCCGTGCTATAACATGTGATAATAAACATTTGATGAATTTAAAATATTCTTAATTCACGGCATTCTAATAGAAAATTCAATGTAAGAATTTGTTATTATTAAAATATTACAATGAATACACAACTAATAAAATATTTTGTTTTACAGAACCTATATTAACTAATTAATGCTATAGATCAACCGGTGAATGTTGAAGAATCTATAATATTTTTAAATAGGTATATTATCAAAGGAAAAATTGTCACTTTAACCTTAACACGTTCTTTTATAGGTTCTTTGATGTTTGTATAAAAGAACATGTTTAAGTATCAATCAATTTAACGTTTTCTAGATTTTTTTTACTGGAGCAAACGACTTCATGTGTTCCTTATATTATTTACTTATTCTGCATAATACTCAAAAACGTATTCCTTAAATTTTAATTATATTGTCAAATATGTTAAATTAGATAGTCTTATACATACCTTTATATAGTCCCAACTTGCCGTATCTTAACAATAAAATAACCATTTGACCAACATATTCTTCTGAAACTTGATGAATTTGGTCAGCAAATTTGCCCCAAAGTGTACAGGGTATACGGATATCCCTGAAAAAAAAAAAATAAGTATTAACAATTGTATAAAAAATCTATATGTGTACAACACATCACCTTAGTGATGGATCCAAACATTTGTTAATTATTTATTAATTACAATTTATTCAATGAAACGAATAAACACTTACTCAGAGTCTCGTAGCTCTAAATCAATTTTCTTAGTAGCCTTGCCCTGAACATCTATGGTATTTATTTCTCCAACATTCACCAGTTGACCAAGCACATCTATATATAAAAAAAAATTAAAATCAATAACAGAACTTATTTAAAATTTCGTTTATGTTCACAAGATAAAATATATATACACGACTTACCAACCAATTTCATTTGATCTAATTCACCATTTTTGATTTGTTTAAAATCAACCAAATCAACCCAAATCTCATTTGAAATAGATGGTGAGGGAGAAACGATAATTGTGTACAGAAAGTTAATTCTGTATCGATGATTTGTTGATCTAAACATTCCAGTCACATTAGTAACATTTAACCCCTCGATAATCCTCCAGTCTCCTTTCTTCACAAATTTTTGAAATTTAGAGATGTGTTTTTTTTTTATCACTGCTTGAGTTTTGTTACCCTAATAATATAGACAAAGATAAAAGTTAAAATTTATAAAATATCATAAATTTAAAATTTTGTTAAATATCATAAAAGTTAAAATTTATAAAATATCATAAAAGTTAAATTTTGTTAAAATTTAAAACCTTGCTTTATTGTTAATATCCTTAATATTATTATGGCCCTGATCCTTTGGCATAATGCATAAAAAAATGGAGTATTTTAACCCTAATACACCAAGAAGATTTAAACGGTTTTAAATCTTTTTACAGAAGTGTATGAAATTTTTTTTTTTTACTTGTGGATAGGAAGTTTTTAAAAACGTTTATGGTTCGATTAGGTGAGATAAAACAGTAATATAGAAATTAAGATTAGGTTGTGGTTTGTTAATTTTTGTTAATATTCTAATCGTCGAATATGTAAAACTAACAATAACACGAAAATCGGAAATTTGAAATATTCGATTATATTAGTAAACTAACACAATATGATGCTGAGCGGTAGTGGTTTGGTCATAAAAGATTCTTAAATCCAATTATTAAGATTATCATATCCGATTATGAAGATTAACAAATAATATGAAAGACATCCGATTATCAAATCCTATAATAACAAATAACAAAAAAAACTTATAATATATTTAAAGCATCCGAATGTTTTGGAAACTTCACGTTTATGGTTACCGATTTTATTGGAATATTTTTTAAAACACTTGTAATATCTTTTTTTATGCTCGGATTTTGTTAATATTCAAATTTGTTAATATTCGGTTACCAAAGATAAATGTTTCGATTTTAATGTTCAAAATTTTTAATATTCAAATTTTTTATTGTTCAAATTTGTTAATATTCGGGGACCATAAACTTATCAATATGATATCCAATTTTAAAACCTTGCTTTATTGTTAATATCCTTAATATTATTATGTTATTTTGCTTTACAGTTTAAAGAAACAGTTTCCGATGATTAATGTTTTTCTTAATTATCACATTACTACGCCACAGTTTATACCGAAACAAAACTATGCCACAGATTATATTGAAACAAAAAACTATTACGTTATCTTAAAAGTCGTTTTCTAAAAATCGGGCTATTGTTAAAATCGTGATATGTTTTTAAAACTTTCATTCCTTTATAGAAAATATGCCTTATTTTTTTTCGAATATGATATCTTTTTGATATCCGATTTTAAAACCTTGATTTTTTTTAATTACTTTCATTTATTTTTTGAAAATATGCCTTATTTTTTCGAATATGATATCTTTTTGATATCCGATTTTAAAACAATATCACGATTTTTTTCTACAAATTGTTTAAAATTCTCATATTATTAAATTACTAAAATATCCTTAATGAAAAGTTTTATTTTGTTCTTAAATGTAATGGCAATACTATGTAATTGTTTACCTTTTATGAGGTTTATTTTATAAAGGTACTTCTCAAATAATATATAGGGGATATCACGATTTTTTTCCACAAATTGTTTAAAATTCTCATATTATTAAATTACTAAAATATCCTTAATGAGAAGTTTTATTTTGTTCTTAAATGTAATGTCAATATTATATAATTGTTTACCCTTTATGAGGTTTATTCTATAAAGGTACTTCTCAAATAATATACAGGGGATGTGATACATCTAGTCGAATTACACCTAGTCATTAAAAACAAAGCATACTTCGGTTCTAAAACTTTTTCCTATTGGACCTGTTAGCCGATTAAGAAATAACTGGGAAATAGAAGCATTGGGCTCAAGGCCTATTTTTTTCAAAACTTTTTAGGGTATTCCCCTGTTTTATTTTCAGCAGTGGCGGCGGCTGAGTGAATTTGGTGTGGAGATCGGAGTGATTCAGACGACGGCACATCCAGGTGAGAGGTGCGGCTGCCAATGCCACCGGTTGCGAAAGGGTTCGTTAGCCTTGTTTCCTGAGCCGAATGTCGAGATAGTCTCCTTTTGCCGTGTGGCGGAGGCATGTAAGCCGGCAGAGCTTTTTGACAATCGGTGATACTAGATGTCTTCTGGATCTCTTCTTGAAAGGGAGATTGAAGGGCCATGGCTTCGTCTTTCCAAAGTTTCTTCATCGGGGCCACCTCTCGTGAGATTTTTAGAACAGGTGATTTACCGGCGAGGATACTCACGGTGGCTGGGCAAATATCGAGGTTCCCGACGAGGTAGACATGTGTTTCTTTAGTTGATATTCCTCCATTCTTACCGATGTCGGAAATCTTGGTGACCGGTTGAAAGATTCCAGTTTCAGAAGGTTCTTCTTCGGGATATTGACACGAGAGAGGGTTCGCCGGCCGAAGCTCGGTGTGAGTAGCCGACAAACGTGGCAGGGATCTCCAGTTGTTGCAACTGGGAAGGATAACAGAGGTCTTTCTTCAACCACCAACCACTGGCGACGGCGGTGGAGAGACGAGAACATGATAAATAGAATGCCAAAACATATGTATTGATTTAGCCCGGAGGACGTCGGTGGTGGCCGCCGCCGCCCCAAACCGGTGGGTGAAGAGAGATTTTGTTCAGTTTCACAGAGAGTTTTTTAACCCCTAGAATATTTGATCTTGTTGGAGTTTTTTTTTTTTAAGATCCAAGATGATCTTCAAGGGCCTTTAACGTAAATTTTTGTTTCTCTATTGTTTTCCCTTTTTTTTTTTGTCAAAGATTTCTCTTTTTTTTTGTCTACATATTCATTAAAATCAAATGGGTATAAAGCCCAGAAATGTTACAACATAGGAATCCACTGAGGGGGGGGTCAAGATAGAGGGCCGAGGTTCGGATCTTCTCTAATGCGTACAACTAAAGGCCCAAACTCGGGAGCCCAATAACAGCAAAAGAAAAATATGGCCCAAGGTCCGTTAAACTGGCGAGTTCGCCCTAGGTCTCGTGCGGCAGCGCGAACGGCGTCCTCTTTAGGTGGCGGAACGAAGACGAGAGGTAAGGAAACTCTTGAGGTTTCTCGACTTTGCATCCGGAGGGTGAAGCTGGACGGATCTCAGCGACAGAAACAGTGTTGCACCGCAAGGTTCTACAACGAACGGTGTCGGGAAAGATACACAAATTCTCTGAAATAGATCGAGGGTGAAACGAATTGAAGAGATGTGTAAGATAAACTTCACTTTTATAAACGAGTTCTGTGATGAGAGATCCACGGTTAGCGACCGAGATCTGACTCTCCGAAGATGGCATGCACAAAAGAGCTTCACAGGTTAGGTTATAAGATCTGCGACTTGAAGCAACAAAGGGTGATGGAAAACGATAACTCCCAGAGCCAGCTGTGGATTCACCCGAACAACGGCGAGGAGAGGTGGAAAGGTGGGAAAGTGTTTTTCCGCCGAAAAGGAAGAAATAGCCTGACCGAGACCTTCCAGTGGTGAGAGATCACAGCGTAAACGAGAAGCAGAGCCAGATCGCGAGCAAAGAGACACATATGAGTCGCTAGGAGAGACGACGACGGTGGCCGCCGCCGCCCAGCGACGGAGGATCCAAAGAAACTCAGATCTATGGTTTTGGGGGAGAAGAGAGAGAAAAGCCGGTCAAAATTTTCTCTATCTTTGGATCCATACTTTTATGAGCAAACTGCTTAAAGGAAAAAAATATATATATTTGGGTCCTTATTAAATTTATACTAAAAATTTCAAATTTTGGGCCATAATTAATTTACATTGCTGATATATGTCAATTTCCTATTGAACTATCATCATATCATTGAAGTACAGAAAGGTATCAATCCAAATGGATGCGATATTAGCCAGAAAGGATGCAATCAAACAGTTTAAGTCAAGCCAATCAAGCAATAGGTTGTGAAACTATCAAACTAAGAAAGCATGAATCAAAAGCAATAACAGAGACTAAAAACAGAGACTAGCATAGACTATGAAACAGAAATCAATCAAGCAAGAGAAGATCCTAAGGATGGGGTTATTGACTCAGTGTATCCTCCTAATCTACCTAGGTGGTTTAACAAAACTCAAGCAGAGCTAATCCCTAGACAATAAACTTATAAGCAGTTAAGTCCATTCCCATGATAAGTAACCTCAAACTAATCCAGTTCCAGACCTAAATCCTTTTAGCGAAATCTAGCTTAGCAGGCATTAAGATTCAGCTTATTAAAGTCAATAAACACCCTAGACAACTAATCCCTTAGGCTAGGAATGTAAATCTCTGAAATTAGTTCAGTCAGCCATTTCATCAAACACCTTCTGGGTGTGGAAATACATAGGTTCTAATTCCAATTGATCAGAGAGTAATTAGCATTAAGAACACTAATCCAGAAGGGAAATCAAGCAATTTACACTTAAACCACGTAGGAGACTAAGATTCCACACCTATTCTATCCCATCCTTAAGAACCCTAATGACTACTCAGAACACATGAAGAACAGCAAGAACACAAACCCAGTAATCATAAGAACTTGCATAATTGGAAAGATTAAGAAGAAAATAGATAGATTAGGAAGATTTAAACAAAAATAACAAGTAGATTCAAAGTAATCAGATCACAAAAATAAGAACAGGTTCAGAAAGCTTAAAAACGAGTTGTCCTCGTCTTAAACTAATACAGAGTATTTATACTCATAGATAGAAACCCTAAATCACAAAAAGACAAAATAGGCGAAATTCTTGGGTGCACTCGACCATGGTGGTCGAGTTCCTTGGTCGAGCTGGGCCAAAACTTCAAGACTGCATTTTTATTCTTCAACTCGATCAACCAGCTCGACCATGGGTGGTCGAGCTGGGTCCAAAAACTTCAAGACGCCACCTTTATGCTCAGCTCGATCAGTGGACTCGACCGTGGGTGGTCGAGCTAGACTTCAGGACTTCAAGATTGCATTTTTCTGATCAGCTCGACCTCCTACATCGAGTCCCTTGGTCGAGTCATCCTCCAAGATGTCTGATTGTGCTCCACTCGACCTCAACATCTCCAACATATCCAATAATCCTTAAATGCACCTGAAACAACTCCAAAATGCAATATGTATGCAATCCTAATGCAAAACACTCTAAGTATGCAAAAACTAGAAACAAATACTAAGAACATGCTATTAAATAAGGCTAAATGGGCGATAAATGCATGCTAAAACCATGTAAAATATAGGCATATCAACTCCCCCAAACTTAGTCTTTGCTTGCCCTCAAGCAAACAGATAAGAATAAGATGGAGAAGAGGTTTGAAAGTGGGGATTCAGAACCAAAGCATGCTGATATAATAGATTATCTCAATGTCCAAGTTGCTAGTTCTAGAATGCTAAGTATATGAACTCTACTTAAAAACTTTAGCCATACTCTTCACAGCACAATTTCAATTAAGTCTCAACCTACACATGTATTCAAATCTACCATTTTCTTTAACATTCAATTAAGCAGAAACCATGAATCAAGCTATGTACATTCAATAAACTCATTTGGCTAATGGTAAGGTTAAGAGACAAAGATGGTCCCTTTCACATAGTTTGATCAGTTCAGAACAAGGATCTCTCAAGAAAAGGACTGAGCTTCAGTAGAATGCTAAAGGTAAGAACCAACCTATGCATACAAGAATAGACTCTCATCTATCCAATCATACACAAGTGTTCTTAACCCCCAGTTCTAAACCCAGAAAGTTGTCATAATTCTACCCTTAACACTTAGGCAATTTGCCTTGAACTTTTCTTGGATCAAACTCATTTTTTTCTTTTTTTTTCTTGTTCTAGGAGAGGTTCTTTATACTTCTAGCGGACTAGGGTCTTTCTTTTGGTTTTTTTACTACCAGCTTAGGCGTTTTCTATATATTTTTTTTCAGACTTTAAGTTTTGCCTTTCTTTTCTTATTCTTAGCACACCCCCAAATCCTTTACTAGATTAACGCATTTTCAGATCATTTCTCTCCTAAGAACTCTTAACCTTTTTCTTTCATCTTTCTCCAAGTTTTCTTTCTTTCTTTTCACATAACCAAACCCTATACCCAATGATCAAGATTCCACCTAGTCCTATCTGATTTGAAAATTGTAAACTAGAACTACATGAGATTTTATCCGTGTCGGCTCAAACCTAACACTTTTACCAAGCTCATTCAGAAATAGGCGACACACTCAATAAAGTAATAACATGGCTTGAAAGAAGGCTAGGTTAAGGGCATGGTAAAACTGTTCTAATGATGAGAACAACTATTTGGATTAGCAAGAGTGGTAAACAGGTGAAAGAAAATCCAAGTATGTATATGGTATCCATCAGTTCAAATGCAGTTCAAGTTCAGGTTCAAATAGATAGGGAATGGTATCAAATCACCGCATGCTTCAATTGAGACATAATCTAGTTATGCATTCAAAGTATGGTGCAGTCTTACTTCAAGTTCATTCACAATGCATTAGACAACTAGAAACGAGGGCATTGAAATTATCATATTAAATCAGCAAGCTTGCAAGGTTATAATCATCATAATCTCCTATACATATGCAACAGCCCTATATGAAAACAATCTAGACTCAATCCTAAAATGTAAATGCAACTATATGAACACTCTGTTTTTTTTTCAAGTTTTTCAAATTTTTCAAAAATATTTTTGGTTTTTCTATGCCATAGATGCATGCAGACTCAAATATGCACAAAGTAAAAATAAGAACACAGAAAACAGATCAAACACATCTTAACCCTTCTCCCCAAACTTATATTACACAGTCCCTTGTGTAATAAAAATTTAGAAAGAAGGTTTAAGAAACAACAAAAAGCAAGAAAGAAATGCAAATGATATATACAAGAATGGATAGAACAGGTACCTCAAGGGTTGGAGAAGAAGGAGGAGATTGAATCCTCCATGCTTTCTCTAGTGTAATCAGTGTGGGAGCTTGGCTCGACCACTGACTCTACCACCCTGGTCGAGCTGGTTGGTCGAGTCAGATGTAGACAGGGTGCTGACTCTACCAGGTCGGTCGAGCTGGTTGGTCCAGTCAGATACACTTTGTTTCTTCTCCTCCTTTTCTTCATGATTTAATGCTCATTCTCTCCTGCAATCATACCAGCAAGCCAAAAACATGAATTAACATATTTAAACGACGATTTAAAAGAAAACTAAAGCATTATATACAAGGATAAACATGAGACTTCCTCCCAAGTGAACTTGTTTAAAGTCTCTAAGCTTGATTTCCTTTTTCTTAGGTCTATGGTGGTTCATGGAGGGGAACTGAGATCTCCTCTGCAATGATCTGACCATGTATGAATGGCTTGATCCTTTGCTCATTCATTGTGCTCTCAGCTCCATCCTTTCTTTCCAGAGACTTCCCTTTCTTTTTATAAACCTTTGGGGGTGGAGCTTCATTGACCTTCTCAATTGTACCAATGTACATTGCTTCCTCATCACGGTAGCCATCATCTTTGATAGTGATTGTGCCACATAGTTTGTTGGAAGAAGCTGTTATTAGGTAGGAGACCTTGTCATTCACATTCATAAGAACTACCCTTTGGTTCTTGAAGTCCATGTTTGCACCAGTAGTGTTGAGGAAGGGGGTTCCAAGGAGGAGTGGGAGCTTGTTGGCCTTCTTCATTTCCATAACAACGAAGTATGTTGAGACTATACAATCCCCAACTTTAAGTGGGTAATCTTCAAGAAGACCAAGTGGCTTTCGTGAATGAGCGTCTCCAAAAGTGATGGGTGATGGGTGATGAGTGATGTTTCTTATCCCTAGACTCTTTAACATCTCATGGGACATGACATTCACACTTGAACCGGAGTCGCATAGAGCATCCTCAATTTTCAAATCACCAAGAAAGCAGGTTATGGAGAACATACCAGGATTCCCAAGCTTGGGGAGAGACTGAGGCTCAATCTTTGTCGTGCTTGGTGAATCAATGCAATCAACACTACCCTTGTATTTAACCATGGTTACATCCTTATCTTTCTTGAATCTTCCTGGAAATGGGAGTTTAGGTTTGTAAGGAGGAAGGACAAAGGGTTCTTTCTTTTCTTCTGGAACAACTATTTTTTTAGCAGGTGGAGTGCTGGCTCGACCTACTTGCTCGACCTGCTTGATAGAGTCAGCCTCCAGTCGAGTTTTTTGGTCTTCTTTGCAATTCAAATCCTCCCCATCTTCAACTTTACTGTCCACAGTGACTGGAGTAGTGCCTACTCTTGCTGGGAGCTCTTTTTCGATTGCATTGGTGGGAGCATCTGAACCATAAAGCAAAAACTTAATTTCTCTAACTGCAGCTTCAGGATCAGCAATGAGACTTGATTCCATTGAAAATATGGCAGTGCAATACTCCTTTGGGGTCTGGATTGCTTTGCCAGGAAGTTGTCCAATAGGTGCTGTGGAGGAAGTAGATACAGTTTTGCCCTCCAAGTACTGAATCCTGAGTTCAATGTCTCAATCTTGCTGTTGAGAGCATTGTAGTTGTAATCCAGCTTGGTGTTGAGTTCACCAAATTTCTTAGCCGCTTCCATTGCACCAGCTGCCTGTCCCTGAAGAAGTTGTTGCAGCATGTTCGTAATTTGTTGATCCGGAGCTGTAGGAGGTGGAGCTTGGTGAGGTGTAAAACCAGGTGGTGGATAGCTGCTTTGGTAGTGCTGCTTAGGTACAAAATTCTGATGTTGATTGTAAGCAGCAAAAGGCTTGGACTGATTCGGCTGTTGCTGAGGCGGGTAGACTTGATCCTGAGGTTTAGCAACGTTGGTGCTCCTCTATGAGAGATTGGGGTTGGTCTTGTAGTTGATGAAACCGTTATTGTAGCCTTCCTGATTCTGAATATAGCTAACCACTTCCATACCAGTACCTTCTCCCTCTTGAATCTGAAAGATAGTATCCACATTAGCAAAGTGAACGTGCTTCTGCTGGTGGAGGAATTGATCCAATTTGGCATTCAAAGCCTTGATTTCCTTCCTATGCCTTTCTTCGGAATCAACACTACTTCTCACACTTCTGTCATATTCCGCAGTGTAGTTACCATCGGATTGAGCAAGGTTTTCTACAAGTTCCCAGCCTTCATCAACATCCTTGTTGAGGAAGTTGCCATTGCTAGCTGTATCAAGAAGCATTCTGACCTTTTGTTGAACTCCTCTGTAAGGATGCTTAGGAGGGACTCATTACTGAAACCATGGTGAGGACATTGAATGGTGTAGCCCTTAAAACGTTCCCAGCATTCACAGAAGGTCTCCCTATCTTTCTGAGAAAATCTGGATATCTCATTCTGGAGGCAAGCTGTTCTAGCATTGGAGAAGAACTTGGCAAGGAAAGCTTTTTTGCAGTCATCCCATGAAGTGATAGAGCCATGGGGTAGATTCTTCTCCCAGAGATGGGCTTTGTCACCCAGAGAGAAAGAAAAAAGTCTCAGCTTGAAACCATCTTCACTGACTCCATTAATCTTGGTAAGGCGGCAGAGCCTATCAAACTCATCCAAGTGATCAAGGGGATCTTCCATAGGCAGTCCATAGAACTTGTTGCTTTGCACCATAGCTATCAAGCCACTCTTGATCTCAAAGTTGTTGTTCTGGACTGTAGGAGGTACAATCCCTTGCCTATTGGTGTGAGTGTTGGGAGCATCTCCTGCACCAATCAGACGTGGCCTCCTCGGATGAGGCACATGTTGAGGCTGTGGTGGTGAATTTTCATCAGCCATTTCGAGTGGATCCTGTTGATCTACTCTGAGATATTCTCTCTGCTCTCTCAACTGTTGTGGTAGCTTGTTAATATTGTCGAGGTAGCGGATGAGGTTCTGACTTCCTTTTGATCTCGTTTGCATGCAGGTGGAAGAGGACTCGATGGGCTGACTCGAGCTAGGGAGATCGAGCTAGCGTGGTCGAGTCTAAGATATACTTGAAATGCAAAGACAAAGAAAGAAAGACGAAGTGAGTAACAGAGGAGACTGAAAAGAACTTGATCTGAAACGATTTGAAATCGTAAATGTAACAAACAACACCCAAATGGCAACGGCGCCAAATTGATATATGTCAATTTCCTATTGCACTATCATCATGTCATTCAAGTACAGAAAGGTATCAATCCAAATGGGTGCGATATTAGCCATAAAAGATGCAATCAAACAGTTTAAGTGAAGCCAATCAAGCAATAGGTTGTGAAACTATCAAACTAAGAAAGCAATAATCAAAAGCAATAACAGAGACTAAAAACAGAGACTAGCAGAGACTATGAAACAGAAATCAATCAAGCAAGAGAAGCTCCTAAGGATGGGGTTATTGACTTAGTGTATCCTCCTAATCTACCTAGGTGGTTTAACAAAACTCAAGCAGAGCTAATTCCTAGACAATAAACTCATAAGCAGTTAGGTCCATTCCCATGATAAGTAAACTCAAACTAATCCAGTTCCAGACCTAAATCCCTTTAGCGAAATCTAGCTTAACATGCATTAAGATTCAGCTTATTAAAGTCAATAAACACACTAGACAACTAATCCCTTAGGCTAGTAATGTAAATATCTGAAATTAGTTCAGTCAAGCATTTCATCAAACACCTTCTCGGTGTGGAAATACCTAGGTTCTAATTCCAATTGATCAGAGAGTAATTAGCATTAAGAACACTAATCCAGAAGGAAAATCAAGCAATTTACACTTAAACCACCTAGGAGACTAAGATTCCACACCTAGTCTATCCCATCCTTAAGAACCCTAATGACTACTCAGGACACATGAAGAACAGCAAGAACACAAACCCAAAAATCATAAAAACTTGCATAATTGGAAAGATTAAGAAGAGAATAGATATATTAGGAAAATTTAAACAAAAATAACAAGTAGATTCAAAGTAATCAAATCACAAAAACAAAAACAGGTTCAGAAAGCATAAAAACGAGTTGTCCTCGTCTTAAACTAATATAGAGTATTTATACTCATAGATAGAAATCCTAAATGACAAAAAGACAGAATAGGCTAAATTTTTGGGTGCACTCGACCACCATGGTCGAGTGCCTTGGTCGAGCTGGGCCAAAACTTCAAGACTGCATTTTTATTCTTCAGCTCGATCAACTAGCTCGACCATGGGTGGTCAAGCTGGGTCCAAAAACTTCAAGACGCCACCTTTATGCTCAGCTCGATCAGTGGACTCGACCATGGGTGGTCGAGCTAGACTTCAGGACTTCAAGATTGCATTTTTCTAATCAGCTCAACCTCCTACATCGAGTCCCTTGATCGAGTCATCCTCCAAGATGTCTGATTTGTGCTCCACTCGACCTCAACATCTCCAACATCTCCAATAATCCTTAAATGCACCTGAAACAACTCCAAAATGCAATATGTATGCAATCCTAATGCAAAACACTCTAAGTATGCAAAAACTAGAAACAAATGCTAAAAACATGCTATTAAACAAGGCTAAATGGGCGATAAATGCATGCTAAAACCATGCAAAATATAGGCATATCAATTGCAAATTAAGTATCATGGTCGTCGTCTAAAATTTTAGCTAATAATTGGATATTTCCTATTAGAATGTGATGGTGGCATTACAGTCCATGAACTTCTACACTATCGATTTAGGCAAGACTTGCGGGTTTGTATTCAATGATTGTTAACAAATCCAGTCCAAGTGATTTAACACAATTTTAACCTTAATATTTTGATTTTGGTATAAAACGGGTTCTGTGATGAGAGATCCACGGTTAGCGACCGAGATCTGACTTTTAGAAGATGGCATGCACAAAAGAGCTTCACAGGTTAGGTTATAAGGTCTGCGGCTTGAAACCACAAAGGGTGATGGAAAACGACAACTCCCAGAGCCAGCTGTGGATTCACCCGAACAGCAGCGAGGAGTGGTGGAAAGTGTTCTTCCGCCGAAAATGAAAACATGGTCCGACCGAAGTGTTCCGGTGGTGAGTGATCGCAGCGTAAACGGGAAGCAGAACCAGATCGCGAGCAAGGGGACACGCATGAGTCGCTTGGAGAGACGACGGCAGTGGCCGCCGCCGCCCAGCGACGGAAGACCCAAAGAAAAACTCAGATCTAGGGTTTTGGGGGAGAGGAGAAAGAAGAGGGAGAAAAGCCGGTCAAAATTTTTTTTATCTTTGGATCCATAGTTTTACGAGCAAACTGCTTAAAGAAAAAAATATATATATTGGGTCATTATTAAATTTATACTAAAAAATTTCAAATTTTGGGCAATAATTAATTTACATTGCAAATTAAGTATTATGGTCCTCTTCTAAAATTTTAGCTAATAATTGGATATTTCCTATTAATATTTTGATTTTGGTAAACGAAATAGAGTCAGGAATTGAGTTCAATTTCAATGACGCATAATTGATTTAACGGAGATGATGTTGGTTATTAATTTTCTGTTTTTTTTTTTGTTTTCCTATAAAATTACAAATACATTTTCATAGTTAGGATATGTATAATCATGTAACGAATTATACTTGATACAGCTTGCAAAGATTTTCTTTTTATTATTATTAGTAATTGTTTTATGTGTAACACATAAGTTTACGCATTTAACGTAATAAATATGTGCATAGCTTTTGCATTTTTCTTTTTTGTTACGGTGAATCTACATCTCCCCGTTTGGGGATTAATTCTCTTCAAAGTAGCCTTAAACTAAGGGGACTAGAAGTCTCACAAGCTAACTTGGTAAGTTTTGCATTATATTATCTTAATTTTGCAGATCTAAAAGAAAAAAAATTACATTTGAAATTACATAGAGCATATATAGACGTACGATTGCTAGTTATTGCGCTGCAACCTCTAAAATTTATTGGTGAACAAAGAAAAAAAAAAGGCTTAAAGCTAGAATAAAATTATGATAAACAAATTAAAAATGTTGAACAAATTGGAAGAACTTGGTAATTTATCAAAGAGAAACAAGAGACATGAACTCTTCATCTAATTCCAGAGCTTCCATATGATCTGGAACAAGACATATCTCCAAATCTATACTTCCCCCTCCTTCTCTTCCTGGGTAAGCAGATACCTTTCCATCAAACTTATGCGCATAGCCACTTCTAAGCGTCACTGCTTTTCCCATCCCAAATTCGCAACCGAACTTGTTATACCTCGGCGAGCTTCCCATCATAATGCTCATCGGATCAAAAAGCCGATCAATATGGTAAATATAAGGAGACTTTAACCATTGATCAATCTTTTGAGATACTTTTTTCACTCGTATGTTCAGCTACCGCTTGATGTACTTTCAAAGCAGCCCATCCAAGATCATTCTCCAACAGCTCACCGGCTTTTGCAGCCGTTCGCAAAACAGAGAGGCAGGTTCCAAAGTAATCCTTGTGAAGCGGTGGATACATTCTCGCTCTGTTGTCAGCAGCAAGTCTACAACTTGTTTCTCGATCGAGAGGTAATCTCCGTGCCCTAGTTATACATCTCCATATAACCGCGGTTAGCGATTGGAAAGATGAAATGGAGGTTGTTCCGCATATTTGGTTGACCTTTGCTTTAAGCAATTTTATGGTTTCTGATGAGAAACAAAATATTCTTTCTTTGAGAATGGGAGATTCGTAGGTTCTGATAAATTCATCAGGATGGCTATAGGGAAGGCTAACAAGGGGACCGTATCCTTTAGGGATGTAACGTTTTAAGAACGGTGGATTCTTAAGACACAAGTCATCGTCTTTGTTGCTCTCTTTTCCTTGGAAGATTTCGGACAAAGCGGTAAAGAACTTCCAGAACGCAGTACCGTCTCCCATTAAGTGGTTCATCGACATTCCTATGAAAATTCCATCTACTAATTCTGTCACCTACACAAGTGTACAATCCTATAAATTCGTAAAACAAGGAAGGTTCTTCAACTTTTATTTATTTTAAGCTGTACAAGGAATTAAAGTGTATAATCTAAGTCTAACCGGTCCATATCGGACAGAAACCATGAAAAAGTTAACCGATTTAACTAACTTGGTTTCATATAAAAAAAAAAGTTGTAAAACAGGTCAAACCGAACAATACAAAGAAGAAAATAAACAAATTCAAACCTCAATTTTCTTTGAAAGAAACATATATCTTAGAAACTAAATCTAAACTAAACTGCATGTTCAATCTGAAAATATTCAATGTTCGGTAATGCAAAAGTATGTCTAGAAAGAAAGTGACCGTACAAGTTTCTGAAACCGTATCAAAGCAAACAAACCTGGACTGATAAGAGGCTCATGGTGTGTCCATCATGATTCACAGCTCTGTGGTGGTCAAAGAAGGACTGAACAATCGAAGGAACATACTTTGCACCCACAATATCTGCTACACGTAAATCCGTGGTCGCGTAGATGAACCCAGCGCCAGGGCTATTGTTACAGTCAACAAAAACAGAGTATGATTTCGGGTTTTCCGTGGTCAGTGATGAGAGGCGACCCGCGAAGGGTAGAAATGGACGAGCGGGACGGCGAGACACTCTCTCAGCTTCTCAAGCAGAGTATCAATGGAGTCAAGTGATGGCTTGTGATAGAGGAGACCTTTTTGGATGTAGTGAACAGAGAGCATTGCGTAGTCCCATGGGGATAAATAGTATGGTTACTTTGATTCTTCTGGTATTGTTTTGGGTTTCACGAAGCATTTTGAGACGATTTTTACTGATGATGAAGAATCCATTGTGGAAGTATGAGGTCTTGTGGGCTTGTGGCCTTGCATGGATGGATGAATATATGGACAGGAGAGAAACGTCTTGGTGCAGTCCAAATAACCTTGGGATCACCGACTGAATAGTTGGTGCACGTTTTTTTTTTTTTTTTTTGGTCGGTGATCATCGAAATATTATCTAATATAATCTTTATACATATTTTAAACATTTTTCAAGATTATACATTAGATTTTTGAAATTTTAAAGTTAAATTAAACTCTTCGTCGTGAGAGTTTGGAATTGATATATTATTTATCAAAATTTTACAAATTTGAAAATAAAAAAGACGAGTTATATTGCATATTATTTTTGATTTCACAGAATTAATTTATATTTTTTGAAAATAAAATGTAAAAATTGCAAAAAAATGCAACTTTGAGAGTTATTTTGCTAGAAAATCATTTTGTTTCCTTCTCGTCCTAGTCAATGAATTGGTGGATAAACCGACCTGTCTTATCCGACTGGCAAAATTCTACTACACCTTTCTTATTAAGTATCATAAGTATTGGAAGGTGGATTTGTGAAACATTGGGGTTGACAATTTCACAAAGACTAAAGGAATAATATAGAATGATTGAATAGATGGAACATAATAGCTGCGTACGTTTCCACGAATAATTATAAAATACTAAAGAAATTAATTTAGTGGATTTATGACTTTCACTCTTTTAAAATTAAAATGTTTAATACATTTATATCGCTAAACGACTTTCAAAGAATAAAAATTTAGCAATATTTTGAATGATAAAATTTTTTCTGAGATTGAAAAACACTCGTGAATATAAGATTAGTAACGGTTACCTTTTTAGTTTAATACAAATTAACCCTTAAAAAAAAGGTATAGTAGAGATATATATATAGTGTTTTGTTTACTTACAGTTTCAAGTTTGGTAAGCTGACCCATGAAGGAAGACTACCAGACAAATCATTGTACGAAACATCCCTGAAAAAATAAAAGAAGAATGATTAGAATTTGTTAGGATTTTTCTCCATTCTTCGTCGTCTCTGTGTGTCTGTCTCCGGCTGTCTCTCTGTCTCATCGTCTCCGGCTGAAGGTTAGGGTTTCTCTCCATTCGTCGATAACAATTTTTGAATCGTAGGATGCTTGATTCTTATGATCAGTTCTTAGTTGAAATTAATAACAACTTAATTATTTGGATTTAGGGTTTCTAACCAATTCTCTTTGGAAAACACGGAGATCTTCTCTAAAGATAAGAAATCAGAATTCATAAATCTTTGACGATTAAGGTAACTTGATTTAAATTTATTGTTTAGGTAAGTTATTCAACAGATCAATGCTTGCTTTTGCTATGGGTTAAGTGAATGAAACTGAGATCAATTAATTAGTTTTATCTCTTGTTTCTAAAGGTCTTTGAAGTTTAAGTTTAAGGAATGATCTTGTTTTCTATTGTAATGTTTATTATCTTCGTGGCTTGTTTTGAAGTTTTTACTTTTGCTTTGTGAATTTTCTGTCTCATCGTTTGTTGCAACCAAAGTAGACGTTTGCTCTGTGAATAGCTTGCACGTTTGGATGATGTTTCACACGTTCTGCTTACTAACAATGTATAATGTCAAATTAGTAATTAACTTAAATCTCTTAACTCAAATATATATTAAGAGCTGCTTGCTATATTTAAAAGAATCTAGTTCTTAGTTGATCTCTTTTGAAATTTCACTATGATTATTTGCTTAATGATATGGTATGTATCTTTTCTCTAATCTTGTTATGTTTTTGTTATGGGACTTGACAGGTAACAAATTTTTTGGTTTGTTAGGACTTGAAGAGTGATGCCGTGAAGGTTTGTTATGGGATGTGTTTGGGATGAACATTTATGATGTGTTTTCAGACTTATATGATGTGTTTTCTGACTTATAAGTTATTATGGGATGTGTTTGTGTATTAGATTATATTTTCAGATTGTGGTTATGATGTACGTGGGATGAATGAACATTGAGGATGGTTTTATGTTTTCAGACTGCTTGGGATGTGTTTGTTTCAGATTTTAGTTTTATTTCTTGTTTATTTCGGTTTACGTCTGGTTTTAAAGAATTTTTTGAGTTTTTACTGTTTATTTCTTCTAACCGAAAATCGAATCGAAAAAACCGAAATAAAATCAAACCGAACCAAAGTACTATTTCGGTTTATTCGGCAAGAATTTTAATCGCTGAAAAAACTAAAAAACCGAAAAAACTGAACCGAATTAACCGAAAACCCAGGACTACTCTTTACTGTCACAATTTCTCCAATTTTTACATTTAAACCTCCCATCTTCTTATGTCAACTTCAATCGTACATACTGTGTTACAATTTATTGTAGTCCAGTTCTTTAGCCCAAAATTGATGCCGTATCTATTCTTGATACACATTATCGTATTGTAGATGTAGCAATCAGATTGGCGTCCCCACCTGTGAATGATGGTGCTTGCTAATTTGTTATTATTATTGTGTATTGATGATTTACACTGTCCCGTTAACACCTGTTTGGTCCAGCTACTAAGCGATAGTTACTTTTGTGCACATGGAAAAAATGTTTCTATCACAGCAGAATCTTATCAGTGCCCCGTTAACACCTGTTTTTTTTTTTTTTTTTTTTATAATAAATGTTAAAGTGTATACACTCAAAAAAAGAGTGTTATAATTTTTTAAAAATTAGAAGCAAATCAAAGCTTAAAAACTAAAACTACAATGATTGATTAGTTCCTTTGCGTTGTAAACTATATTTGGAGAGTATTGTCATATTTTCTATCACTATGATTTCGTATTAAAGCTATGAAGTTTTTGACTCGTTTGTTGATATGTCTGCATTTTATATGGTTTTAGCTTGCATTATTCATTCATTTAGCCTTGTTTAATAGCTTGTTCTTAGCATTTATCTCTAGTTTTGCACACTTAGAGTGTTTTGCATTAGGATTGCATGTATTTTGCATTTTGGACTTGCTTCAGGTGCATTCAAGGGATATTAGAGATGTTGAAGTCAAATGAAGAAAAAGGAGAGCTTAACTCGACCAGAAACTCGAAGGAGACTGACTCTATCACCCAGCTCGAGCAAGATGGTCGAGCTAGTGCATTCTGCACCAAAAACTGCACTTTGAGACTGACTCTAGCAAGCCTGATCGAGTCCGTGATCGAGCCAGGCATAAAGATGCAATCTTGAAGTTTCTAATCCCAGCTCGACCTCCTCGATCGAGTCCATGATCGAGCTGAAGATAAAAATCAAATCTTGAAGTTTTCGGACCCAGTAGCGACCCCAGTGATCGAGCTCATGATCGAGTCGGTGAATAAAAATGCAATCTTGATTTAAACCCAGCTCGACCACCCAGCTCGACCACCCATGGTCGAGCTGGACCTTAGCCGCTCATTTTTACTATTTTGCCCATGACGTTTGTAGGGTTTTAAGACTTAGTATAAATACTCTCTAAGATGTTTAAGAGAAAGAACTCGTTTTTAGGCGAAATTAGGTTTTCTTAAGTGTTCTTCATCTGTTCTTGCTTTCTGGATCCTATATCTTTGATTCTACTGAGTATTTGAGTTTGAATCTTTCTATTCTATCTTTTCTCTTCCTTATCTTTCTACTTATGCAATTTATTTTGATTTACGGGTTTGTGATTATGTTGTTCTTCATGGTTTCGAGTAGTCATTAGGGTTCTTAAGGATGGGTTAGATTAGGTGTGGAATCTTAATCTTCTAGGTGGTTTAAGAGTAGATTGTTTGATTTCCCTTCTAAATCAGTGTTCTTAATGCTAATTTCTCTCGATCAATTGAGATTAGAACTTAGGTGTTTTTCCGCCCGAGAAGGTGTTTGATAAAATGCTTGGTGAACCGATGTTAGAAATTTGCATACCTAGCCTAAGGGATTAGTTGTCTAGGGTGTTTATTGACAATATTGAACTGAATCTTAATGCCTGCTAGGGTAGATTTCGCTAAGAGATTGGAGTGCAGGAACTGGTCTAGTTTGAGGTTACTTATCACGAGAGTGGACTTAACTGGTTGTGATGTTTGATGTCTAGGGAATAGCTTGATTGAGTTTGTTAAACCATCTAGGTAGATTAAGAGGATGCACCAAGTCAATTACCCCATCCTTAGGACCTGCTCCGTTCTTGATTGATTTTCGTGTTCTGTATTTGTTCTGTTTCTATTATGTTTATTGTCTCAGCTTTACTCTGTTTCTGTTCTGTTTTCATTCTGTTTTAGTTTCTGTTATCGCTTTTGATTTCCTTTTGATAGTTTCTAGTTTCACCTTCTCACTGCTTGTTTGGCTTGACTTAGACTGTTTGATTGCATCCTTCTTGGTTAATATCGCACCCATTTGGATTGACACCTTTCTGTATTACAATGACATGAAAATGCATTAAGGCATTTGACAGATAGCGAGAACGATAAAAATCTGCTATTTCAAATTGGCGCCGTTGCCATTTGGGTGTTGTTTGTTACAATTAGGATTTCAAATCGTTTTAGATCAAGTTCTTATTCGATCTACTCTGTTCCTGACTTAGTTCTTTCTTTCTGTCTCTTTGCATTTCAGGTACAATTTGACTCGATTTCACCAGCTCGACCACGCTAGATCGAGCTAGCCTAGCTCGACCACACCTGCTCGAGTCCGCCCATCGAGTTAGCTCCCCCTGCATGCAAACGAGATCAAAAGGCAGTCAGAACCTCATTCGCTATCTCGACAATATTAACAAGCTACCACAACAGTTGAGAGAGCAGAGAGAACATCTCAGAGTAGATCACCAAGATCCACTCGTTATGGCTGACCATAATGCACCACCAGTGCCTGCACCTATGCCTCCTCAGAGAAGGCCGCGTCTGATTGGTGCAGGAGATGCTCCAAACACTCACACCAACAGACAAGGGATTGTACCTCCTACAGTCCAAAACAACAACTTTGAGATCAAGAGTGGCTTAATAGCTATGGTACAGAGCAACAAATTCCATGGGCTGCCCATGGAAGACCCTCTCGATCATCTAGATGAGTTTGATAGGCTCTGTAGCCTCACCAAGATTAATGGCGTTAGCGAAGATGGTTTCAAGCTGCGACTCTTTCCATTCTCTCTTGGTGACAAAGCCCATCTCTGGGAGAAGAATCTACCTCATGGCTCTATTACTTCATGGGATGATTGCAAGAGAGTTTTCCTTGCCAAGTTCTTCTCCAATGCCCGAACCGCTCGCCTCAGGAACGAAATATCCGGATTTTCTCAGAAAGATGGGGAAAGTTTCTGTGAGTGCTGGGAACGATTCAAGGGCTACACCACCCAATGTCCTCATCATGGTTTCAGCAACGAGTCCCTACTAAGCACACTTTACCGAGGGGTTCTCCCAAAAGTCTGAATGCTTCTTGATACAGCCAGCAATGGTAATTTCCTCAACAAAGATGTTAATGACGGATGGGAGCTTGTCGAGAACCTTGCTCAATCAGATGGAAACTACACTGCGGAGTATGATAAAAGTGTAAGGAGTAATGTTGATTCAGAGGAGAGGCATCGTAAGGAGATGAAGGCTATGAATGCCAAGTTAGATCAGCTCCTACACCAGCAGAAGCATGTCCACTTTGCAAATGAAGATACGGTTTTTCAGGTTCAAGATGGGGAGGACGACGATATCGAAGAGGTCAGCTATGTGCAGAATCAGGGTCAGTACAACAAAGGTTTCATCAACTACAAGAACAACCCGAATCTCTCTTACAGAAGCACCAATGTTGCCAACCCTCAGGATCAAATTTACCCGCCTCAGCAACCACCGCCCCAGTCCAAGCCTTTTGCTGCTTACAACCAGAATCAGAGTTTTATCCCTAAGCAGCATTACCAGACCAGCTATCCACAACAGAGAGTCATGGGTACCCCACCTGGTTTCACATCTCACCAAGCTCAGCCTTCTACCGCTCCAGATCATCAGATGACACAAATGCTGCAACAGATTCTGCAAGGTCAAGCGGCTGGTGCAATGGAGACAGCTAAGAAGCTCGGTGAAATGAAAACGCAGATGGATTACACCTATAATGATCTCTCTAGCAAGTTTGAGTCATTAAACTCCAAGATTAAGTACATGGAAGGTAAGACTACTTCTCCCTCTGGCACATCACAGCTTCCAGGAAAGGCGGTCCAAAACCTAAAGGACTATGCTCACATCAATGCCATCACTTTACGGAGTGGAAGAGAGCTACCTGAGAGGGAAAGTCCAGCTAAAGTCACTGAGGACAGTAAGATTCAAGATGGGGAGGATTTGAACTGCAAAGAATCAAAAAAAACGTGTCTAGAGACTGACTCTAGCACCCAGCTCGACCAACTAGGTCGAGTCAGCCCTTTACCTGCTGAAAAACCCGCTGTTTCAGAGAAAAAGAAAGCACCCTTTGTCCCTCCTCCTTACAAACCCAAACTGCCTTTCCCAAAACGATTCAAAAAGGAGATAATGGATAAGTATAGAGCGCTTTTTGACAAGCACATGAAGGAAGCAGAGATTAGGATACCTCTCATTGACACCTTCTCAATGTTTCCTGCATATCAAAAATTCCTGAAGGATGCAGTAAACGAGAAAGCAAAAGAGGTTCAGAGTATGGTGGTTTTGTCAGAAGAGTGCAGTGCTATTATACAGAAGAGGGTTATCAAAGAGAAATTAAGTGATCCTGGTTCATTCACTCTACCATGCTCTTTGGGGCCATTGATCTTCAAGAAGTCTCTTTGTGATCTTGGAGCATCTATCAGTCTCATGCCGCTCTCAGTTGCTAAGAAGTTAGGATTTAGTAACTACAAGCCCTGCAACATCTCTTTGGTGCTTGCAGACAGATCAGTTAGAACTCCTCATGGTATGCTACAGGATCTACCTCTAAAGGTCGGGAGAGTTGAGATACCTACAGACTTCATAGTGCTGGAGATGGATGAAGAACCAAGAGATCCCCTTATTCTGGGAAGACCTTTCTTAGCCACAGCTGGAGCGGTTATTGATGTTCGAAAAGGAAAGATTGATCTTAATCTCGGGAGTGACTTGAAGATGACATTTGACATCAAAGACACCATGAGGAAGCCAGAGATAGAAGAACAGATTTTCTTTGTTGAGGAAATGGATCAACTTGCTGACGAACTTCTAGAAGAACTTAATGAGGAAGACCACCTTCGGACCGTTTTAACCAAGAGCGGGAAAGATGGATACCTACACCACGAAACCTTGGGTTATGAGATGATTTTGGACTCACATAAGGTTTTGGAAAGTTCAGAAGGCTTTGAAGACTTGATTGGGGTCGAAATAGAGGATTTTACTACAGAACGCACTGACTCTAGCACCCAACTCGACCATCTTGGTCGAGCTAGCCACGTGATCACCGCAGACTCGACCAGTCAGATCGAGCTCGTCGTCGAGTCAGCACCCTCTGCATCAGATAATTGGTCAGAACTCAGAGCGCCTAAGGTAGACCTCAAAACTCTTCCTGCTGGGCTAAGGTACGCCTTCCTTGGGCCAAATTCTACATATCCAGTCATAGTAAATGATAAGCTTAGTGATGATGAATTACATTTGCTTTTGACTGAATTGAAGAAATTTAGAAAAGCTATTGGGTATTCACTGGATGATATCAAAGGAATTTCACCTAGCTTATGTACTCATAGAATTCACCTTGAAAATGAATCATATGCTAGCATCGAACCCCAGAGAAGATTAAACCCGAATTTGAAGGAAGTAGTTAAAAAGGAAATTCTTAAGTTGCTAGAAGCTGGAATCATCTATCCTATATATGATAGTACTTGGGTTTCTCCTGTGCATTGTGTTCCGAAAAAGGGTGGTATAACTGTTGTTAGAAATGATAAGGATGAACTGATACCAACTAGAACTATCACTGGGCATAGGAAGTGTATTGATTACAGGAAATTGAATGCTGCATCTAGGAAAGATCATTTCCCATTACCATTCATTGATCAGATGTTAGAAAGGCTTGCAAATCACCCTTATTACTGTTTCTTAGATGGGTATAGTGGTTTCTTTCAAATTCCAATTCACCCCAATGATCAGGAAAAAACTACTTTTACTTGCCCATATGGAACATTTGCTTATAGGAGAATGCCTTTTGGTCTTTGTAATGCGCCTGCTACCTTTCAGAGATGCATGACTTCTATATTCTCAGATTTAATTGAGGAGACTGTGGAAGTGTTCATGGATGATTTTTCCGTGTATGGCTCCTCTTTCTCCTCCTGCTTGTTAAATCTTTGCAGGGTGCTTACTAGGTGCGAAGAGACAAATCTAGTTCTTAACTGGGAGAAATGCCATTTCATGGTTACAGAAGGGATTGTCTTGGGGCACAGAATTTCTGAAAAAGGGATAGAAGTAGACAAAGCCAAGGTTGATGTGATGATGCAGCTGCAACCGCCTAAGACTGTCAGAGATATCAGGAGTTTCCTTGGGCATGCTGGGTTTTACAGAAGATTTATCAAAGACTTCTCCAAAATAGCCAGACCACTCACTAGGCTACTGTGCAAGGAACAAGAGTTCATCTTTGATTCTGAGTGTTTGAGGGCTTTCCAGCTGATTAAGGAAGCTTTGGTCTCGGCCCCAATAGTCCAAGCACCAAACTGGGACTATCCGTTTGAGATCATGTGTGATGCATCGGACTATGCTGTAGGAGCTGTACTGGGTCAAAAGATTGAGAAGAAGCTGCATGTGATCTACTATGCAAGCAGGACGCTTGATGACGCTCAAGGGAGATATGCGACAACAGAGAAGGAGTTGCTGGCTGTAGTCTTTGCCTTTGAGAAATTCAGAAGCTATCTGGTTGGGTCTAAGGTGATAGTCTACACAGACCATGCAGCACTCAGGCATATTTATGCTAAGAAGGAGACTAAGCCAAGACTGCTCAGATGGATCCTTTTGCTTCAAGAGTTTGACATGGAGATTGTCGACAAGAAGGGTATAGAGAATGGTGTAGCAGATCACTTGTCAAGAATGAGGATTGATGATGCAGCAGAAATTGATGATTCCATGCCCGATGAACAATTCATGGCAGTTGTCATGATAGCAGAGGAAATGAGGCCCTGGTATGCAGATTTTGCCAATTACCTTGTAAGCGGCGAAATTCCTGAAGGTCTTGATGCTTACAGGAAAAAGAAGTTTCTGAGGGATGTGAACCACTACTTCTGGGATGAACCCTATTTATACAAGAGAGGTTCAGATGGTCTATTCAGGAGGTGTATAGCTAAAGAGGAGGTCCAGGGAGTTCTAGAGCATTGCCACGGTTCAGTATATGGAGGTCACTTCGCTACATTCAAGACTGCGTAGAAGGTGTTGCAAGCAGGTTTATGGTGGCCATCGATGTTCAAGGATGCTCAAGCCTTCATCACCAAGTGTGATCCTTGTCAGAGAATGGGTAACATCAGTAGAAGAAATGAGATGCCTCAGAACCCAATTCTGGAAGTTGAAATATTTGATGTGTGGGGCATCGATTTCATGGGGCCTTTTAACCCACCATCTTATGGGAACAGCTACATCTTAGTGGCTGTTGATTATGTCTCCAAGTGGGTTGAAGCAATAGCCTGCCCTACCAATGATGCAAAAGTCGTTCTGAAGATGTTCAAGAGTATCATTTTTCCCAGATTTGGAGTACCAAGAGTAGTGATCAGTGATGGGGGATCCCATTTCATCAACAAGCTCTTTGAGAATCTTCTGAAGAAGCATGGGGTTAAGCACAAGGTAGCAACACCATACCACCCTCAGACCAGTGGGCAAGTGGAAGTGTCTAACAAGCAGATCAAGGCAATTTTGGCAAAAGTAGTAGGAGTTTCGAAGAGAGATTGGGTCTGGAACTGGTCTAGTTTGAGGTTACTTATCACGAGAGTGGACTTAACTGGTTGTAATGTTTGATGTCTAGGGAATAGCTTGATTGAGTTTGTTAAACCATCTAGGTAGATTAAGAGGATGCACCAAGTCAATTACCCCATCCTTAGGACCTGCTCCGTTCTTGATTGATTTTCGTGTTCTGTTTTTGTTCTGTTTCTATTCTGTTTATTGTCTCAGCTTTCCTCTGTTTCTGTTCTGTTTTCATTCTGTTTTATGTTCTGTTTTAGTTTCTGTTATCGCTTTTGATTTTCTTTTGATAGTTTCTAGTTTCACCTTCTCACTGCTTGTTTGGCTTGACTTAGACTGTTTGATTGCATCCTTCTTGGTTAATATCGCACCCATTTGGATTGACACCTTTCTGTATTACAATGACATGACAATGCATTAAGGCATTTGACAGATAGCGAGAACGATAAAAAACCTGCTATTTCAAATTTTCGTGTTCTGTTTTTGTTCTGTTTCTATTCTGTTTATTGTCTCAGCTTTCCTCTGTTTCTGTTCTGTTTTCATTCTGTTTTATGTTCTGTTTTAGTTTCTGTTATCGCTTTTGATTTTCTTTTGATAGTTTCTAGTTTCACCTTCTCACTGCTTGTTTGGCTTGACTTAGACTGTTTGATTGCATCCTTCTTGGTTAATATCGCACCCATTTGGATTGACACCTTTCTGTATTACAATGACATGACAATGCATTAAGGCATTTGACAGATAGCGAGAACGATAAAAAACCTGCTATTTCAGATTGGTCTTCTAAGCTTGATGAGACTCTCTGGGCTTATCGGACTGCATTCAAGACACCCATTGGCCGAACACCGTTCCAGCTACTCTATGGCAAAGCTTGCCATCTGCCTGTGGAGATTGAATACAAGGCACTGTGGGCAACAAAACTCTTGAACCTGGATATCAAGACTGCTCAGGAAAAGAGAGCATTGGATCTGCATGAACTAGAGGAGATCAGGCTGGATGCTTATGAGAGTTCTAAGGTCTACAAAGAGAGGACCAAGGCCTTCCATGACAAGAAGATCTTGCACAAAGAGTTCAATACTGGTGATCAAGTTCTTCTCTTTAATTCTAGACTCAAGCTGTTTCCGGGGAAGCTCAAGTCTAGATGGTTTGGACCGTTCTCAGTCAAAGAAGCCTCACCTTACGGGGCAATAACTTTATTCGGAAAGGGAGGCCACGAATTCACTGTGAATGGACAGAGACTCAAACCCTATCTAGCTGACAGCATCATTCCAGAAGGAACTTCGATTCCTCTGGATGAGCCTTCCACTGCCTGAGCAAAACAGGACGTCAAGCTTAGTGACTATAAACAAGCTCACTTGGGAGGAAGTCCCATGTCTATCTCTGTACATATTTCTTTGTTTAAGTTTTTAAAACGTCAAATAAGTGTGCTAACTTTTTATTTTTGGCTTGTTTTTGTGATTTCAGGGGAGTATGAGCACTGAATTGCAAAGAGAAGGGAGAAACGAGCGAAAATAGCTTGACTCGATGACCTAGCTCGATCATTGTGATCGAGCCAAGCGATCGAGTCCGATGGAGGGAGATTCAAAATTCGAATTTTGAACACTAAGGGGACAGCTCGACCAGGTGGGGTCGAGTGGTCAGATCGAGTCTGCAGCTCGACCACGTGCAGTTGCGTCATCACGTCGAGTCAAGCCCTGGGAGCTCAAAAATTTGAATTTCGAATTTCAAATGAAGCTCCATGCGCTCCCTCTCTTGTCATCTAGTCTTCCCCCTTGTCTATTTAAGAAGGACTCGCCCTTATGAGCTCTCCACACCAGCAATACTTCAAGCAACCTCCTCCTTTCGCCAGAATCTTTTTCTCATCCGATTCTCGAGTTTTGCTCAAAATCCTTCAAAATGATCAACCAACTTCTCTTCATCAAGCCAAAGAGGTCCCAGCAGTCACCTCAAGCGCGTCGTTCATCCGCCAAAGCCATAGCCAAGCAGTTTCAGAAGATAAGGGGACCTATTTCTCCAAGCAGAACACCCATGGAGGTTGATGGTGCACCTAGCTCGACCAGACATGGTCGAGTCAGAGGATCGAGCCAACATGATGAGGACACGGCCAGAGAATTTTCAGGAGCCAAACGAGATATTGCTCGTGGGAAGAAACCGATGGAACCTAGCACGCGACAAGAGCGCAGTGAAACAGAGGAGGATGAGCCCAGAGTGGTTAAGAAAGCACAAAAGAAGCCAAAGCAACCTTCCTCAGAAGAGTACCTGTCCATACTCCTGGCTAGAGGCTTTGCAGGAACAAGGTACCCTCACCGAGAAACTTGTAAAAAACTTGGTATTGCCAGAGATGTGGAATATCTCTATGAAATGGGGGGTTTAAGCACATTCATGAAGATACAGCTCGAAGCCTACAAGGAAGAGACTTGCCATTTCCTTTCATCTCTCAAAATCCACTTCTATGAAGATGAACCAGAGTTTGTATCTGATGGAGGCCCAGGTTTTATCACCTTCACTTGCAGGGATTTCCTTTACTCCCTCACTATAAAGGAGTTAGATAATCTATATGGATTCCCGAGCAGCTCAAGCACACTGCAAGATATTCACCATAAGGAGCTGCAGCAACTGTGGTCAACCATTAGTGATGACACCAAGCCTTATCTATCATCAAGAAGCAAGAGCTCCCAGATAAGAAGCCCTGTAGTTAGATACCTTCACAAGGCCATTGCTAGCACACTGTTTGCACGAAGGGTTACAGGGAATCTGAATGAAGGGGAATTGAGAATGTTGGATGTGTGCTTAAAAGAAGTTCTGGTTTACACAAAAAAGGGACTAGAAATGCAAGGCGATAGAGCAGACGCGAGCCTCACCTTTGTTCTCTTGGAACAACTGCTCTACTACAAGGAGTGGGCATTAAGGATGCACAGGATGAATACTGAAGGAGAACTTAGCATTGGAGGTATTGTCACTCCGATTCTTGTTGCATGTGGTGTAAAGCTCACATCAGAGCCACATCCGCCCAGGTGGATCGATATTGGATTTTTGAGGAGATGTCGCTTTCTTGATCATCATTGGCCTATTGATGAGTTTATGTATAAATTCACTCACCCAATAGCTGGAGAAGCCCACTTGCGCCTCCCTTGCACTGATATAACGAAGGTTAGATTGGGAGAAAACATCTATTTCTCCCCTCCTCTGGACAGACTCTACAATCCAGACGCAGAGATCATGCAGCAAGACATAGGTTCCGACGATCATGTTACTGTTGAAGAGGAAAATGATGCAACAGAAAGGTATGCGTTTGAGGAATACAGACTACAGCCTTCATCTAGTCCAGCCTTGAAGGAAGCACACAAGCGCATTGGCTTACTACAGAAATGGAACAAACTCCAGGGCAAGACCATTGCTGCTTTGAAGGGGTCAGTGAAAGATCTAAAGGGCCAGATGAAAGAAGTAAGAGATCACCTCAAAGATTTCCAGCTTAAGTTCAATGCACCTTCCTCCAAGAAAGTAGTACTGCCCAAACGAGTACTAGTGGGAAGTGGCTCATTTCGCGAAGAACCAAGGCCTCGCACAACCATGGAACCCCCACGAGTTTCTTCGTTCGAGCCAAGACAGCAGCCTAAGCAGTACACTCGGCAAAAAAAGAGGAAATCTGTGAGCGGACGAGCCAGCTCGAGCACTCAGCTCGAGCACCATGATCGAGCCAGACATCTCATGACAACGGACGCGATCGCGCAGCTCGAGCCCCAGCTCGAGTCAAGCTCCCATACTGCCTACACTCGCGAAAGCATGGAGGATTCGATCTCCTCCTTCTTCTCCAACCCTTGAGGTACCTGTTCTATCCATTCTTGTATATATCATTTGTATTTCTTTCTTGCTTTTTGTTGTCTCTTAAACCTTCTTTCCAAATTTTTATTACACAAGGGACTGTGTAATTTAAGTTTGGGGGGAAGGCTTAAGATGTGTTTGATTTGTTTTCTGTGTTCTTATTTTTAATTTTTGAGTCTGCATGCATCTAAGGCATAGAAAAACCAAACAAATTTGAAAAATTTTCGAAAAAGATTACAAAAACAGAGTGTTCATGTAGCTGCATTTACATTTTAGGATTGAGTCTAGATTGTTTTCATATAGGGCTGTTGCATATGCATAGGGGATTATGATGATTTTAAACCTTGTAAGCTTGCTAATTCAATTGTATAATTTCAATGCCCTCGTTTCTAGTTGTTTAATGCTTTGTTATTGAGCTTGAAGTAAGACTGCACCATACTTTGAATGCACAGCTAGATTAGGTCTCAATTGAAAGCATACTGTGATTTTCTGTCTTTCCCTATCTATTTGAACCTGAATTTTGACTCATAATTATCATATCTATGCACTGCATTTGAATTCACGGATACCATATACATACTTGGATTTTCTTTCATCTGTTTATACCACTCTTTGCTGATCCAAGTAGCTGTTCTCATCATTAGAACAGTTTTACCATGCCTTTAGCCTAGCCTTCTTTCAAGCCATGATATTATTTTCTTGAGTGTGTGAGGCCTATTTCTGAATGAGCTTGGTAGAAAGTGTTAGGTTTGAGCCGACAAGGATAAAATCTCATGTAGTTCTCTGGTTTGCAATTTTCGAATCAGATAGGACTAGGTGGGATCTTGATCATTGGGTATTGGGTTTGGTTCTGTGAAAAGAAAAGAATGAAAAGACTTGGAGAAAGATGAAAGAAAAAGGATAAGAGTTCTTAGGAGGGGAATGATCTGAATGTTTAAGTATCTAGTATAGGATTAGGGGATGTGCATAATAAAAGAAAAGAAGAGGCAGAAAGCTTAAAAGTCTGAAAAAAATATAAAAATGCCTAAGCTAGTTAAGAAAAACCCCCAATCCGCTAGATGTATATGTGTATAACCCCTCCTAGAACCAAAAATAAAAAGAAAAGATGAAAATGATCCAAGAAATCAAAAGGGAAGCCTGAGGGTCAAGGGTAGAATTAGGATGACTTTCTGGGTTTAGACTTGAAGGTTAAGAACACTTTTGTGTAGGACTGGGTAGATGAGAGTCTATTCTTGTATGCATAGGTTGGTTCTTACCTTTAGCATTCTACTAAAGCTCATTCCTTCTCATTGAGAGATCCTTGTTCTGAAATGATAAAACCATACTGAAGGGGACCATCTTTGTCTCTTGACCTTACCCTTAGCCAAATGAGTTCATTGAATGTGCATAGCTTGATTCATGGTTTCTGTTTAAATGAATGTTAAGGGGAATGATAGATTTGAATGCATGTCTAGGTTGAGATTTGATTGAACTTGTGCTGTGAAGAGTATGGCTAAAGTTTTTAAGTAGAGTTCATATACTTTGCATTCTAGAACTAACAACTTGGACATTGAGATCATCTGTTTTATCTGCAAGCTTTGGTTCTGAATCCCCATTTTCAAACCTCTTCTCCATTCTTCTTCTTCTATTTGCTTGAGGGCAAACAAAGACTAAGTTTGGGGGAGTTGATATGTCTGCATTTTATATGGTTTTAGCTTGCATTATTCATTCATTTAGCCTTGTTTAATAGCTTGTTCTTAGCATTTATCTCTAGTTTTGCACACTTAGAGTGTTTTGCATTAGGATTGCATGTATTTTGCATTTTGGACTTGCTTCAGGTGCATTCAAGGGATATTAGAGATGTTGAAGTCAAATGAAGAAAAAGGAGAGCTTAACTCGACCAGAAACTCGAAGGAGACTGACTCTATCACCCAGCTCGAGCAAGATGGTCGAGCTAGTGCATTCTGCACCAAAAACTGCACTTTGAGACTGACTCTAGCAAGCCTGATCGAGTCCATGATCGAGCCAGGCATAAAGATGCAATCTTGAAGTTTCTAATCCCCAGCTCGACCTCCTCTGATCGAGTCCATGATCGAGCTGAAGATAAAAATCAAATCTTGAAGTTTTCGGACCCAGCGCGACCCCCAGTGATCGAGCTCATGATCGAGTCTGGTGAATAAAAATGCAATCTTGATTTAAACCCAGCTCGACCACCCAGCTCGACCACCCATGGTCGAGCTGGACCTTAGCCGCTCATTTTTACTATTTTGCCCATGACGTTTGTAGGGTTTTAAGACTTAGTATAAATACTCTCTAAGATGTTTAAGAGAAAGAACTCGTTTTTTTTTAGGCAGAAATTAGGTTTTCTTAAGTGTTCTTCATCTGTTCTTGCTTTCTGGATCCTATATCTTTGATTCTACTGAGTATTTGAGTTTGAATCTTTCTATTCTATCTTTTCTCTTCCTTATCTTTCTACTTATGCAATTTATTTTGATTTCTGGGTTTGTGATTATGTTGTTCTTCATGGTTTCTGAGTAGTCATTAGGGTTCTTAAGGATGGGTTAGATTAGGTGTGGAATCTTAATCTTCTAGGTGGTTTAAGAGTAGATTGTTTGATTTCCCTTCTAAATCAGTGTTCTTAATGCTAATTTCTCTCTGATCAATTGAGATTAGAACTTAGGTGTTTTTCCGCCCAGAAGGTGTTTGATAAAATGCTTGACTGAACTGATGTTAGAAATTTGCATACCTAGCCTAAGGGATTAGTTGTCTAGGGTGTTTATTGACAATATTGAACTGAATCTTAATGCCTGCTAGGGTAGATTTCGCTAAGAGATTGGGTCTGGAACTGGTCTAGTTTGAGGTTACTTATCACGAGAGTGGACTTAACTGGTTGTGATGTTTGATGTCTAGGGAATAGCTTGATTGAGTTTGTTAAACCATCTAGGTAGATTAAGAGGATGCACCAAGTCAATTACCCCATCCTTAGGACCTGCTCCGTTCTTGATTGATTTTCGTGTTCTGTATTTGTTCTGTTTCTATTATGTTTATTGTCTCAGCTTTACTCTGTTTCTGTTCTGTTTTCATTCTGTTTTAGTTTCTGTTATCGCTTTTGATTTCCTTTTGATAGTTTCTAGTTTCACCTTCTCACTGCTTGTTTGGCTTGACTTAGACTGTTTGATTGCATCCTTCTTGGTTAATATCGCACCCATTTGGATTGACACCTTTCTGTATTACAATGACATGAAAATGCATTAAGGCATTTGACAGATAGCGAGAACGATAAAAATCTGCTATTTCATTTGTCAATCAACCTGTATAAATCCTCCACAGTGGTTGGAGCATTGCCATGTCGCCTTGCGTTCCTTCTCTCTCCATATATAATAGATTGTCGTTTGAAGCAAGTATCGAAGTAGAAAAACCTTGAGAGAGGCATTGTATAATTGTTAACCATCACCTGAATTTGATCCCAATCGGAAGTGTGGTCAGCCGCTAAAAAACCAAGCGCAAGTTTGCTCCAAAGATTAGAGCTGAACCTAGAGTTGAAAAATAAGTGGTTATGATCTTCTTCCTCTTCATTGCATAAGATACATTCTGAATTGATTCTCGGATTCTATTTGGTCACAGTGTCCGCAGTTGATAACCTCGAGTGTATTACCAACCATAATAAGAACACAAATTTTGGAGTTGCTTTTGGGAACCAAAGGCCCTTAAACCAGCTGACATTCGGGGAAGATTGTCGAATAATATTCTATGTGTTCTTCGTGGTGAATTTTGGTTTGAAGGAAGTGTCCAAGTGACGCCAGAGATGACAGTCCTCCGAATCGATTATCACGAGACCAGCCAAAGCTGCTTCACTTTGGTTTAGAATCGCCAATCGATGGCCTCGTGGGCAATGTTGGTGCATGACTTTGTCGATAGAGTCATTTAGCGGAATGCCGAGATCAATACATCCTCTGCTTCCCATAACGTCAATGAGTCTCCACAAATCACACCATGAGTCGAACTAAAACGATGTAGATGCTTCATTTTTAACCTCCACTTTATGAAGTTTTTTTTGCCACATTTCTATACTTTAAAAGCTTTTTCCACATCCAACATCCCATACTTGAATTTTCCTTCATTGACAAAAACAACCATTTCGTATAATATTTTTCCAAATCCAGGATACCCATAGTGTAGGTTGTCGTGAAACTATCCTCCACACAAGCTTCAAACAGCTGACTCTATTTAAATTAACTAGATTTCTAATAGCAGCATATTTACATGTTTTCATGCATTCATTTAGTGTAGTTTTATGCATTCTAATGTTTATTTAGGATAGTTTTAGTGCATTTACATGTGTTTGTGTATTAAAAGTTACTTGGAACAAAACCTATGTGTTTGATGTTTTTTGAGAGCCTACTAAAGCCTAAGGGAAAGATGGAGCCGTCACTAGGATCAAGTGCGTTCGTGGAAGGATTTCGCAAAGACCGACGAGCTGAGCATCGACCTTGGCATTGACTAGGCGGGGTCGATTTGCTTCTAGAGCCAAGTCCCGGACATATGCATCGACCAAGGCTGGTCGATGTTAAGCTTGACGACGGAGAACATCGACGTAAGCATCGACAAAGAAAATCGACCAGGCTTGGTCGATGCACTTCCTGAAGCCTTCACATCGACCAAGAGCATCGACCATACGTGGTCGATGCTGACGTTCTGAGAAGAAAAGAAAACTTTCGTTTCTACATGATTCAAGATAAAGAAACTTAGTATTTATGATTTTAGATCTTCTAGAAGCATCAGAGGCACGACTTGGTTTGTCCCAAGAGCCCTAGTGCTATATAAACACATTTAATCTCACTAGAAAAAAGTTCCCACTTTTTGTGCCTCATTTCTCATATCAAATAAATAGTTATTCTTTTAGGTTTACTTCTCTCTTATGATTTTGTATATTCTTATGTTTTGATCTTCTGTTCTTAGTTTAGTTTAGTTTTATATTATTGTTTTCTATTCCTAATCCTTATCTCTGTTGTAACCTCACAGATTGATAAAGGAGTAAATCCTTTAGACCACAAGGGTGATGGTCGATGATGGGATATACTTTATAGGATTTATTTTGTTTGTTTGTGCTTAATCGATCTAGCTATTGTATTATGCAATTTTAATGTTAAGTATTCTCTTATGGGAGATGCTTAAGTGTATAAGTGAATCTAGTAGGTGTTGTTATATGATTAGAAGCTCTTAGCACCACAAAAGTGGGTTAAAACTTTAGATCTGCATATTAAAGAGTATTAGCTATGATCGAGTTTGTCGTTTGATAGAGTAGCTCAAAGCTGATATAATTGTGGCCAAGTTAGGTTATGATCTCAGGAATACATCATTACGAGAGTGGGATTGTATTCTAAAAATAGATATATCATTCACTTTGTGTCTTAGACACGTTTTAACGTAGTTAATTGTTGCATGGTGTGACAGCCCCAAACGATGTGTCTCTCACAAGTGAAAGTAATCGCTGATGGGATTGCATGTAATTCGTGAAGGTCGCCACGAGATTGGGTCTGACATTGTGACTAACATACCACAAAACTGGACTAGTCTATAATTGATACCTCGAGATTGACAAACATAAACAATTGGGTAGAACATAAATCCTAGATATAGATTTCCTGTAAATCGACTATCACCCATTTCTCTGTAAATAAGTTATTTAGTTTATATTTATTTATTTTATATTATTTTATTTATGTTATTTTATTTATGTTATTTTATTTATGTTATTTATTTTTATGTTATTTATTTTATGCAATTTAATAATGTTATTTATTTTATGCAATTTAATAATGTTATTTAATTTAATAATTTAATTACGCAATTTTAATTATGTTTTAGTTTATTTAATTTATTGCATCACTAGTTTAGTTTATTTAATTGTATTATTTTATTTTAGGTTATTTACTGTATTACTTATTTTTATGCATATTAGTTTTGGACAAAACCTCCCTCTTTAATTATCGCGCCTAGATTAGATTTGCATTTGCATTCTTTGTGTGTTATTCTGTTTTCTTGTGTATCGATCTCGTACGTACTACAATTGCATTGACAGTACACTTGCGGTCTTATGGGTTAAACTCTCGAGACTACCCTATAGGTAGCGCTTGGATGAAACATGAGAAGGAGATGGAATTTAACACAACAATTCTCTCCCGTACCAAGTTTTTGGCGCCATTGCCGAGAAAATAAGCAATAACCATAGAGTTTTGATGTTGATCTGATACTAGGCGTTTACGTTTTACTAATTTTTCGAATTTCAGGTGTACGAACTTGAGAAGTAGTGGCCTAAATCAGCTTAATCATTATGTTCGTGACATTTGTAAAATCGAGAAACAAGCTAGAAAAGAGAAAAAGAGGAAAGAAAGAAATGGAGCTAGAAATGAACCCTGGAGAGTTTGTCAAAGTCATCAGGTTGAGAAATGGCAAGAGAATATGATAAAACACGTCAACAAGCTCTGAGGAGAGCAACATCGGACCTGTGAATCGACCAGATCGAGTTGAAGCACTAACCATCAGACAGAACATTGAGCATATCTGTCCGATGCTCTTCATGTCCGAAGTTCTGGACCTTTACATCAACTCCTACAGGTCGATATTAGGGTCGATTTTGCCTTCTTCGGTTTCTGGGAAATCTTTCTTCGAATGTTTACGATCTAGGCAATGTCACCAGTCTTCCTGTAGGCTTCAATAAGCTCCAAAAACATCTCAACTACTCATGTTTAGCTCCAAGTACCTAAATGCATATAATCTCATGCAAAAACACTAATACTATACTAAATGTTAGTTATAAAAGCCAAAACTAACTTATTCTAATGCATAAAAACATGTAAAATATGATGATATCATGTGTGTGATCTTTGATAGGAACCGTGGAAAATCCATGAGTGGATCAACAAACCCCAAAAGGATTGTTCTTCCGGAGACTTAGACAAATCGGAGTTGATTCCTCGATTTAATGAACTTAAAATCTTCTCGATTTGGAGTTTGAGATACATTGGATGTGACACCTCTATGAGACCCTGCAAGGCACGTCTAAGTAAGTACAATTCCCCTCTTCCTTCCCTTCGACAAGAAAATAAAAAAAAGAAAAGAAATGAAAAGATGAGGATACCACTTTTAACATTCACGTCTTATGAAAATTTGTCCTAAGGAAAGGAATGAGCTGAAAACAAAAGAAGATCGATAAAAAAAAATGATACCCTAGAAAAGTAGGAAAAAATCAATCGACCTTGAAATGAGAACAAGAAGGGGAAATGAATTGTACTAAGACGGTCTTAAGCTTACAGAAATCTGAAAGAATAAGTGTTCATATACTTTGATCAATAGTCCCAAGTCGAGATCTCACATTTAGAATAAAAAGAGGAGTCAACAATGAGGAGTCTAGGTTCGAAGTAGTAACAGTTTGAATTAAGGTGAGTCGCTATGCTTATGGTGAAGTACATGAAGTACATAAGTGATCATTCAACTTCCACTAAGACGAAAAGCACTAGCACAACAATGGCACAAGGTACATGTTCACTCTCCTTATCTTTATTGTTTTTCTTAGGATTTCTTCAAAATACTTAGTTTTTGTTTGCTTGAGAACAAGCAAAGGATAAGTGTGGGGGAGTTGATAGCATGCATATTTACATGTTTTCATGCAAACATGTAATTGTATAACCACACTGATAGCATGCATATTTACATATTTACATGTTTTCATGCATTCATTTAATGTAGTTTTATGAATTCTAATGTTCATTTAGGATAATTTTAGTGCATTTGCATGTGTTTGTGTATTTACAGGTACTTGAAGCAAAACCATCGTGTTTAGAATGTTTTGAGAGCTTACTAAAGCTTAAGCGAAATATGGAGCCATCACTAGGATCAAGCATATTCGCGTAAGGATTTTGTAAAGGCCGACAAGCTGAGCCTTGGCATCAGCCAGACGGGGTCGATGTGCTTCCAGAGCCAAGTCCCGAACGTGTTCATCGACCATCCTTGGTCGATGCTAAGCCCAAAAACAAAGAACATCGACGCAAGCATCGACTAGACGTGGTTGATGCAGCCCGTGGAGTCTTCATATCCACCAAGTACCTCGACCATAAGTGGTTGATGCTGACGTTCCGAGAAAAAAGAAACTTCCGTTTCTACATGATTCAAGATAAGGAAACTTGGTATTTGCGAGTTTAGGTCTTCTAGAAGCATCAAAGGCACGACTTGGTATGTCCCAAAGGCACGACTTGGTATGTCCCAAAGGCCCTAATACTATATAAACATATGTAGCCTCACTCATAAAGAATTTTTGGGCAAGTTCCCACTTTTTGTGCCTCATTTCTCATGTCAATTAAAGAGTTTTTCTAGGTTTACTTCTTTTTCCTGTTTATGTTTCAGTTTATGTTTATGGTTTGATTTGTTCTTAGTTTAGTTTAGTTTTATTGTTTATAGTATTCTATTCTTACATCTTATCTCTTATGTAACCTCGCAGAGAGATAAGGGAGTAGATCCTTTAGACCACAAGGGTGGTGGTCGATGATGGGATCTACTTTATAGGATTTTATATGTTTATTTGTTTTTAATCGATCTAGCTACTCTATTATGCAATCTTAATGTTAAGTTATTTCCTAAGTGTATAACCGAATCAAGTAGGTGTGGTTATATGATTAGAACCTCTTAGCACCACGAGAGTGGATTAAAACTTCAGATCTGCATATTAGAGAGTATTAGCTAAGGTCGAGTTTGTCGTTTGATAGAGTAGCTCAAAGCTGATCTAATTGTGGCCAATTTAATTTATGTTATTTATTTTATGCTATTTAATTTAGTAATTTAATTATACTTTAGTAGTTTAGTTTATTTAATTGTTTTATTTTATTTAATGTTATTTAATTGTTTCATATATTTTAATGCATATTAGTTTAGGACACAACCCCTTTTTATTTATCCTGTCTAGATTAGAGCTACATTATCATTCTCTGGGTGTTATTCTATTTTCCTGTGGATCAATCCTCTACGTATTAAAATTGCATTGACTGTGCACTTACGGTTTTATGGGTTAAACTCTCGATTTTACCCTATATGTAGCGCTCGGGTGACACTTGAGATGAGGTGAAAAAGGATCAGAAATTTTTCTCAAGCTGTCGAACCGCTCGTCTCTGTAACGAGATATCGAGCTTCGTTAAAAAATGGTCAGAAATTTTTGGAGAGACTTGGAATCGTTTCAAGAGGTACCAATCTCAATTTCCACACCATGGTTTCAGTGAGGAGTCGCTGCTGAGCACTCTTTACAGAGGAGTCTTGCCCAAGTATCGGATGTGATAGCATCGTATTTTACATGATTTCATGCATTAGAATACGTTAGTTTGGGCATTCTGTTAACATTTAATATAGTTTTAGTGTGTTTGCATATGTTTATGTGTTTCTAGGTGTTTGGAGCTAAATCTTGGTGTTTAGAATGTTTCTAGAGCTTACCTAAGCCTATGGAAGAACCAGTGCCTTTGCTTGGGTCACATACGTTCAAGGATAGATTTTGCAATGTCTGAAGAAGTGAGCATCGACCATCGCATCGATCTGTTAGGGTTGATGGTGTTCCTGACCCACTCACTGGATGAATGCAACAAACAATCATGGTCGATGCTTGTAGACGAAGGCTGACCATCGACCAAGAGCATCGACCAAATGGGGTCGATGCTGCCCGAGAAAAATGGAAACTTCGATGATGTGGCGAACCATAATAAGGGCAACCTGTTATTTCGGTTTTGAGACTTCTAGAAATGTGATAAGCTCAAGATTATTATTTCTAAAAACCCTAGGACTATATATATTTATGTAATCTCATTCATAGAGAAAAAACAAGAATTCTACACACCTTTTCCATCTAATAAAGCTTCTTCTTTTTAGGTTTACTTCTTTTTTTATGCTTTGATTTATGTTTATGCTTTTACTTTAATCATTGTTCTAGTTTAGTTTAGTTTATAGTTTTATTGTTTTAAGATTCAAAACCTTGTCTCTATTGTAACCCACAGAGACAAGGGTCTAGATTATTTACACTACGAGGCTAGTGGTCGATGATGGGATCTAGGTTTTAGGATTCAATATGTTTGATTTTGCCTAATCGATCTAGCTACTTTAGTATACAACTTTCATGCTAAGTATTCTTTTATGGGAGATGCTTAAGTTTATATCTGAATCCAGTAGGTGTGGTTATATGTTTAGAAGTTTTTAGCGCTACGAGAGTGGGTTAAAGATTCAGATCTGTATACTAGAGAGTATTAGTTAGCATCGAATTTGTTGTCTGATAGAATAGCTCTATCCTTGCCTAACAAAGGCCAAGTTAGGTTAAGATCTCAGGAGGACTTCACCATGAGAGTGGGTTGGACTCTAGAAATAGATCTATCATTCACTTTGTATCTTAGACACGTTTTTAACCTAGTTAATCGTTTGGAGGTGCGACAACCCTTGCGATGTGTCTCTCATATGTGAAAGTATGAAATGCATGTTTAGTTCACCACGAGAGTGGGTCTGAATGTAGAGACTAGCATACCACGAGAATGGACTAGTGAAGTATGAAAAATCCCTAGAATGACAAACATAAACTAATTAGATTTCCTGAAATCTGACTATCACCCAATTCTCTGTAAATATTAGCTTAGGTTTTATTTCATTCTTTAGTTCATTTACTTTATGACTTTTAAATTATGTCTTTTACTTTTAATGCTTAGTTTAAATGGTTTACGATTTTCTTGTTTAAATTTAATTGTTTTATTTATTTCATGTCATTTACCGCTTTCGTAGTTTAGTTTTATTGCTTTCTTATTTATGTTTATCGCTTTCACTTACTTTCATGCTTAGTAGATTAGGAAAATCCCATGCTTTAATTGTCATGTCTAGATTACATCTATATTTGCATTCTCTGTGTGTTATTCCATTTCTTTGTGGATCGACCCCGTATTACTACAATTGCATGACTGTGCACTTGCTATTTTATTGGTTAAACTCTCGAAACTACTCTCTAGTAGCACTCGGGTAAAACCTGAGAATGGAAAAATCAAAAGAAATCTCCTATATCAGGATGCTTCTCGACACGGAGAGCAACAATAACTTCTTGGAGCAAGATGCTGGACATGAGATGACGCTAGTAGAGAATTTGGCTCAGAGTGATGCAAATTATGGAGAAGATTACGATCAAATAGATTGTAATGTTGCTCAGGCAGAGGATATAACGCGTTCTGATATCAAGGCATTGAATGATAAGTTGGACAAGGTGTTACAAGTAACAAAACGCCATGTTCACTTCGTTGACGATTTGGATGCTACTAGGGAATATGCTGAGGAAGATGCTAGTGAATACAATCAATGTGCGATTAACTTCGTAGGAGGGCATATACAAGGTTGTTTCAATTACAACTTCAGGAACCACCTGAATCTCTTGTATAAGAGTACGAACATTGAGAACCCACAGGACCAAGCACATCTACCTATGAAACAACCAGCTCCTTTATTTCAATAACGAGGTATCAGACCAACTTCGCATTTCATGAATCCGTTTTATTCTCAACAACAAAATCAAGAACAAGGAGGGTTGAATTTTCAACAACCGAAGGAAGAGAAGTATGAGGGGATGCAGCAACATATCTTGAAGGGACAAGAACGAGCTTCAAATGAGATTTCTTAAGGTTTTAAGAACGTTCATAGGAGATTTAATGAGCTGAATAGCAAATTTGACGGGTTAGCTTCCTGTATGAATGTGGGAGACACAAACCGCTCAATTTGCCTCCTCATCTCAATGTCCCAAGGAATGCTTTCCCCTAAGCCCGAGATGAACCTTAAAGAGTTTGTCAATGCCATTACACTAAAGAATGGCAAGAAGGTAAAAGGAGATAAATCAGAGCAAGCTGTTACGATGTCCATCAGACGTAACCATTGACCACCCACAATCGATGGCATCTCAGAGCTAACCATTGACCAGGAGAGGTGGATGCTCGATTCGAAGAAAAACCCACCGTAGAAGAACAGCGACCAGGTGGAGACTCATAGGAGGCATGCATCAACCAGGAGCAGTCGATGCTCAGATTTTGCGAAAGTTCGTCTGACAAGCCCATCGACCACACACGGTTGATGCGTATTTCTCAAGGTCTCTGTCGGATGATTTCATCGATCAGGAGGGATCGATTTGTTTTCAGACAGAACCATCGAGCAGCACCATCAACTAGTTGCAGTTAATGGTTTTCCAGGAATATCCATCGGTCCATATCATCGACCACACTAGGTCGATGCACTTCCTAAAGTTTTCGATGCCCATTCTTCAACGCTTAAACGACAACATGACAAAATCCAAGGAGGTATTGGACATGACTATGAGATTAAAACGAGTAGTAGCATCTTCACAAGGCAAATGAGGTCAATCTTCATCGATCCTAACAACGAAAGGAAAAGAGGTGTTCAACATGCTAGTTTGATGCACCCCGGAGAAAATGTCTTTTAAGGATGCAAGGAAGAGATTTCCCTCGAGGGAATACTTCAAAGACACAGACAAGACGATTCATGATGTCAAGAAATTATTTAGAGAAGCAGGCCTCTCTAGGTATTCTCGTCCGAGCCACCTACAACAACCGATAAAGAAGTACGACACGGCTTGGTTCTTCAAGCGGATAAGCACAGAGAAATTTGTCAATTCACAAACTGAGGATATTATGTTCGAGAAAGCCATTGTCCAATATAGCATAGACCTCTACTACAGCAAAAGTCGAGAGACGGTTGAAGAAATTAAGGATTTCTTCATAGAAGCACGACTCAAAAAGTCGGTCACAAGGTACAATGCTCTATCATTGGTCGTGACTTTGAAGATGCTTTATGCTATTCCGGTGCTAGCATAAATGTGATGTCCATGTAGAGAGAAAAGTTGTTGGGGATCAACAACATTGTCAATTGATGGGAGGTTTTTATAACTCTATTTAGGTTTCACCCGAGAAATTAATCTCGAGAGTTTAATCCTTAAAACCGCAAGTGCACAGTTAAATGCAATTGGAGTAATACGGGATCGATCCACAGGGAAATAGAATAACTACATAAAAAATGCAAATACAGATCTAATCTAGGTGAAAATAAAATAGAGTGGGGTTGAATTCTAATCTAAAATGATTGTGAAAATAAATAAACAGAAAATAAAGTAAATCAACTCTAATTTAAGAAAGCAATTAATTCTAAACTAAGCATAAACATAAATAAATTGCATTAAGTAAATTATTATCTAACTATGTACAAAATATGGGTGATATGTACAAATCAGTTGTACTCTTAAGTATCTCCCATGAGAGAATACTCAACATTAAAGTGCACACTAGAGTAGCTAGATCGGGTAAGTATAGTAATGAATCCTAAAACATAGATCCCATCATTGACCACCACCCCATGTGGTCTAAAAGATCTAGACTCATGTCTCTATTGGGTTACAGAGACAAGGGTTGACTTATAAATAATAAACAAAACTAAAAAAATAATCTAATCATATTCATATTCTAAAGGGTTGACTCATGTCTCTATTTCATATTCTTTTTTTTTTCTAGTGAGATTACATGTGATTATATAGTATTAGGATTTTCTGAAACCATCCATTTCGTCTTTATCTTGTTTCTGGAGGCTTAGAACTCGTAATGACAAGGTGCTCAAGTCATATCTTGCCACGAAAGAAATTTTCCAGCTTTTTCGGAGGTCACCATCGACCCTGATAGATCTATGTTAGAGTCGATTTTGGCTCCCTGGGCGTGACTGGTCGATGAAACCTTCGAGGATTCTCTGGAAGTTTTTTGGTCTCAATATCGACCCCTATAGGTCGATATTAGGGTCGATTTTGCCTTCTTCGGTTTCTGTGAAATTCTTCTTTGAATGTGCACGATCTAGGTAATGTCACCAGTCTTCTTGTAGGCTTCAGTAAGCTCCAAAAACATCTCAACTACTCATGTTTAGCTCCAAGTACGTAAAAACATATAATCTCATGCAAAAACACAAATACCACAATAAATGTTAGTTATAAAAACCAAAACTAACTTATTCTAATGCATAAACGCCGGTAAAATATGATGTTATCAACTCCCCCACACTTATCCTTTGCTTGTCCTCAAGCTAACAAAAGTCAAGCATGGTGAAGTTATTTTATTGAAAACAAATAAAGATAAAGAGAGTGAACTTGTACCTTATGACATTGTTGTGTTAAATGCTTTTCATCTTTGTGGAAGTAGATTTGTCTCTAACGTACTCCATGTACTTCATCATGACCATAGCAACGCACCTTAATTCAAACCACTCCTCCTTCGAACTTTGACTCCTCATCATCAACCTCGCTTTTCATTCTAAGTGTGAGCTCTCAACTTGGGAGTATTGATCATAAAACATGAATACTTACTCTTTTAAATTTCTATAAGCTCAAGACCATCTTCGTACAAATCTTTTCCTCTTCATTTTCTCACTTCAAGGTCGAATTGATTTCTCCCTACATTCTAGGGTATCATTTTATTTTTTCTATCAATCGCCTTTTCTTTTCTATTTTTGGACATGTTTCCATGAAACGCGAATAGTAAAAGTGGTAGCTTCCAATGCTCGGTTCACTTCTTTTTACTGAAGGGAAGGAAGAGGGGAGATGTACTCACATAGACGTGTCTTGCAGGGTTTCATAGAGGTATAATGTCTCATGCATCTCCAGCCCCAAATCGAGAGTTTTAAGGTTCACTACGGTGAGAAGTCAATTCTGATTTGCCAAAGTCTTCGAAGGAATGATCCTTTCGGGGTTTGTTGATCCACTCATGGGTTTTCCACGTTTCCTATTAAAGATCAAACACTATCCACACAACATCCAAACATAAACAAAAATAACACAATTAACAAGTTCAAATGCTACCTCATTAAAAATCTTTTCACATGTTATTGAACCTATGAACGAGGAAAAAAGTGTAACAATCTCTCAAAATACGAAAAACTTATGGTAAAACTTACACCAAAAGATGTCAAGGAAAAGAATTACCTCCATTGATCGCACGACTCCCCCAATACTTATTTCACAACATCCTCGTTATAAAACAGTAAAGGGGGAAAAAGTAAGAGAAAAACTTACAGTGATTCTCTAATCAAAATGTGGGTTGGCACCTCCCACATGACAAGTCCTAAATATTGTTTTTGTTTTATTTTATTTTATTTTATTTTATTTTATTTTTAATTATTCTTTTTATTTTTTATATATGTGGTGAAGAACACCTGAAAACAAGAAACAAAAACGAAAGAATGTGGAAAAAACCAAAAACTAGAGAATAAACAAAAACAAAAAATCCTAAAAGATAAATGTATGTACAAAGGGTAAAGTGTTTATTTAACAACGTGAGCTCGACGACCTCATGGAATGGTGAGATGACCGTGGTGATGATGGCTGAACTGTTGCGTGACGATTCCTTGAATCGTTCTCGTCGGAGTTGGTATGGTGAATTGATCTCTCCCCAGCAGGAGTGTATGTATCATTAGTGATTTCTGCACGAAGAGATTCTCTTCTTGAGTGTGATCGTGAAGTACCTTCTGGTGGTGTTGCTTCGTATAACACATCTCTATTCACATATGTGAATGAGATTCTCTGCTTTGGCCAATCGATGACCGCGCTAACTGTTGCTAGGAACGGTCTACTGATATCATCATATTTTACATGTTTTTATGCATTTGAATAAGTTAATTTTAGCTTTTATAACTAACATTTAGTGTAGTATTAGTGTTTTTTCATGTAGTTATGTATTTTTAGGTACTTGGAGCTAAGCATGAGTTTTTGAGATGTTTTTGGAGCTTACTGAAGCCTACAACAAGACTGGTGACTTTGCCTAGATCTTGCACATTCGAAAAAGGATTTCACAGAGTCCGAAGAGGTAGAATCGACCCCAATATCGACCTGTGGGGGTCGATATTGAGTCTGATGAATTTCCAGAGAGAAATCTTGGAGGAAGAATCGACCAGTCAAAGGAAGGGGCACAAAATTGACCCTAGAATCGACTTATCAGGGTCGATTCTGACCTCCGAGAAAGTTGAAAATTTCCTACGTGGCAAGAAATGACTTGAGCAACCTTGTCATCTCGAATTTTAAGCTTCTAAAAACAAGATAAGGACGAAATGGAGAGTTCTAAGAAACCCTAGTACTATATAAACACTTGTAATCTCATTTATAATCATCCATGAATTATTCTTGACTTTGTAGCCACCACTTTTAAATCTAACAAAGAGTTCTTCTTTTCACTTATTCTCTTTTGTTTTAGAGTACATCTTTTAGACCACTAGGGTGGTGATCGATGATGGGATCTATTTTTTGGGTTTTATATATGTTTGATTCTTCTTACTCGATCTATCTACCTTTCTATTCATCTTAATGCTAAGTATTCTCTTATAAGAGATGCTTAAGTATATAACCGAATCTAGTAGGTGTGGTTGTACAATTAGAGATTCTCTGCGCCACGAGAGTGGGTAGACATATCTGATCTGCATAGTTGGGAGTATTGGCTATGGTCGATTTTGTTGTTTGATAGAGTAAATATTGATCTAGCCTTGATCAGGTTAGATTAAGATCTTAAGGATGCTTCGCCACTAGAGTGGCCTGTATTCTGGAAATATCATTCAAAAGTCTAGGAATACTTAGTATTCGATGATAAGATTGTATGAAATGCATGTTTATTCGCCACGAGAGTGGGTTTGGATGTAGAGACTAGCATACCACGAGAGTGGACTAACAAGACATGGAAAATCCCTAGAATGACAAACATAAACGTGCTAGGTAGAACATGAACCCTAGATCTTGAATTCCTGAATTATGACTATCACCCATTTTCTGTAAATATTAGTTTAGATTTCGTTTAATGTTTAATTAGTTTATGTTCTTTAATTTCAATGCTTAGCTTAGTTTATTTACTGTTTTCTTAGTTTAGATTTAATGTTTTCTTATTTATTGTTTCATTTAATTTCATGCTTAGTAGATTAGGAAAACCTCCATATCTCTATTATGCTTAGATTAGATTTAGACTTGTACTCTTTGTGTGTTATTCTCACTCCCTGTGGATCGACCCTGTATGTACTACAATTGCATTGACTGTGCACTTGCGGTCACATCGAGTTAAACTCTCGAGAATACCCTATGGGTGGACTTGGGTGAAACCTGAGAATGGGATAATCGAAAGAAAATCCCTGCATCAATTTTTTGGTGCCGTTGTCGGGGATTGAATTAATAGCCATAGAGATTTAGTCTAGATCTAATACTAAGTTTTTTTGTTTTATTTTTATTAATTATTTATTTTTTTGAATTTCAGGTGATCACTTAAATTATTAAAAAAAAAAAAAATGAAGAAAAGAATATATCGAATGGAGCAGCTATGAAACGAAGTACTTGCTGCTGAGCTTGAGAGCATTCTTCACCCTAATAGGGATGCTACTTAAGGTGGTGATGCACGTTGGGCGGCTGCACACCAAGCAAAGATCGCTCTGACGATCGTTACTGATCACCTAGATCAGGTTGACAAGCTTTGTGGCACATTGAAAATCAACGGAGTCTCAGAGGATGCTCTGACATTATGCCTATTCTCGTTCTCGTTGGGTGACAAAGGTAATCAGTGGAAGATGAGATTGGAGGAGAGTACATCAACAAACACATTGGGGGACATCATCGGACATATAAATCGACCTATCACGGTCGATATTGCGGATTCTAAATTTCCAAAACGCAGTCCAAGACAAGAGAATCGACCAATCAGGGTCGATGCCCTGCCCATTGGGCCACTACATCGATCTGTCAAGGTCGATGCACTGTTCTGGACAAACACATCGACCAATCAAGGTCGATGCCCTTCTCATTGGTCCACCATATCGACCTTTCAAGGTCGATTCACTTCCAGAACAAAGTCCCGGACAAATGCATCTTTGTATCCAGGTCGATTCCAGACCAGTTAGACATCTCCATCGGTCTAACTGGACCGATACTGCTACTGCCTTGAGCACTGGACTTCCCCATCGACCCTCAACGATGGATGGTGGTAGCATCAGGCGTATGTGTCGACCAATCATGGTCGATCCCCATTCCTGAGAATATCTCCTTAATTCATCTGACCATTCCATGAGGTCGTCGAGCTCACGACATTAAAAAAGCACCTTACCTTTGTACATACAAAAAAAGCACCTCACCTTATCTACTTTGGTTTTTTTATTTTTCTTTTTTGTTTCTTATTTTTCAGATGTTCTTCACCATAAAAAAAAACAAAAACAAAATCAGGACAGCCCACAACCGATAAGAGAATCACTGTAAGTTTTTCTCTTGCTTTTTCCCTTTCCATCTTACATCACGACGAGGACGTTGTGAAATAAGTGTTGGGGGGGGGGAGTTTTGCGATCAATTGAGGTAATTCTTTTCCTTGATATCTTTAGATGTAAGTTTTACCATAAGTTTTTCGTATTTTGAGAGATTGTTACACTTTTTTCCTCGTTCATAAGTTCAATAACATATGAAAAGGTTTTTAATGAGGTAGCAATAGAATTTTGTGCTTTGTGTTAATTGTGTTTTGCTTGGATACGTTTTGGACAGTGCGTGTGATCAATAATAGGAACCGAGGAAACCCCATGAGTGGATCAACAAACCTTGAAAGAATCAATTTCCGGAGGCTTATATAAATCAGAGTTGACTTTTCACCTTAATGAATCTTAAATCTCTCGATTTGGAGCTTGAGATACATCGGACGTGACACCTCTATGAGACCCTGCAAGATACGTCTATGTGAGTGTATTTATCATCTTCCTTCCCTTCATTTAAAAAAAAAAATTGAAGGATATAGGTAAGAAATAAGTGAACCTGGTGTTGGAAGTTACCGCTTTTAGCATTCGCGTCTCATGGAAATCTATCCTAGAAAAAGAAAAGAAAAGGCGATTGATAGAAAAAATAAAATGATACCCTAAAAAAGTAGAGAAAAATTAATCGACCTTGAAGTGAGAAAAGGGAGAGGAAAGGAAATGTACCAAGATGGTCTTGAGCTAACAGAAATCCGAAAGAGTAAGTGCTTATGTCCTTTCATCGATATTCCCAAATTGAGAACTCACGATTAGAACAAAAGGGGAGTCAACAACGAGGAGTCTAAGTTCAAAGGAGAGCGGTTCAGATTGAGATGTGTTGCTATGCTTATGGCAAAGTACACGAAGTACGTTAGAGATCGCTCCACTTTCACTAAAGACGAAAAGCGCTAGCACAACAATGATACAAGGTGCATAGTCACTCTCCTTATTTTTACCGCTTTCAATAAAATAACTTCACCATGCTTAACTTTTGTTTGCTTTTATAACTAACATTTACTGTAGTATTAGTGTTTTTGCATGTGGTTATGTATTTTTAGGTACTTGGAGCTAAGCATGAGTTTTTGAGATGTTTTTAGAGCTTACTGAAGCCTACAGGAAGACTGGTGACATTGCCTAGATCATGCACATTCGGAGAAGGATTTTACAGCGTCCGAAGAGACAGAATCGACCCTAATATCGACCTGTGGGGGTCGATATTGAGTCTCAAGAATTTCCAGAGAGAAATCTTGGAGGAAGAATCGACCTATCAAAGAAAAGAGCACAAAATTGACCCTAGAATCGACCTATTAGGGTCGATTTGACCTCCAAGAAAGCTGAAAAATTTCCCACGTGGTAAGAAATAACTTGAGCAACCTTGGCATCTCGAGCTTTAAGCCTCCAGAAACAAGATAAGAATGAAATAGAGAGTTCTAAGAAACCCTAGTACTAGATAAACACTTGTAATCTCATTAATAATCATCCATGAATTATTCTAGACTTTGTAGCTACCACTTTTAAATCTAATAAAGAGTTCTTCTTTTCACTTTTTCTCTTCTGTTTTAGAGTAGATTTTTTAGACCACTAGGGTGATGGTCGATGATGGGATCTATTTTTAGGGTTTAATATATGTTTAATTGTTCTTAATCGATCTAGCTACCTTTCTATGCATCTTAATGCTAAGTATTCTCTTATGGGAGATGCTTAAGTGTATAACCAAATTCAGTAGGTGTGGTTGTACTATTAAAGATTCTCTGCACCACGAGAGGGGGTAGAGATCTCACACCTGCATAGATGGGTGTATTAGCTATGGTCGAGTTTGTTGTTTGATATAGTAAATATTGATCTAGCCTTGATCAAGTTAGATTAAGATCGTAGGGATGCTTCGCCACGAGAGTGGGCTGGATTCTGAAAATAGATCTATCATTCACTTTGTGTGCCTTTTCCAAAAGTCTAGGAATACTTAGTATTCGATGATGGGATTGGATGAAATGCATGTTCATTCGCCACGAGAGTGGGTTTGGATGTAGAGACTAGCATACCACGAGAGTGGACTATCATGATATAGAAAATCTCTAGAATGACAAAAATAAACTTGCTAGGAAGAACATGAACCCTAGATCTAGAATTTCTCAATGATGACTATCACCCATTTTCTGTAAATATTAGTTTAGATTTCGTTTAATGTTTAATTAGTTTATGTTCTTTAATTACAATGTTTAGTTTAGTTTATTTACTGTTTTCTTAGTTTAGATTTAATGTTTTCTTATTTATTGTTTCATTTAATTTCATGCTTAGTAGGTTAGGAAAACCCCTATATCTCTATTATGCTTAGATTAGATTTAGACTTGTACTCTTTGTGTGTTATTCTCACTCCCTGTGGATCGACCCCGTATGCACTACAATTGGATTGATTGTGCACTTGCGGTCACATCGGGCTAAACTCTCGAGAATACCCTTTGGGTGGACTTGGGTGAAACCTGAAAATGGGATAATCGAAAGAAAATCCCTGCATCATCTACCAAGGATGAGTTGAGTGTGATCATCTCCCCTTATGTCCATTATATGGAAGTTTGTGGGAATGCGATAGTTCGCAATCCAGATGATCACATTCTCAACAACTCCGTATGAGTGCATCGCATCAGCATTAGCGAGCCTGATCCGGATATTTGACCGTGTAAGCTCGTAGATTCCTAATATCTTAGCTCGTTCCATGGACATGACGTTTATGCTGGCTACTGAATCACATAAAGCGTCATTGAAAGTACGACCAAGTATAGACCATGTTACCTTGTATTGCCCAGAGTCAGCTCTTTTAAAGACAGTTATGATTGGTCCCTTGAGTCGTGTGTCCATGTAGAGCTTTTTGATTTCCTCGATTGTCTCCTTAGTATCAGTGAAGTATAGATCAAGATTGTATTTGAAAAGAGCTTCCTCGAATGTGTAATCCCTCGGTATTGATAGAACAAGTCGTTTACGGAGCTTTTCCGCGTTGATCTTCTTGAAGAACTATGCTACATCAACGCTCCTTATGGGTGGTAAGGGATGACTAGAATGGGGGTTCATTGAGGATCGAGCCCCTCTGAATAATTTCTGAGCATCATATATCATCTCATCCATACCCACAAAATACTCTTGTAGAGAGTATCTTTTCCAATCGTCTTAAAAAGAGAATGACTCGAGGATGCTCTTGACTAGCTCTTCGAAGCGTTTCTTGTTGATCGGATCGATGAATTTTGCCTTTTATTGTTTTGTGATCGAGGTACAGCTCCTTATAATCTCATAGTCGGGTCCGTCGCTTCCTTGTATATGATTATACTATAGATATGTTGTCAAGGTAGCGTTCTCGGTGTCTTCAGAACGAGGGTCCATCATGATTGGCCGATACTTATGCCTGATGCTACAGCCATCCATCGTTGAAGGTCGATGGGGAGGTCCAGTGCTCGAGGCAGCAGCATTATCGGTCAGGTTTGATCGATGGGGACGTCTGAATGGTCTGGAATCGACCTGGATAAGTCGATGTGACCTTGCGAAGCTTCATTTTACACGTGAATCGACCATGACAGGCTGATGTGAATGACTGATGGGCTGAGAATGGACCTTGACTGGTCAATATGCCTATCCAAAATTTTGTTATGGAAATTTCGGGTCAGCAATATCGACCCTGATTGGCCGATTTACATGTCCGATTTCTCTGTTTTCGTTTTTTTCGGGTGACTCTTCTCCTATCTTGATGATGCTCTTCAGTGTGATGATGTTAACATACTCCTTAGGGTTCATCTCAGGTTTCCCAGGGAGCATACCGTGCGGTCTTTGTGAGGACGAAGCGAGTTGGGCGGTTTGTGTTTCTAACACATTGATGCGGGAAGCGAGTCCATCGAACTTGCTGTTGAGTTTTTTGCATCTTCTATGTACATTCTTGAAACCTTCAAAGATCTCCACTGAAGCTTTTGTTTGCCCTTCGAGAATGCTTCGAAGCATTTCTTCATACTTCTCCTCTTTTGGTTGTAGATTCGTTCCTCCTTGTTCTCGGTACGGTTGTGGTGCATAAGATGGTTTGTTGAATTGAGTGTTTGGTTTGAAACCTCCTTGTTGGAATGAAGGGATTGGTGCCTGATAGGACTCATATTTCCATGGTTTTATGTATTATAATAAGTTAGTTTTATGCTTTATAACTAACATTTAGTATAGTTTTAGTGTGTTTGCATGTGTTTCTAGGTACTCGAAGCTAAAACTCGATGTTTAGAGTATTTTTGGAGCCTGCTAAAACCTATGGAAGAGTTGGCATCGCAACCTGGATCATGCACATTCAGAGAAGGATTTTAGAGAACCGAATAAGACCAATATCGACCCTAGAATCGACCTGTGGGGGTCGATATTGAGTCTGAAAAATTTCCAGAGAGAAATCCTGGAGGTAGAATCGACCAGTCAAGGGAAGAGACACAGAATCGACCCTAGAATCGACCTATCAGGGTCGATTCTGCCCTCCAAAAAAAGTGGAAGATTTCTTACATGGCGATCCAAGTGTGGGCTGATCTCCTATTTTCAGTTTTGAGACTTTTTGGGATAGGATAAACTCGATTTTTTGATACTAACAACCCTATAACTATAAATACACATGTAATCTCATTCATATGAACACACACAGAGACACACAGACAATTTCCTTCACTTTGAGATAAGAGTCTAAATCTTTTAGGCCACATGGGGTGGTGGTCAGTGATAGGATCTGTGTTTTAGGATTCATTATTGTACTTAACCGATCTAGCTACTTTAGTATGCACTTTAATGCTGAGTATTCTCTCATGGGATATACTTAAGAGCACAACTGAATCCAGTAGGTGTGGTTGTCTATTTAGAAGTGTTTGATGCCACGAGAGTGGATTGAACCTTCAGATCTGCATACCAGAGAGTCATAGCTAGTTTCAAATTTGTTGTTTGACAGAATTAATTATAGATCTGGCTTTGGCCAAGTTAGATTGAATATCTTAGGAGTATTTCGCCACGAAAGTGGGTTGTACTTTAGAAACAGATCTGTCAATCACTTTGTATTCTTGAGGCTAAGGATACTTAGTATTCGATGATGGGATTAATGGAAATGTATATCCAGTTTATCACGAGAGTGGATCTGGATATAGAATCTAGCATACCACGAGAGTGGACTAGAAAGATATGGAAAATCCCTAGAATGACAAATATTAATTATTTTAGATAAAACATGAATTCGAGACATAGGTTTCCTGATTTAGATTAGCATCCAATTATGTGTAAATATTAGTTTAGGATTATTTAATATTTAATTCATGTTCTTTAGTGCTTAGTTTAGTCTATTTACTGTTTTCTTAGTTTAGATTTATTGTTTTATTTAATTTAACGCTTAGTAGATTAGGAAACCCCTGTTGCTTTATTTTTATGTGTAGATTAGATCTGCATCTGTATCCGCTATGTGTTATTCCATTTCCCTGAGGATCAATCCCGCATTACTACAATTGCATTTAACTGTGCACTTGCTCTTTTATGGGTTAAACTCTCGAGATTTACTTCTCGGGTGAAACCTGTGAAGAACCATAAAAACCTCCCATCAAATTTTAGGTGCCGTTGTTGGGGAAATATGCAATAGCCATAGAGTTTTGATGTAGATTTGAGACTAGACAATTATGTTTTGCTGACAAGTTCTTCTTTCAAATTTCAGGTGCACTAGCAAATTTGAAAGAACAACTAATAAAAAGAAGAGAGAGACGAAATAAGATGGAAGAGCAAAGAACCACATTATCTCTTGAGGATATGAGCCCCAGAGCTATGGTCCAGGTTATGACACTGAAAAGGAGAAAGAGGATGAAGCAAAGCACATCAACGAGCACAACTGAGAGCAGAATCAGACCCCAAAATCGACTAATCAGGGTCGATTCTCCCTATCAGATTAATTGGCCCAATGCACCAATATGGACGTCTGCCCGACCCCTAAATCGACCAAACATGGTCGATGTTTTGCCACGCCAAACGCACATCGACCCCTACATCAACCAGTCTAGACCAATGCACCTCCAGGAGCAATAATCGAAGCCAAAATCGACCAATCAGGGTCGATATCAGCCTGCTTGGAGACAGAAGTTGGCCCATCATATGTTACTGTATGGATCAGAGATCGTGGAGTCCCTACTAATTTCCACGTGATTGATATGAGGGAGGACGATGACAGTCCAATAATTCTTGGAGGATCTTTTCTAGCAACAGTTGGAGCAGTTATAGATTGGCCGAACAAAAGAGTATCGTTTACTTATGTAAACAAAGACGTGTTCTACTATGCAACACTAGCCAGTGAATCTCCTCCACCACGCCTGAGAAGAAGACTTTTTGATGATGACCCTCACATTGATTACACTCCTGCTGAGGAGAGATGGACTCACCGTCCCACATCCGATTCTATTAGCTGGAGATCTCAACGACGAATCCTGAGACGAACAGTTAGGATAAACACTAATCCCGAGCGCTACCATGGTCGAAGCTTTGCACAACCATCCAGACCTCATCTTTCATCTTCATCATCCTCGGATCACTCCGAGAGGTCGTCGAGCTCACGACGTTAAAAAAGCATTCTATCCTTGTACATACTTTCTTCATTTCTTTTTGAGTTTTTCGATTTTTGGCATTTTTCTGTTTTTGTTTTTTTTTTTTTTTTTTTTTTTTTTTTTTTGTGTTTTCCTTTTTGAGGTGATTCACCATAAAAAAAAAAAACAAAACAAGGACTTGTCATGTGGGAGCTGCCAACCCACATCTCGATAAGAGAATCACTTTAAGTTTTTCTCTTACTTTTTCCCTTTCCATCTTATATCACAACGAGGATGTTGTGAAATCAGTGTGGGAGGGGGGGGCAGTCTTACGATCAGCTGAGGTATTTCTTTTTTCTTGACATCTTTTTGATGAAAGAATTACTAAAAGTTTTTCGCATTTGAGAAATTGTTACACTCTTTTCCTCGTTCATAGCTTCAATAACATGTGAAAAGGTTTTTAATGAGGTAGCATTTGAACTGGTTAATTGTGTTATCTATGTTTATGTTTGGATGTTGTGTGGATAGTGTTTGATCTTTACTAGGAAACGTAGAAAACCCATGAGTGGATCAACAAACCCCAAAAGGATCATTCCTTGAAAGATTTTGGCAAATCAGAGTTGACTTCTCACTATAATAGACCTTAAAATTTTTAATTTGGGGCTTGAGATGCATGAGACATGATACCTCTATGAGACCCTGTAAGACACGTCTATGTGAGTACATATCCCCTCTTCCTTCTCTTCAATAAAAAAAAAAGAGAAAAGGATATAGGTAAGAAAGAAGTGAACCGGGTGTTGGAAGCTACCACTTTTAGCATTCGCGTCTCATGGAAACCTGTCCAAGTAGTGAAAAGAAAAGGCGATTGATACCCTAGAAAAGTAGGGAAAAATCAATTCGACCTTGAAGTGAGAAAAGGAAGAGAAAAGGATTTGTACCAAGACGGTCTTGAGCTTACAGAAATCCGAAAGAGTAAGTGTTCATGTTTTATGATCAATACTCCCAAGTCGAGAGCTCATACTTAGAATGAAAAGAAAAGTCGATAATAAAGAGTCAAGGTTCAAAGGAGGAAAAGACTGAACTAAGGTGCTTTGCTATGCTTATGGTGAAGTACATGGAGTACGTTAGAGACCATTCTACTTCCACAAAGACGAAAAACATTTAACACAACAATGTCACAAGGTACAAGTTCACTCTCTTTATCTTTATTTGCTTTCAATAAAATTGGTTCACCATATTTAGCATTTGTTTGCTTGAGGACAAGCAAAAGATAAGTGTGGGGGAGTTGATAGGACTCATATTTGCATGGTTTTATGTATTATAATAAGTTAGTTTTAGCTTTTATAACTAACATTTAGTTTGGTTGCATGTGGTTATATGTTTTTAGGTACTTGGAGCTAAATATGAGTAGTAGAGATGTTTTTGGAGCTTACTGAAGCCTACAGGAAGACTGGTAACATCGCCTAGACCTAACTGGATATGTATTTCACATAATCCTATCATCGAATACTTAGTGTCATTAGACTCTCGCCTCAAGAACACAAAGTGAAAGATAGATTTGTTTCTAAAGTACAACTCACTCTCGTGGCAAAATATTCCTAAACTATTCAATCTAACTTTGCCAAAGCCAGATTTATAATTAATTCTATCAAACAACAAATTTGACACTAGCTATGACTCTCTAGTATGCAGATTTGAAGGTTTAATCCACTCTCGTGGCATCAAACACTTCTAAATAGATAACTACACCTACTAGATTCAGTTGTACACTTGAGTATCTGAAAGAATGCTCAGCATTATTGTGCATGCTAAAGTAGCTAGATCGGTTAAGTACAGTAATGAACTCTAAAACATAGATCCCAGCATTGACCACCACCCCATGTAGTCTAAAAGATCTAGACTCTTGTCTCTAGTGGGTTACAGAGACAAGATCTAACTTATGAAATAATAAACAAGACTAAAAAGTAAACTAGTCTAAGCAGTAATTAAAGTATAAAAAAAAGAATAAGAATAAAAATTGACCTAAAGAAGAAGAACTTTATTAGATCTGAATTGTGACGGCTACAAGATTTGTTTTTGTGTAAGTGTGTTCTTTCTTTCTCTAGTGAGATTGAAAGTGTTTATATAGTATAAGGGTTCTCTAGGAGTCTTCATTTCGTCCTTACCTTGTTTCTGGAGGCTTAAAACTCGAAATGACAAGGTTGCTCAAGTCACAACTTGCCACGTAGGAAATTTTCCAGTTTTCTCGGAGGTTAGCATCAACCTTGATGGCTCGATGCTAGGGTCGAGTCTGGCTCCTTGGCTTTGACTGGTCGATGCATCCTTCAAGAATTCCCTCTGAAAATTTTCGACATCAATATCAAACCCTACAGGTCGATATTGGGGTCGATTCTGCCTTTTCGGATTCTGTGAAATCCTTCCCCGAATGTGCACGATCTAGGCGATATCACCAGTCTTCCTGTAGATTTCAGTAAGCTCCAAAAACATCTGTACTACTCATATTTAGCTTCAAGTACCTAAAAACATATAACCACATGCAAAAACACTAATTCTACACTAAATGTTAGTTGTAAAAGGTAAAACTAACTTATTCTAAAGCATAAGAACATGTAAAATATGGTGTTACCAAAACCCTATAGAGATAAGAGTCTAGATCTTTTAGACCACATGGGGTGGTGGTCAATGATGGGATCTATTTATTAGGATTCATTATTGTACTTAACCGATCTAGCTACTTTAGTATGCACTTATGCTGAGTATTCTCTCATGGGAGATACTTAAGAGCACAACTGAATCCAGTAGGTGTGGTTGTCTATTTAGAAGTGTTTGATGCCACGAGAGTGGATTAAACCTTCAGATCTGCATACTAGAGAGTTATACCTAGTGTCGAATTTGTTGTTTGATAGAATAAATTATAGACCTGGCTTTGACCAAGTTAGACTGAATATCTTAGGAGTTTTTCGCCACGAGAGTGGGTTGTACTTTAGAAACAGATCTGTCACTCACTTTGTATTCTTCAGGCGAGAGTCCAAGGATACTTAGTATTCGATGATGGGATTAATGGAAATGCATATCCAGTTTCTCACGAGAGTGGATCTGGATATAGAGTCTAGCATACCCTGAGAGTGGACTAGCAAGATATGGAAAATCCTAGAATGACAAATATTAATTATTTTAGATAAAACATGAATTCTAGACTTAGGTTTCTTGATTTAGATTATCACCCAATTATGTGTAAATATTAGTTTAGGATTATTTAATATTTAATTCATGTTCGTTAGTGCTTAGTTTAGTCTATTTATTGTATTCTAAGTTTAGATTAATTGTTTTCTATTTATTGTTTTATTATTGAAGAGGCATAAAACCTACCATCAGTGCCTGATCTTGTGGATTCTCCACATTGGTGCTCCGCTATGAGAGATTAGGATTGTTCTAGCAGTTAGGATTGAAACCACCTTGTCGGAAGTTACCGACAAAGTTCACCTCACACTCGTTCTCTTCTCTTGCCTCCTCGTCAGCTTGTGCCCTTGCAGCATCCAACTCGTCAACAAAGTGAACATGTCTCCTCGTTACTTGTAGTACCTTGTCCAACTTGTCGTTTAGTGCTTTCATGTAAATCCTCATCTTGTCACCTCCATCATCAACTATACTACGATCTCGACGATCATAGTCTCCTCCACAGTTAGTGTCGCTTTGTGCCATGTTCTCCACTAAAATCATTACATGCTTAGCATCTTGCCCCAAGAAGTTACCGTTGCATGCGGTATCAAGCAGCTCGCGATATTTGGGCAAGAGTTCTCTGTAAAAAGTGCTCAACAGCCACTCTTCACTAAATCCATGGTGTGGGCATTGAGATAGATACCCTTTAAAGCGCTCCCATGTCTCTCCAAAACTTTTTGATCCTTTTTGCACATAGCTCGATATCTCATTACGAAGTCGAGCAGTCCGAGAACTTGAGAAGTATTTTGCAAGGAACATCTTCTTGCATTGCCCCCATATTAGGATCTACCCAGGTGGTAGACCCTTCTCCCATTGCGGTGCTTTGTCTCCCAACGAGAATGGGAACAGACATAACTTCAAAGCGTCTTCTGAAACTCCGTTGATCTTCACTGTGCCACACAGCCTATCGAATTGATCCAGATGATCAATTGGATTCTCCATAGGGAACCTATGAAATTTGTTGTCGTGCACCATAATAATCAAGCCTGACTTGATTTCAAAGTTGTTGTTTGCCACTGGTGGGGCGAGAATCCCAGATCTTTGAGCCACAGAAGTAGGCTCATCGATGGTACCAATAGTCGAGGTAACTCTTGGTTGGCGTGCAGCCGCTCGACGTGCATCACCTTTAGTTTGAGCAGCATTGTCAACTCGTGCAATGCCCTCAATGTCTTCAACAGGTAGATCAATTCGTTGCTGCTCCATTTCTTGTCTCCTTTTCTTTTCCTTCCTAACTTGTCTTTCGATTTCTCTGATGTCACGAATTAGGTCAGTTGGTGGAGTCTTCCCGTAACTTCTCAAATGCATGCACCTGAAATTCAAAAATAAAACAAGTTAGTAAAACATAAACACCAAGTCTCAGATCTACATCTAAAGTCTATGGCTATTGCTTATTTCCCCGGTAACGGCGCCAAAAATTTGATGGGAGGTTTTTATGCCTCTTCACAGGTTTCACCCGAGACACTAATCTCGAGAGTTTAACCCTTAAAACCGCAAGTGCACAGTTAAATGCAATTGTATTAATACGGGGTCGATCCACAGGGAAATAGAATAATTACATAGAGAATGCAAATGCATATCTAATCTAGGTGGAAATAAAATAGAATGGGGTTGAATCCTAATCTAAAATGATTGCGAAAATAAATAAACAGTAAATAAAATAAATTAACTATAAACTAAGAAAGCAATTAATTCTAAACTAAGCATAAACATAATTAAATTGCATAAAGTAAATAATAATCTAACTATGTACAAAATATGGGTGAAAGTCTAAATCAAGAAACATAAGTCTAGAATTCATGTTTTATCTAAATAATTTATATTTGTCATTCTAGGGATTTTCTATATCTTGCTAGTCCACTCTCGTGGTATGCTAGACTCTATATCCAGATCCACTCGTGACAAACTGGATATGCATTTCATATGATCCCATCATCGAATACTAAGTATCCTTAGACTCTCGCCTCAAGAATACAAAGTGAAAGATAGATTTGTTTCTAAAGTACAACCCACTCTCGTGGTGAAATACTCCTAAGATATCCAATCTAACTTGGCCAAAACCAAATCTATAATTAATTCTATCAAACAACAAATTCGACACTAGCTATGACTCTCTAGTATGTAGATCTGAAGATTTAATCCACTCTCGTTACATCAAATACTTCTAAATAGACAACCACACCTACTGGATTCAGTTGTACTCTTAAGTATCTCCCATGAGAGAATACTCAGCATTAAAGTGCACAATAGAGTAGCTAAATCGGTTAAGTACTATAATGAATCCTAAAACATAGATCCCATCATTGACCCCTACAGGTCGATATTAGGGTCAATTTTGCCTTCTTCGGTTTCTGTGAAATTCTTCTTCGAATGTGCATGATCTAGGAAATATCAACAGTCTTCCTGTAGGCTTCAGTAAGCTCCAAAAACATTTTAACTACTCATGTTTAACTCCAAGTACCTAAAAACATATAATCTCATGCAACCAGACTAAATGTTAGTTATAAAATCTAAAACTAACTTATTCTAATGCATAAAAACATGGAAGATATGATGCTATCACCCATTCAAGTATTAGAATCGGGCTTGCTAATGCTGAGTTCATCCAATCACACAGCATAACGGAGGACATCATGGTTTGGATAGAACTTGTTGAGTCCCTACCAAATTTTATGTGATCGACATGAAGGAGGATGATCATACGCCACTCATTCTTACAAGAACACTCCTAGTAACAGTTGGACCAGTTATTGATTGGGCGAATCAAAGATTCTCGTTCACATATGTGGATAAAGACGCATTATACAATGCAACACCTGTCGAGAACACTCCACCACGCTACATGGAAAAGCCACCTTATGGTGATGACATTATCATCGATGATGACACTCCTGCTTGGAAGCAAGTCAATCACCATCTCCTCTCCGATGCAATCGAGCAAAGGTCCCACCGAACCGTTTTCCAATAAACGGCGAGAATGAGCACCAATCCCGCACAACGGGCCACATCTTGATGCAAAAGAGTTATTACGCTCTCCTCTATCACCAGGTTTCACCCGAGTTTCCTCGAGAGTTTAACCCGATGTGACCGCAAGTGCACAATCAATGCAATTGTACAATTGTAGTACATACGGGATCGATCCACAGAGATTGAGAATAACACAGAGAGAGTATAAGTCTAAATCTAATCTAAGCAAAATAGAGATATGGGAGTTTGGTCCTAAGCTAGTAAGATGCATATAGATAAATAAATAAAATTGTAAATAACATAAATTAAATAAAACATAATTTAAATTGCATAAAATAAATAACATAAATTAAATGACATAAATAAATAACGTAAATTAAAGTGCAGAAATATAAATAGCATAATTAAATAAATTAAATAACATAATTAAAATGCATAAATAAAATAATATAAATAACGTAAATAAATAACATAATTAAATAAACAATGGGTGATAGTCGATTAATAGGAAATTTAGATTATAGGATTTATGTTTTACCTAATAAGTTTATGTTGTCAATCTAGGGATACTCGAAGTTAAACTAGTCCACTCTCGTAGTATCCTAGTTACTATGTCAGACCCACTATCGTGGCGATTTTCACATCATCGAATACTAAGTGTTCCTAAACTTCTGTTTGGTATGTCATAACCAAACAGCCTTGTGTTTTCGGATACACGAAGTAATTAATAAATCTATTTCCGAAACGCAACCCACTCTAGTGGTGAAGTGTTTCTAAGGTTTTAATCTAACTTAGCTAGGGCTAGATCAATGATTAACTCTACCAAACAACAAACTCGACTATAGTTAATACTCTTTAATATTCAAGTCTGAAGTTTTAACCCACTCTCGTGGTACTAAGACCTCTATTTGTATAACTTTGCCTACTAGCTCGGTTATAACCTTAACCACATCCCATAGGACATAACTTAGCATTAAGAATGAATATTAGAGTAGCTAGATCGGTCAAGAACAATCGGACATATTGAATCCTAAATCTTCGATTCCATCATCGACCACCACTGTAGTGGTCTAAAGGATCTACTCTCTTATCTCTCCGAGGGTGACGGTAGAGATAAGGAATAGGATCATAAAACAATAAACAATAAACTAAACTAAACTAAGAACATAATGAATCAAAGCATAAATAAAAACATAAAAAAAAAGAAGTAAAGAAGAACTATTTTATTAATATGAAAGTGGAGGCACAAAAGGTCTAAGAGAATTGGTGTTTTATGAGGGAGCACGAACTGTGCTTATATAGGCTCGAACATAGGGCTCCCCTAATGTCTTAGAAACTTAAACAAAGGAAACAAATCACAAGCATTAAAGGAGATAGAGCCATTGCACTTAATTAGCAAAATCTGTCCAAATAAGGCAAGTTGTGAGGTGCCTTGATTCTTGATAGCTTGGGAAGGAAGGAGTGGCCCCTAGGAAGCTTCTGGAAGGTCTGAAGAGTCTTAATTTTGTGCCAAGAAGGTTGGGGAAAGATCCACTGTGAATTGAACTCGCAAGGTGTCATATAAGGCAAGTGTAGGATCTTCCGGTTTAGAACTTTAATGACTTTCTGGTCTTACCTTGGATTGGTATGATTCCAATTCTTGGAGCTTTCAAATTGAATCAAGATTCCATACTAGGTCCGTTTGCAGCCTAATTCCTTCTGATTCGATCGTAATGTTCCATACTGTCCACGTAGGTCCAAATCGGGAAAGTTCAGAGTCACCTAACTTGTAAAAATCATATCTTCTGATTCTGAGCAGCGCTTGACCTGATTCTAACTTTCAGAGACTCTATTTTGAGTCAAGATTCCATAGCAAGTTGGTTTGTATCTTAATTCCTTCTGGTTCGACCGTAAACCTTCAAAAACTGTATATATGTCAAAACGTTGATCTCAAGTTTCTTCTGTCGGGTCCAGCATCGATGGGCCACGCTCGACGTCCTTGGTCGACGTGAATCTTCAGGTGTGGCATCGACGGTCTTCGTTGTCAGCTTCAAGTCCGGTCCATGGAGAGCGTCGATGGCCCTGGTTCGACAAAGTGGGTCGATGGTCCTGCTCAGGAGGAGCGTCGATGGTCCTGGTTCGATGCTAGGACTACTGCTTCCTTCGGGAGGCTCTTGAGATGTCTCTTCGTGATGTTCTTGGCCCGACCAACTAGCTCCAAAGTCCGTGTAGCTTCTTAAGCTCCCAAAATACTCTAGAAACACATGTTTTGCTCCAAGTACCTATAAACACATAAACATATGCAAATGCAATAAAATAGTCTTAAATGCTAACTAGAATGCATAATATTAGTCTATATGAATATGTAAAAACATGTAAATATTAGCTCTATCAACTCCTCCACACTTACCTTTTTGCTTGTCCTCAAGCAAACAAAAGCTAAGCATGGTGAAGAAATGTTAAAAACAATAAAGATAAGGAGACTGAACTTGTACCTTGTGACATTGTTGTGCTTAATGCTTTTCGACCTTGCGGAAGTGGAATGATCTCTACCGTATTTATATACTTCTCCATAAGCATAGCAACTCACCTTAATTTGAATCGCTCCTCCTTTGATCCTAGACTTCTCATAGTCGACTCCCGTTCAGTTTAATCGTGAATATTCCGACTTGGAACTATCGATCAAAGGACATGAACACTTACTCTTTCGGATTCTGTAAGTTCAAGACCGTCTTAGTACGATCCCATTTCCTCTTCTTTTTCTCACTTCAAGGTCGATCGATTTCTCTTCTACTTTTCTAGGGTATCATTTTTTTTTCTATCGATCGCCTTTTCTCTTAAGCTCTTTTTTTTTCTAGGACAAGTTTTCTTGAAACGCGAACATTGAAAGTGGTTGCTTCCAATGCCCGGTTCGCTTCTCTATCTTTTTTTCTTTTCTCTTCTCTTTCTTTTTTTTTCTTATCTAGTCGAAGGGAAGGAAGAGAGGGATCATACTTACTTAGACGAGACGTGCAGGGTCTCATAGAGGTATCATGTCTAATGTATCTCTAGCTCCAAACCGAGGGAGTTAATATTCATTAAGGTGAGGAATCAACTCTGATTTGTCTGTGTCTGGAAGAATAATCCTTTTTCGGGTTTGTTGATCCACTCATGGATTTTCCAAATTTCTTAGTAAAGATCAAACACTATCCAGCAAAACATCAAACATTAGCACAAATAACACAATTAACAAATTTTATCGCTGCCTCATTAAAAACATTTTCATATGTTATTGAACTTAGAACGAGAAAAAGAGTATAACAATCTCTCAAAATACGAAAAATTTATGGTAAAACTTTCATCAAAAGATGTCAAGAAATAAGAATTACCTCCATAGATTGCAAGACTCACCCCCACACTTAAATCATAACGTTCACGTTGTGAGATAAAACCGGAAAGGGGTAAAGAAGCAAGAAAATTCATACCTGAATTTTCTTTCGTGTTTGTGGGTTTGATCAGCTCCCACATCTTCCAAGTCCTTGATTTATATTTTCTTTTTTATGTTGAAAATGACCTAAAAATTAAGACAGAAAACAGAAAAACAGAAAAACAAAGGAAAACCAACATAAAAACGAAAAATTAACAAAGAATAAAATAAAAATGTTTATAAATTATACTAATTTTAAAAAAAATATAAATGTGTAAATTAAACTAACATGAAAATTAATAATAAATATTTAAATATTTATAAGTTAAATAGAAAAACAAAATAAGAATTATATATATATATATATTTTTAATGGTGAAAGTCACCTGAAAATTAAAACACAAAAACCAAAAAGAAACACGATATAACATTTTTTTTATAGCTTAAAAACGAAAATAAATATATATCTATATTTATTTAAAGATATAAAAATGTTTAAAAATTATACTATTTTTTTTATTTTTTAAATTAATAATTAAATATGTAAATATTTACTAGTTAAAAATGAAATAAATTATTATTATTTTTTTTACTTTGTAGCATCGACCGCATATGGTTGACGTACCTGTCAATGCTCAAAGCCCAGAAAGCGCATAGACCAATGTTGCGTCGATGCCATACGTTTTTTTTTTACCTGAAATTCAGAAAAATAAATAGTTAATAAAATAAAAACTTTAGTCTCAGATTCAGACCAAATTTCTATGGCTATTGCATCAATCCCCGGCAACGGCACCAAAAACTTGATGCAAAAAGAGTGATTACCCTATCCTCTATCAGCAAGTTTCACCCGAGTTTCCTCGAGAGTTTAACTCGATGTGACCGCAAGTACATAGTCCATGCAATTGTAGTACATACGGGATCGATCCACAGAGATTGAGAATAACACACAGAGAGTACAAGTCTAAATCTAATCTAAGCAAAATAGAGATATGAGGGTTTGTTCCTAAGTTACTAAGATGCATATAGATAAATAAATAACACTGTAAATAACATAAATTAAATTGCATTAAATAAATAACATAAATTAAATGACAGAAAATAAATAACATAAATTAAAGTGCAGAAATATAAATAGCATAATTAAATAAAGTAAATAACATAATTATAATGCATAAATAAAATAATATAAATAACGTAAATAAAATAACATAATTAAATATATACAAACAATGGGTGATAGTCGATTTATATTATTGGATTCATGTTCTACCTAATAATTTTGTGTTGTCAATCTAGGTATATTCGAAGTTAAACTAGTCCACTCCCGTGGTATGCTAGTTACTATGTCAGACCCTCTCTCGTGGCGACTTTCACGCATTACATGCAATCTCATCATCGAATACTAAGTGTTCCTAAACTTCTATTTGGTATGTCATAACCAAACAACCTTGTGTTTTCAGATACACGAAGTGATTGATAAATCTATTTCCAAAATGCAACCCACTCTCGTGGTGAAGTGTTTCTAAGGTTTTAATCTAACTTAGCTAGGACTAGATCAGTGATTAACTCTACCATAGCTAATAGTCTATAATATTCAAGTCTGAAGTTTAACCCACTCTCGTGGTGCTAAGGGCTTCTATTCGTATAACCTTGCCTACTGGCTCGGTTATAATCTTAAGCACATCCCATAGACATAACTTAGCATTAAGAATGAATATTAGAGTAGCTAGATCGGTCAAGAACAATCGGACATATTGAATCCTAAATCTTCGATCCCATCATCGACCACCATCCTAGTGGTCTAAAGGATCTACTCTCTTATCTTTCCGAGGGTGACGGTAGAGATAAGGAATAGGATCATAAAACAATAAACAATAAACTAAACTAAACTAAGAACAAAATGAATCAAAGCATAAATGAAAACATAAAAAAAAAGAAGTAAAGAAGAACTATTTTATTGATATGAAAGTGGAGGCACAAAAGGTCTAAGAGAATTGGTATCTTATGAGGGAGGACGAGCTGTGCTTATATAGGCTCGAAAATAGGGCTCCCCTATCACAAGCATTAAAGGAGATAGAGCCATTGCACTTAATTAGCAAAATCTGTCCAAATAAGGCAAGTTGTGAGGTGCCTTGATTCTTGATAGCTTGGGCAGGAAGGAGTGGCGCCTAGGAAGATTCTGGAAGGTCTGAGGAGTCTTAAAGCCATGACAAGAAGGTTAGGGAAAGATCCCTTGTGAATTGAACTCGCAAGGTGCCAAATAAAGCAAGTGTAGGATCTTCCGGTTTAGAACTTTAATAACTTTCTGGTCTTATCTTCGATTGGTATGATTCCAATTCGTGGAGCTTTCAAATTGAATCAAGATTCCATAGGTCAGTTTGCAGCCTAATTCCTACTCGTTCGATCGTAATGTTCCAAACAATGCACGTAGGTCCAAATCGGGAAAGTTCAGAGTTACCTTAATTGTAAAAATCATATCTTCTAATTATGAGCAGCTCTTGACCTGATTCCAACTCTCAGAAATTTTATTTTGAGTCAAGATTCTATAGCAAGTCGGTTTGTAGCTTCATTCCTTCTAGTTCGACCGTAAACCTTCAAACAGTTCATACATGTCAAAACGTTGAATCTCGAGTTTTTTTCATCGGGTCCAGCATCGATGGGCCACGCTCGACGTCCTTGGTCAACGTGAATCTTCAGGTGTGGCATCGACGGTCTTCATCGTCAGCTTCAAGTCTGGTCCGTGGAGAGCGTCGATGGCCCTGGTTCGACAGAGTGGGTTGACGGTCCTGCTCAGGAGGAGCGTCGATGGCCCTGGTTCGACGGAGTGGGTCAATGGTCTTGCTCAGGAGGAGCATCTATTGCCCTGGTTTGATGCTAGGGTTGTTGCTTCCTTCGTGAGGCTCTTGAGATGTCTCTTGGTGATGTTCTTGGTCCGACCAACTAGCTCCAAAGTCCGTGTGGCTTCTCAAGCTCCCAAACACTCTAGAAACACATGTTTTGCTCCAAGTACCTATAAACAGATAAACATATGCAAATGCAATACAATAGTCCTAAATGCTAACTAGAATGCATAATATTAGTCTATATGAATATGTAAAAACATATTAGTCTATCACATCTCATTCACCATCTCCACCACCGGCTAACCATTCTGTAAGCCCGTCAACCACACAACGTTAAATAAGCATCCTCTCTTTGTAAATACGTTTTCCAGTTTATCATTTTTTGTATTTTTGTTTTTGCGTTTTTCTATTTTTGTGCTTTAATTTTCAGGTGTCTTTTACCATAAAAAAATAAATCAAGACTTAAAAACGTGGGAGCTGCTAACCCACGAATCTGATAAGAGAATTATGGTATGGATTCTCTTGCTTTTTACCCCCTTTACGTTTTTATGTCACAACGCGGACGTTGTGAAATAAGTGTGGGGGGGGGGGAGTCTTCCGATCAGCCGTGGTATTTCATTTTCCTTAACATCTTTAGATAGGAGATTTACTATATCTTTATTGCATTTTAGAAATTGTTTTACCCTTTTCCTCGTTCATAGGTTCAATAACATATGAAAAGTTTTTTAATAGTAGCAATAGAACATTGTGTTTTGTGTTAATTGTGCTATGGTTTGGATGATTTTATGATAGTGTGTGTGATCTTTGATAGGTGATAACATCGTATTTTACATGCTTTCTTTCATACATTTAGCTTTATTTTATATGTTTCTAACTTGTATTTAGGATAGTTTTAGTGCATTTGCATTTGTTTATGTGTTTATATGTACTTGGAGGAAATCATACAGTTTCAAAAAATTTGGGACCCTTAGAAGCCATAGAGATTTTGGAGCTACTTGTTGGGGCCAAGAACATCATGAAGAATGCCCATCCTGCAGAAGTCCATCGACCACACGCATCAACCCAGGGCCATCGATGCTGACTCACTATGTAGAAAGGAAACTTTGGTTAATGCGAACTTGCAAATTATGGAAGTTTAGGATCTCGAGTTATGACCTTCCAAAGACTTCTAAAGATGCCCTAGAATCCCCCAAGCCACCTAAACTCTATATAAACTCATGTATTCTCACTAAACAGAAGCTTAGTCTCTCTAGCCACTTTTTGTCTCACTTTCAATAAAGAGTTCTTTTTTTAGGTTTACTTCTTTCTTATGCTTCTGTTTATGTTTATGCTTTGATATCGATTTCTGTTCTTGTTCCTTAGTTTCTTATTTACTATTCTATGAACAGAAGCCCATAGACCACAAGCATCGACCCAGGGCCTTCGATGCTGAGTCACTGTGTAGGAAAGAAAACTTTGGTTAATGCGAACTTACAAATTATGGAAGCTTAGGATCTCGAGTTATGACCTTCCAGAGATTTCTAAGGACGCCCTAGACTCCCCCAAGCCACCTAAACTCTATATAAACTCATGTATTCTTACTAGACAGAAGTTTAGACTCTCTAGCCATTTTTTGTCTCACTTTCAATAAAGAGTTCTTCTTAGGTTTACTTCTTTATTATGTTTCTGTTTATGTTTATGCTTTGATTTCGATTTCTGTTCTTGTTCCTTAGTTTCTTATTTACTGTTTTATGAACCTATTCCTTGTCTTTGCCGTCACCCATGGAAAAACAAGATAGTAGATCTTTTATACCACTAGGATGGTGGTCGATGATGGGATCGAAGATTTAGGATTCAGTATGTGCGATTGATCGATCTAGCTACTCTAATATGCACTCTTAATGCTAAGTCATGTCCTATGGGATGTGCCTAAGGTTATAACCAATCAGTTAACACGGTTATACGAATAGAAGCCCTTAACACCACGAGAGTGGGTTAATTCAGACTTGCATATTAGAGTGTATTAGTTAGTATCAAGTTTGTTTTTTGATGGAATATCTTAAAGCTAATCTAATTGTGGCCAAAGTTAGATTATGATCTTAGGAATACTTCACCACGAGAGTGGGATTGTATTCTAGAAATAGATCTGTCATTCACTCTTCGTCTTAGACACACTCTAATTCAAGCTAAACACTTGGTTAATCGGTTGGTAGTGTGACAACGCCAATCGATGTGTCTGTCACACATAAGAGTAATCGATGATGTGATGCGTTTAATGCGTGAAGGTCACCACGAGAGTGGGTCTGACACAGTGTCTAGCATACCACGAGAGTGGACTAGTCTACGTCGAATATCCCTTGATTGACAACACAAACTAAAAAGATAGAACTTGAATCCTATAATCTAAAATCCCTGATAAATCGACTATCACCCAATTAACTGTAAATAATTAATTTAGTATTTTATTTATGTTTTTTTTATTTATGTCATTTATTTTCTGCAATTTATTTTCTGCACATTTAATTTATGCAATTTATTTTTCCGCAATTTACATTTATGTAATTTATATTTCCGCAATTTACTTTTCCGTAATTTACTTTTCTGCAATTTAATTTTCGCACATTTACTTTATGCACTTTATTTTCAGTTTTTGAATTTATGCAATTTTATTTATTTTATTTAAATTACGTAATTTATTTTATAGTACCATCTAGTTTAGGACACAACCCGTATTTTATTATTCCGCCTATATTAGATTTGCATTTGTATTCTCTGTGTAGTTATTCTATTCTCTCTGTGGATCGATCCCATACGTATTACAATTGCATGACTGTGCACTTGCGGTCCTATGGGTTAAACTCTCGAGACGACTCTTTAGTAGCGCTCAGGTGAAACCTGTGAGGGAAAATAGGTGGTGAAAACCACACGGTTCCTTTCCGAACGATCAAGTTTTTGGCGCCATCGCCGGGGCTAATATGAAATAACCATAGAGTTTTGATGTGAATCTGAGACTAGGCGTTTACGTTTTACTAACTTGCTAAGTTTTTTTCAAATTTCAGGTGAATAAACTCGAAGGAATGGAACCAGAGATGAACGCTGAAGAGATAGTCAAGGTGATCAGTTTGAGGAATGGCAAAAGAATAGGAGACAGCATATTGACAAGCTCTGAGGAGAGCCGTATCAGACCTGTGCGTCGACCAAAATGGTTCGAAGCACTGGACATCGGACGCCAGCCTCGAGCAGACACGATCGACGCTCGCCCTATCCAAAGCTACGCACCCCTGCGTCGACCACCCACGGTCGTTGCTGATCCTATCCTGAGCTCTCACCGACCACACCATCGATCGGCCAGTGTCAATGGTTCAACAGCTGAATACCAGCATCGACGAGCCACGGTAGACGCTCGTACCATCAGACAGCAGCATTGACCGGGCACCGTCGACGCCCTCACTAAAATCGACGATGCTTCCTCCTCAACAACAAGATGACCAGGTTACCTAACGAAACAGAGCTGTAACGTTGTGACAAGCCAATAGAGGCCATGGCTCGGCGATACATTCAACAAGAGAAGGTTCGAGATGTTAGTCAAGAGTATACCGGAAACAACTTCTTTCAAGGATGCGTAGAAAAGGTACCCTTTGCAAGAATGCTTTGATGCGGTTGAGAAGATCTATAATATGGAAAAGTTGTTCAGAAAGGCTTGACTCCCAAGGAGCATTGATACCGATTTTCCCCTACCACCAACTGATTACAGAGACATAGAATGGTTCTTCCATGAAATAAACGGAGAAAACCTTGTTCGATTCTATCGTCTTGTCAAAACGTTTCCAAGGGATGTGACGTTCGAACAAGCCCTCTTCAAGCACAACCTTGATCTTTACTTCAGCGAATCAAGGGAGACCATTAAGGAGATCAAAGAGCTTTACCTAGAGATCCAAGGGCCCGACCGAAAAATTTTCAAAAGTAGTAGCCCCTGTCTCTTTAAGGTACCTTGTTCAATCCTTGGTTGTGACTATGATGATTCTTTGTGTGATTTTGGTGCTAGCGTGAGCATGATATCATTGGAGAGAGCCAAGACGTTGGGTCTCAATAACCTTACACGTTCAACCACTCGAATCGGGTTTGCAAATTCTGAGGTCGTAAGTTCGCACGGGATCACTGAAAATGTCACGGTGTGGATCGGCGATCGCGGAATCATAACAGATTTCCATGTGATCGATATGAGGGCAGATGATGATAGCCTCATCATCTTCGGTGGACCTTTCCTTGCAACAGTTGGAGTAGTTATCGACTGGCCTAATCAAAGATTCTCTTTCACCTAAATAGATAGAGACATGTTCTACAGTGCAACGTCAATCAGTAACACTCAACGATGCTGTCCGGGAAGGAGAAATTTTGGTACTAACACATGGGTAAATGAAGACACTCCTGCTGGATAGCGACTAGACCACCACCTCTTGTCCGAACAACTCAGCTCACACACAAGACAACAGATCCTTCGACGAACGGCCAGAATAAGAACCAATCCCGAGCATTACTTTGGGAGGATCTTTGCTCAAAGACATGCATCTCCACCATCATCTCCATCAACCAACCATTCCATGAGGTCGTCAAGCTCAAGACGTTAAAAAGAAGCAAATCTATCCCTTTTACTTACGTTTTTAAATCTCAATTTTCTTAAATTTCTATTTTATTTATAAACATTGATTATTTATATATAAAAACGTTTTTACCTATAAAATTTTTTTATTTTTCGTTTATTATTTATATTTTACTTTACTTTAAAATTATATTTAGAAAAAAAAACGTTTTAAGTATTTAATCTTCAATTTACATTTATTTTATTTTCAACATTTATTTTTTAATTTTTTGTATTTTTTTGTTTTTGTGTTTTGTTTTTTGTATTTCTAAATTTTCAGGTGATAATTCACCATAAAAAAAATAAACCAAGGATTTGAAACCGTGGGAGCTGCCAACCCACACACCTAATAAGAGAATTATGGTAAAATTCTCTTACTTTTACCCTCTTTACAGTTTTCATCACAACGGGACGTTGTGATTTAAGTGTGGGGTGGGGGAATCTTCCGATCTACGGAGGTTATTTTTTTTCCTTGACATCTTTTGATGGAAGTTTTACCATAAGTTTTTGCATTTTGAGAGATTGTTACACTCTTTTCCTCGTTCATAAGTTCAAGAACATGTCAAAAGATTTTTAATGAGGTAGCAATAGAAATTGTTAATTGTTTTACTTGTGTTTATGTTTGGATGCTTTGTTGGATAGTGTACGATCTTTACTAGGAAATTTGGAGGAGCAGTTCAAACTAAGGTTCAAAGAGGAGTTAACAATGAGGAGTTTAGGATCAAAGGAGGAGCGGTTCAAACTAAGGTGAATTGCTATGCTTATGGCGAAGTACATATGTACGGTAGAGATCATTCCACTTCCACAAGGTCGAAAAGCATTAAGCACAACAAAGTCACAAGGTACAAGTTCACTCTCCTTATCTTTACTGTTTTTAGCATTTCTTCACCATGCTTACCTTTTGTTTGCTTGAGGACAAGCAAAAAGGTAAGTGTGGGGGAGTTGATAGCATCGTATTTTACATGCTTTCTTGCATACATTTAACTTAGTTTTATATGTTTCTGACTTGCATTTAGGATAGTTTTAGTGCATTTGCATTTGTTTATGTGTTTATAGGTACTTGGAGGAAATCATACACTTTTAGAACATTTTGGGATCCTTAGAAGCCATAGAGATTTTGGAGCTACTTATTGGGGCCAAGAACATCATGAAAAAGCATCTCAAGAGCTTCCTGAAGGAAGTATAGAGCAGGGCATCGACTAGAAGGGGTCGACGCCCGGCCCGAGCAGACCATTAACCATAGACCATCGACCAGGAGGGGTCGACGCCCAGCCATGAACCCAAACTTGAAGCCGAAGACGAAGATCATCGACATAAGCATTGACCAGGAGTGGTCGATGCCCATCCTGCAAAAGCCCATCGACCACAAGCATCAACCCAGGGCCGTCGATGCTGAGTCACTGTGTAGAAAAGAAAACTTCGGTTAATGCGAACTTGCAAATTATGGAAGTTTAGGATCTCGAGTTATGACCTTCCAGAGACTTCTAAGGACGCCGTAGACTCTCCCAAGCCACCTAAGCTCTATATAAACTCATGTATTCTCACTAGACAGAAGCTTAGACTCTCTATCCATTTTTTGTCTCATTTTCAATAAAGAGATCTTCTTTTAGGTTTACTTCTTTTTTATGCTTCTGTTTATGTTTATGCTTTGATTTCGATTTCTGTTCTTGTTTCTTAGTTTCTTATTTACTGTTTTATGAACCTATTCCTTGTCTTTGCCGTCATCCTCGAAAAGACAAGAGAGTAGATCCTTTAGACCACTAGGATGGTGGTCGATGATGGGATCAAAGATTTATGATTCAGTATGTGCGAGTGAGGGATCTAGCTACTCTAATATGCAATCTTAATGCTAAGTCATGTCCTATGGGATGTGCTTAAGGTTATAACCAAATCAGTTGATGCAGTTATACGAATAGAAGCCCTTAGCACCACGAGACTAGGTTAGACTTCAGACTTGCATATTAGAGAGTATTAGTTAGTATCGAGTTTGTTGTTTGATGGAGTTTCTTAAAGCTAATCTAATTGTGGCCAAAGTTAGATTATGATCTCAGGAATACATCACTACGAGAGTGGGATTGTATTATAGAAATAGATATGTCATTCACTCTTCGTCTTAGACACACTCTAACTCACGCTAAACACTTGGTTAATCGGTTGGTAGTGTGACAACGCCAATCGATGTGTCTCTCACACATAAGAGTAATCGATGATGGGATGCATTTAATTCGTGAAGGTCACCACGAGAGTGGGTCTGGCACAGTGTCTAGCATACCACGAGAATGGACTAGCCTACTTCGAATATCCCTAGATTGACAACATAAACTAAAAAGGTAGAACATGAATCCTATAATCTGAAATCCTTGATAAATCGACTATCACCCGATTAACTGTAAATAAATAATTTATTATTTTATTTATGTTATTTTTATTTATGTTTATTTATTTATGTCATTTATATTTCTGCAATTTAAATTCCTGCACTTTAATTTCTGCAATTTATTTTCTGCACATTTAATTTATGCAATTTACTTTTCCGCAATTTATATTTATGCAATTTATATTTCCGCAATTTATTTTTCTGCAATTTAATTTCCGCACTTTTACTTTATGCACTTTATTTTCAGTTATTTAATTTATGCAATTTAATTTATGATATTTAAATTACGTAATTTATTTTATAGCACCATATAGTTTAGGACACAACCCCCTATTTTATTATTCCACCTAGATTAGATTTGCTTTTGCATTCTCTGTGTAGTTATTCTATTCTCTCTGTGGATCGATCCCGTACGTACTACAATTGCATGACTGTGCACTTGCGGTCCTATGGGTTAAACTCTCGAGACTACTCTTTAGTAGCGCTCGGGTGAAACCTGTTAGAGAAATAACAGTTGGTGAAAACCATACGGTTCCTATCTCGATGATCAATAGGAACCGTGGAAAACCCATAAGTGGATCAACAAACCCCAAAATGATCATTCTTTCGGAGACTTAGACAAATCGGAGTTGATTCCTCGAATTAATGAACTTAAAATCCTCTTGACTTGGGGCTTGAGATACATTAGATGTGATACCTCTATGAGATCCTGCAAAGCATATCTAACTAAGTACAATTCCCCTTTTCCTTTTCTTAAATAAGAAAAGAATAAAAGAAAAGAAAAAAAAATGAGGTTATAGGCAGTAAAGAAGTGAATTCGATATTGGAAGCTACCACTTTTAACATTCACGTCTCATGGAAACCTGCCCTGAGGAAAGAAAAGAGCTAGAAAAAAGGTGTAGAGAAAAATCGATCGACCTTGAAGTGAGAAAAGGAAGGAGAAAAGAATTGTACTAAGACGGTCTTGAGCTTACAAAAATCTGAAGAGTAAGTGTTCATATCCTTTGATCAATAGTCCTAAGTCGAGATCTCACACTTAGAATAAAAAGAGGAGTCAACAATGATGAGTCTAGGTTCAAAGGAGGAGTGGTTCGAATTAAGGTGAGTTGCTTTGCTGATGGTGAAGTACATGAAATACATTAGAGATCATTTCGCTTCCACTAAGACGAAAAGCGCAAGCACAACAATGGCGCAAGGTACATGTTCACTCTTGTTTATATAGTATTTGAGCCCTTAGGATTTCTTCACCATACTTAGGCTTTGTTTGCTTGAGGACAAGCAAAGGATAAGTGTGGGGGAGGTGATAGCAAACATATTTACATGTTTTAATGCATTCATTTATTGTAGTTTAATGCATTCTAATGTTTATTTAGGATAGTTTTAGTGCATTTGCATGTGTTTGTGTATTTATAGGTACTTGGAGCAAAACTATCGTGTTTTGAGTGTTTTGAATGTTTTGAGAGCTTACTAAAGCCTAAGAGAAAGATGAAGCCGTCACTAAGATTAAGCATATTCGCGGAAGGATTTTTTTAAAGACCGACGAGCTGAGCATCGGCCAGGTAGGGTCGATGTGCTTCCAGAGCCAAGTCCGGAATGTGTGCATCGACCATCCTTGGTCGATGCTAAGCCCAAAGACAAAGAACATCGACGCAAGCATTGACCAGGCGTGGTCGATGAAGCCTGTGGAGCCTTCACATCCACCAAGTGCATCGACCATACGTGGTTGATGCTGATGTTCCGAGAAGAAAAAATAAACTTTCGTTTCTACATGATTCAAGATAAGGAAACTTGGTATTTACGAGTTTAGGTCTTCTAGAAGAATTAGAGGCTCAACTTGGTTTGTTCCAAGGGCTCAAATACTATATAAACACATGTAGCCTCATGATAGGAGGATTTTCTTTCGATTATCCCGTTCTCAGGTTTCACCTAAGTCTATCCATAGGGTATTCTCGAGAGTTTAACCCATAAGACCGCAAGTGCCCAGTCATGCAGTTGTCGTAATTATGGGATCGATCCATATGGCCTGAAAATAACACACACAGAGTACAAGTCTAAATCTAATCTAAGCATAATAGAGATATGGGAGTTTTCCTAATCTACTAAACATGAAATTAAATGAAATAAATAAGAAAACATTAAATGAAATCTAAACTTATATTTACAAAAATGGGTGTAGTCACATTTCAAGGATTCTAGATCTAAGGTTAATGTTTTACCTAACAAGTTTATGTTTGTTATTCTAGGAATTTTCTATATCTTTCTAGTCCACTCTCGTGGTATGCTAGACTTTATATTCAAACCCACTCTTGTGGCGAATGAATATGCATTTCGAGTAATCCCATCATCGAATACTCTCATGAGTGATAGGCACATCACAAGGGTTGTCAAACCTCCATGTGATCCAATATGGTCAGTATTGGTAAAAACATGCCTAAGACACAGAGTAAATGATAGATCTATTTCTGGAGTCTTTCCCACTCTCGTAGCGAATTCCTCCTGAGATCTTATCCTAACTTTGCCTACGTTAGACTAAGCATAGAGCTACTCTATCAAACAACAAACTCAAAACTAGCCATCACTCCCTAGTATACAGATCTGAAGCCATAACCCACTCTCATGGTGCTAAGAACTTCTAAACATGCAACCACACCTACTTGATTCAGTTGCAAACTTAAGCATCTCCATTAAGAGAATACTCAGCCTTAAGATGTATACTAAGGTGGTTAGAGTGATTAAGAACAATTAAACACTTAGTAAACCCTAAAAGTAGATCCCATCATTGACCACCACCCTAGTAGTCTAAAAGATCTACTCTAAAGACAGGAGATAATAAGTAAGAAGAAGAACTCTTTTTTAGGTATGAAAATGGTGGCTACAAGTGAATGTCTCTCTAGTAGTGAGATTATAAGTGATTATATAGTACTAGGAATTATTAGAATATTCCATGTCGTCCTTATCTTATTTTTGGAAGTTTAAAACTCGAGATGACAAGGTTGCTCAAGTCATTTCTTGATAGGTCGATGTAAGGGCCGATTCTCCTCCTGCTTCTTCTGGCATCGGGCTTGACACGTCGATGTCGTGTCCGGGAGATCTCCTAGGAATTCACATCGACCTATCATCGATTCTAGCTTCGTGGCATTGACTGGTCGATGCATCCTTCGGGAATTCTGTCTGGAAAATCTTTAGACTCAATATCGACCCCTACAGGTCGATATTAGGGTTGATTCTGCCGTTTTTGGATTCTGTAAAATTATTTTTTGAATGTACACGATCTACGCGATGTCACCAGTCTTCCTGTAGGCTTCAGTAAGCTCTAAAAACATCTCTACTACTTATATTTAGCTCCAAGTACCTAAAAACATATAATCACATGAAAAACACTAATTCTACACTAAAAGTTAGTTACAAAAGCTAAAACTAACTTATTCTAAAGCATAAAAATATGTAAAATACGATGTTATCAACTCTCCCAAACTTATCCTTTGCTTGTCCTCAAGCAAACAAAAGTCAAGCATGGTGAAGTTATTTTATTGAAAACAAATAAAGATAAAGAGAATGAACTTGTAACTTGTGGCATAATCTCTAACGTACTCCATGTACTTTACCATAAGCATAACAGCGCACCTTAATTCAAACAACTCCTCCTTCGAACTTTGACTCCTCATCATCAACCTCTCTTTTCATTCTAACTGTGAGCTCTCAACTTGGGAGCATTGATCATAAAACACGAACACTTACTCTTCCGGATATCTAAAAGCTCAAGACCGTCTTGGTACAAATCCTTTCCTCTCCCTTTTCTCACTTCTAGGTCGAATTGATTTCTCCCTACTTTTCTAGGGTAGCTTCCAATGCCTGATTCACTTATTTCTTACCTGTATCCTTTTCTTTTCTTTTTATTGAAAGGAAGGAAGAGGGGAGATGTACTCACATAGACGTGTCTTGCAGGGTCTCATAGAGGTATCATGTCTCATGCATCTCAAGCCCCAAATCGAAATTTTTAAGGTTCATTACGGTGATAAATCAATTCTGATTTGCCAAAGTCTTCGAATGAATGATCCTTTTGGGGTTTGTTGATCCACTCATGGGTTTTCCACGTTTCCTAGTAAAGATCAAACACTATCCACACAACATCCACATATAAACACAAATAACACAATTAACAAGTTCAAATGCTACCTCATTAAAAAAATTTTCACATGTTATTGAACCTATGAACTAGGAAAAAAGTGTAACAATCTCTCAAAATGCAAAAAACTTATGGTAAAACTTATGTCAAAAGATGTCAAGAAAAAGAATTACCTCCATTGATCGCAAGACCCCCCCCCCCCCCACACTTATTTCACAACGTCCTCGTTGTGATGTAAGACCATAAAGTGGAAAAAGCAAGAGAAGTACTTACTGTAATTCTCTTATCGGGCTATGGGTTGGCAGCTCCCACGTGTGCAAGTCCTGGTTTTGTTTTTTTTTTATGGTGAAGAACACCTGAAAAGCAAGAAACAAAAACTAAAAAAAAATAGAAAAACCAAAAACTAAAGAATAATGAAAATCCTAAAAGAAAATTGTATGTACAAAGGTAAGGTGCTTTTTTAACGTCGTGAGCTCGACAACTTCATAGAGTGGTTAGATGAATGTGGAGAAGATGGCCAAGTGGTTGTGCGATGGTTCCTCGAATAGATCACTACGAAGTGGGTATGGTGAATGGATTTCTCCCCAGCAGGAGTGTAGTCATTCGTTAATGGTCTCTTCAACAAGAGATTCCTTCCTTGATTGTGATCGTGGCGTCGAGGTAGCACTCTCGGTATCTCTAGAATAGGGATCAACCATGATTGGTCGATACATATGTCTGACGCTACGACCATCCATCATCGAGGAGCAATAGGGAGGTCCAGTGCTCAAGGCAGCAGCAGTATCAGTCCAGTTAGACCGATGGAGATGTCCGACTGTTCTAGAATCGACCTGGATACATCGATGCATATGTCCAAGATTTAGTTCTGGAAGTGAATAGACCTTGACATGTCGATGTGGTAGACCGATAAGAAGGATATCGACCATGATTGGTCGATGTGTTTATCTGGGACAGTGCATCAACCTTGACAGATCGATATGATGGACCGATGGGAAGGACATCGACCCTGATTGGTCGATGTTCTTGTCCGGGACTTCGTTCTGGAAATTGAAAATCCGTAATATCGACCGTAATAGGTCGATTTATAGGTCTGATGCTGTCCACCGATGGGTTTGTTGATGTAATATCCTCTAATTTCATCTTTCACTGATTAGCTTTGTCACCCAAAGAGAATGGGAATAGGCATAGTGTCAGAGCGTCCTCTGAGACTCCGTTGATTTAATGTGCCACAAAGTTTATCACACTAATCCAGGCGATCAGTAATGATCGTCAGAGCGACCTTTGGTTGGTGTGCAGCCGCTCGACGTGCATCACCATGTTGAGTGGCATCCCTATTAGGGTGAAGGATACTCTCAAGTTCAGCAGTAGGTACTTCTTTTCATAGGTGCTCCATTCTATCTATTCTCTTCTTCCCTCTTTTTTTTTTATATTTTTGGTGATCACCTGAAATTCAAAGAAGAAAACAGTTAATAAAAATAAAACAAAAGCTTAGTCTTAGATTCAGACCAAATCTCTATGGGTATTGCTTCAATCCCCAGCAACGGCGCCAAAAACTTGATAGGAGGATTTTTTTTCGATTCTGCCGTTCTCAGGTTTCACCCAAGTCTACCCATAGGGTATTCTCGAGAGTTTAACCCATAAGACCGCAAGTGTACAGTCATGCACAGGGACTGAGAATAACACATAGTGAGTACAAGTCTAAATCTAATCTAAACATAATAGAGATATGGGGGTTTTCCTAATCTACTAAGCATGAAAGTAAATGAAATAAATATGAAAACATTAAATGAAATCTAAACTAATATTTACAGAAAATGGGTGAGAGTCACATTTCAGAGATTCTAGATCTAGGGTTTATGTTTTCCCTAATAAGTTTATGTTTGTTATTCTAGTGATTTTCTATATCTTGCTAGTCCACTCTCATGGTATGCTAAACTCTATATTCAAACCCACTCTCGTGGCGAATGAATATGCATTTCAAGTAATCCCATCATCGAATACTCTCATGGGTGATAGGCACATCACAAGGGTTTTCACACCTCCATGTGATCCAATACGGTCAGTATTGGTGAAAACATGCCTAAGACACAGAGTAAATGATACATCTATTTCTAAAGTCCTTCCCACTCTCGTAGCGAATTCCTCCTGAGATCTTAACCTAACTAGGCCTACGTTAGACTAAGCATAGGGCTACTCTATCAAACAACAAACTCAAAACTAGCCATCACTCCCTAGTATACAGATCTGAAGCCTTAACCCACTCTCATGGTGCTAAGAACTTCTAAACATGCAACCACACCTACTGGATTCAGTTGCAAACTTGTGCATCTCCCTTAAGAGAATGCTCAGCATTAAGATATATACTAAGGTGGCTACAGTGATTAAAAACAATTAAACACTTAGTAAACCCTAGAAGTAGATCCCATCATTGACCACCACCCTAGTGGTCTAAAAGATCTACTCTAAAGACAAGAGAGAATAAGTAAGAATAACTCTTTTTTAGGTATGGAAATGGTGGCTACAAGTGAATATCTCTCTTGTAGTGAGATTACAAGTTATTATATAGTACTAGGGATTCTTAGAATATTCCATGTCGTCCTTATCTCGTTTTTGGAAGCTTAAAACTCGATATGACAAGGTTGCTCAAGTCATTTTTTGCCACGTCATCAAAATCCCTTATTTTTTGGCCTAGCATCGACCTTGATAGGTCGATGTAGGGGTCGATTCTCCTCCTGCTTCTTCTGGCATCGGGCTTGACACGTCGATGTCTCGTCCGGGAGATCTCCCAAAAATTCACATCGACCTTGATAGGTCGATGTGGGGATCGATTCTAGCTTCCTAGCTTTGACTAGTCAATGCATCCTTCAAAATTCTCTCTAGAAAATCTTTGGACTCAATATCGATCCCCTACAAGTCGATATTAGGGTCGATTCTGCCTTCTTCGGATTCTATGAAATCCTTCTCCGAATATGCACGATCCAAGCAATGTCACCAGTCTTCCTGTAGGCTTCAGTAAGCTCCAAAAACATCTCTACTGCTCCTATTTAGCTCCAAGTACCTAAAAACATAAAACCACATGCAAAAACACTAATTCTACACTAAATGTTAGTTATAAAAGCTAAAACTAACTTATTCTAAAGCATAAAAACATGTAAAATACGATGTTATCACCTCACTCATAAAGAATCTTTGGGCAAGTTCCCACTTTTTGTTCCTCATTCCTCATATAAAATAAAATGTTCTTCTAGGTTTACTTCTTTCTCTTGTTTAAGTTTCAGTTTATGTTTATGGTTTGATCTTGTTATATTCTTAGTTTAGTTTAGTTTTATTGTTTATTGTTTTCTATTCCTACACCATATCTCTTCTGTAACCTCGCAGAGAGATAAGAGAGTAGATCCTTTAGACCACGAGGGTGGTGGTCGATGATGGGATCTAATATGTTTGTTTAATATGTTTGTTTGTTCTTAATCGATCTAGCTACTTTATTATGCAATCTTAATGCTAAGTTATTTCCTATGGGAGATGCTTAAGTGTATAACCAAATCTAGTAGGTGTGATTATACGATTAGAAGCTATTAGCACCAAGAGAGTGGGTCAAAACTTTATATCTGCATATTAGAGAGTATTAGCTATGGTCGAGTTTGTCGTTTGATAGAGTAGCTCAACGTTGATCTAATTGTGGCCAAGATAGGTTATGATTTCAGGAATACATCGTCAGGAGAATGGTGTTATTCTAAAAATAGATCTATCATTCATTTTGTGTCTTAAACATGTTTTTAACGTAGTTAATCGTTGGATGGTGTAACAGCCCCAAACGATGTGTCTCTCAGACGTGAATGTAATCGATGATGGAATTGCGTGTAATGCGTGAAAGTCACCACGAGAGTGGGTCTGACATTGTGACTAGCATACCACGAGAGTGGACTAGCCTATAATTGATATCTCGAGATTGACAAACATAAACTATTAGGTATAACATAAATCCTAGATCTAGATTCCCTGTAAATCGACTATCACCTAATTCTCTGTAAATAGTTCTTTTATTTATGATATTTATTTATGCTATTTATTTTATGTTATTTATTTATGCAATTTAATTTATGTTATTTATTTTATACTATTTAATTTATTAATTTAATTATGAAATCTAACTATGCTTTAGTAGTTTAGTTTATTTAATTGTTTTATTTTGTTTTATGTTATTAAATTATTTTATTTATTTTAATGCATATTAGTTTATGACACAACCCACTTTTTTTATTTATCCCGCCTATATTTGATCTGCATTTGTATTTCCTGTGCGCTATTCTATTTCTCTGTGGATTGATCCTGTACGTATTACAATTGCATTGACTGTGCACTTGCGGTCTTATGGGTTAAACTCTCGAGACTACGATATCGGTAGCGCTCGGGTGAAACTTGAGATGAGGTTAAACAATCCCCCAGATCACACACCTAGTGGATTCAGTTATACACTTAAGAATTTATAACACTCATATTTGTATGATATTATGCATTCATATAGGATAGTTTCGTATGATCTAGTTAGCATTTAGGATAATGTTAGTGAATTTGCATATATTCATGTGTTTATAAGTAATTGGAGCAAAACCTATACTTTTGGAGTGTTTCGGAGCTTTAAGAAATCATGGAAAATTTGGAGCTACTCGTCCGGGCCATTCAGGTATTTAGGGATTGAGGATCTATTCGGATATTTATAAAAATCAGGTCGGGTTCGGTTTGGTTCTTTGTAAAACTTATACTTAATATACTTAAGTATATTAATATTGATATATACTTAATATATCCGATATTAATATTGATATCCGATAAATATCCAAAAAAATTTGGTTTCTAGTTCGGGTTCGGTTATTTTATCCAAATGTACCCAAATCTACCCGAATTATCCAAAAATAATCGAAATATCCGAAAAAAAACTAAAACATTTGTTACTTTTTATCCTAATCTATCCTAAAATATCCAAATAACCTAATATATCTAATATATTTATATATATATACACTTATATTTTGGCTATTTTTGGATACCCACGGGTATCGGGTTCGGTTCGGCTTCGGGTCGAGTTTTCAAATACTTTAAAACATTACCCGTTTGGTTTTCTATAATGGCGGTTCGGGTTTAGTTCGTACTTTTCGGGTCGAGTTTGGGTCGGGTTTTCAGGTCCGGGTAATATGCCCAAGGCTAGCAAAGAACATCACGGAAAAGCTTCCTCATAAGCTACACAGGCAAAGCATCGATGCACCTCCGAGAGTCCACACCAAGTAACATCGAGCAAAGCATCGACCTGGAGGGGACGATGCCAAACCAACGTCGAAGACCATCGACGCAAGTATTGACCAAACACGGTCGATGCACATCCTGAGCCTTAGCATCGACCCAGAGCATTGACCATACAGAGTCGATGTTGACGTTTTGATCTTAAAAAGGAAAGTTGATGATTTGGCGATTGAAGAGTGGACGACTTGTTATTTACGTCCAGAGACATTTAGAAGCTTAAAGGCTCGACATTGGCTGCTCCTAAAGCCCTGGTACTATATAAACAAATTGTATTCTCATTAGAAAAAGTTCCACACTTTTCCACACTTTTTAGAGCCACCACACTAGAGAGAAATCTCACAAATACTCTTTGTTTTTAAGTTTTATTATGCAAGTTCATTAGTTCTTCTTTTAATCATTCCTTTACGTTATTTGCTATTGTGCTCTTGTTTAATTATGTCTTCAATCTCTAGGATAGAGATCGATGATGGGATCTACTAATTAGAGATTGATGTTTTGTGTTCTTAACCGATTAGCTACCTTGTATGTGTTCATAAGGTTAGATCTACTACCATGGGAGTGATCTAAGAACTTGGTCTAATCCAGTAGGCGTGACTAAGTGTTTCAGAAACTCTCTACACCACGAGAGTGGTTAGAAGTTTTGGATTTACATACTTGAGAGCTTATCTAAATTAGCCATGATCTAGTTAGTTTAGCATTTTAGAGTCTTGATGCCACGAGAGTGGATTAAGATCTCGAAACTAAGCATGTCAAGAGCTTGACTACTCTGTAAAGTTACAATAGATAGTTAAGCCGGTTAATAGAGAGCGTTCTAAATGCTTGTGGAGCACCACGAGAGTGGGTTTTACAGAGGGATTAACATACCACGAGAGTGAACTAATCTATATACGAAATCTCTACACCAATAAATACTGACAAAACGGTTAAAGAACATCATTTCTCTTGTTAAATGATTTCCTGAAATCGCTCTCATTCACCCTTGGGATCGTTTGTTAAATTATTATTTAATTGTTTATTTATTTACACGTTATATATCTTTAATTTAATTATTGTTTATTACATTGTTATTTAATTATTTACTGCTTAATTATTTACAGTTTATTTATTTTATACATTTTAGTACTTAGAAACAAACTCCCAAAACTTTTATAATTCACCTACATTAGATTTATTCTTGTATTTTCTATGTAGTTATTCTCAGTCTCTGTGGATCGATCCAGTACGTACTACGACTACATTATCGGGATAAACTCTCGAGACTACTTCCTAGTAGCGTTTGGGTGAAACCTGTGAAGGAGGTGAAACAAATCCTCCATATCAAATTTTTGGCACTGTTTTCGGGGACTACAGTAATAGCCATAGAGATTTGGTCTGAATCTAAGACTAGGTTTCTTTTTACTTTTTGTTTGTTTGTTTTGTTTTAGTTCTTAGATTTTCAGGTTTTAGGACTTGAGATGCTGAGAATGGACCAGATGCGTAGACCAAGAGCAACAAAAACTATACGCATGGCCGACGAGCATATTCTACAGAGGAGTGACTCCTATGTACATTACTCGATATAGGCAGCTACGGATCTAGCTTAGAGTGATGCAAGCTATGGAGAGAACTACGATTGAATGAACAGACACGTCGCCATCCATGAAGATGAGGAGAAGCTGACCGTAGAAGCACTACACGAAAAGATAAACAGAATTCTGAAGTCAACGCAATATTTCGTCTCATCAAGACAATATGAAGAACAACACCATCGACCAGAAGGGGTCGATGGTCTTCCTAGGAGCATCATCGGACAGAAGCATCGATTGTATGCCATTGATGCAAAACTGGAGACGAACATCGACTAGACACAACTGTCATACGTGGTCATTGCCTTTCACATCGAACAAGAACATCAACCATACATGGTCGATGGGGTAGTGAAGAGTTCAAGGAGGTTAATGAACAGTGTCACGAGTTCAAAGACTTGGTTTCTAAGGTCCAAAATCTAGAAACCCGAACGATGGAGGAGGTACCAACGATCTATGCGATAACCTTGAAGAGTGGAAAAGAGCGAAGAGACTATCATGGAGAAAGAAGATCAAATCATCGAGAAAGAATATCCTATCCTAATTGAGGAAGAAAGGCCTAAAATTGAAGAAGTTGTTAAGGAGAAACAGGATACGAATAGAGAGCCTAATACTCGTGTACAATTATCAACCTAAATTCCTTTTCTAAGAAGGATCAAAGGGAGAATAACAGAGAGAATGAGGAACGCATTTGAACAACAAATGAAAGTTGTAATCCGCACTATGCCGATACTAGAAGCTTTGACGATGATTCCCAACGCTATAAATTCCTCAAGGACCTCGTGACTAAGAAAAAGAAGAAGCTCACCAAGGTGGCATTCCTAACAAACGAGTGCAGCGCAGTCATTCTTGACAAAAAGATTCCGAAGAAGTTACATGATCCGGGTAGTTTCACTCTCTCTTGCACTTTATGTCCGATAACATTCAGGAGATCTTTGTGCGATCTTGGAGCTAGTGTGAACCTCATGCCTCTATCCATTGCACAAAATTTGGGATTTACTAAATTCAAGGAGTGTAGGATCTCACTCTTTCTCGCCAATCGCTCGATAAAAACGCCGGTGGGATTACTTGAAGAAATTTCGATGATGATTGGTGAATACCAAATACCGACCGATTTTGTGGTACTTAATATGGACTATGAGTCCAAAGATCCACTCATCATAGGGAGACCATTCCTAGCAACCCAGGGAGCCATAATCGATGTCAAAAACGAAAAAATTGATTTTTATCTAAACGGTAAAGTTATGCAATTTAGTATTGTTGAAGTGATGAAGAAACCCGAAAAATGAGATCGTATCTTCTACATAGATGAGGTTGAACTGAACAATGAGAAGCTAAGTGAAGAACTTGAAACGCTACAAAATGGAGAAGTGGCGGACATGATACCTCGTGAGATGGCTTATGCAAGTTTGACCGAAAACGACGAAGAAGAAGAAGCCATAGAGGAAGCAAGCGATGGTAAGACTTGCGATGAAGATGAATGGAGAGAACTTAAAGCACCAAAAGTGGAGCTGAATCGAAGTTGACAAAGCCAAAATCGATGTCATGACAAGCTTAGGACATCCGAAAATAGTGAAGGATATACAGAGCTTTTTTGGCCATGCTAGGTTCTATCAGAGATTCATCAAGAATTTCTATAAGATAGCAAGACCACTCAGTAGATTATTGTGCAAGAAGGTCGATTTGGATTTTGATGACGCATGTCATGAAGCATTCCAATCCATCAAAAAGGAGCTAGTTAGTGCACCAATAGTACAACCACCGGATTGGGAGTTTTCGTTTGAGATAATGTGTGACGCTAGTGACAATGCAGGAGGGGCCGTTCTTGGACAACCCAAGGATAAGAAGCTGAACGTCATCTATTACGTGGGTAGGATGCTAGACGAAGCGCAAATGAACTATGCTACTACAGAGAAAAAGCTTCTGGCGATTGTTCGCTGGATACTACTCCTTCAAGAGTTCAATTTGGATACAAAAGATAAGAGAGGAATAGAGAACAGAGTAGCTGATCATCTTTCTCGGATGAGAATCACTGACGAGATACTTATCGACGAATCACTACCAGAAGAGCAAATCTACGCTATTAGAGTACTTATCAACGAGAACTACCTCAACAAGGAGCTGAAGAGCATCAACGCCATCAAGGATAAGTCATTGTGGTATGCTTATATCCTAAACTATCTCGCTTGTGGAGAGAAATCGCCTAATCTCGTCGCATATCATAAGAAGAAGTTTTTCAAGGATATTGATAGGAGGTTTGGTTTTACCTCTTCTCAGACTTCACCCGAGCGCTACTAGAAAATAGTGTCGAGAGTTTAACCCGATCTTACAGCAAGAGCACGGTTAAATGCAGTTGTAGTACGTTCGTGGTCGATCCATAGGAACTGAAAATAACTACACAGAAAATACAAAAATGAATCTAATCTAGGTGAATTATTAAAGTTGGGGGTTTGTTTCTAAGTTCTAAATTACGTAAAATAATAAATAATTGAAATGCATAAACTAAATAAATAATTAAAATGCGTAAAATAAATGAATGATTATTGTAAAATAAATAAATGATAATTAATCAAGCGATAAATAATTAAATATGCAAATTACTAAAGCAATAAATAAAATAAATTAAAGCATAAATAGAATTGTGTAAATTAAATAACGTAACTAAACAACAGTAAACATAAAATAAACAGCGTGAATATAATATAACTTAAATAACAATTAAACTAAATTGCATAAAATAAATAAACATAAATTAAACAGCGTGAATATAATATAACTTAAATAACAATTAAAAATAATAAAGCAAATGATCTTAGGGGTGAATGAGAAAGATTTTAGGAAATCTTCAAACAAGAGAATACCGTCCGTCCACCACTTCCATCCGCCGCCGGCTTGAATCGAACCACATCTTCAAGTAGGCTTCATCCTTGTTGTAGGTCTGTGAAGTCTTCAGCAAGATCATTCCATCTTCAGCTCATCTTCACATCATCCGCTTCCCTCCACAAGATCTACAAGGATTGAACCAAATCTCCTTGAAAGTCACCACCTTTCCATCCACCGGTTTCAAGCTTCCATGGATCGATCTTGAGCCTAGCTTTGGGGTTCATGAATGTATCATTTAATGATGCAATCCTAGGATCTGATGCATCACCAATTACCACCTGGAGTTCATTCACAGCTCACCCAGGAAGCACCACGAAGTGGAATCGGCTCAAGCGCAGCTCCGACGAAGAAGTTATGGCCGTTCATGAATCATCAATTGGGATCTCATCAACGATTCTCATTCGAGAAAGATGATCAGCTACTCCGTTCTCTATTTCTTTCTTATATTTTATCTCCAAATCGAACTCTTCGAGAAGTAGTATCTAGCAAAATAGCCGTGGCTTTGCATCCTTCTTTGCGAGAAGGTACCGGAATGCCGCGTGATCCGTGTGCACGATGACTTTTGAGCCGACTAAGTATTGCCTGAACTTCTCAAAACTAAATACGATCACTAGAAGTTCTTTCTTTGTGGCAGCATACTTCATTTGGGTCTCATCTAGCATCCTGCTTGCGTAATTGATGACGTTCAGCTTCTTATCTTTACGTTGTCCAAGCACAGCTCCTACTGCATAGTCGCTAGCATCGCACATAATCTCGAACAACAACTCCAAATCCGGTGGTTGTACTATCGATGCACTCACTAGCTCCTTCTTGATGGATTGGGACACTTCGTGACATGCATCATCAAAGTTGAAATCGACCTCTTTGCATAGTAGTCTGGTGAGTAGTCGCGCTATCTTAGAGAAATCTTTAATGAATCTCCGATAGAACCCTGTATGATCCAAAAAGCTCCATATATCCTTCACTATTTAAGGGGATCCTAAGCTCATCATATCATCGATCTTGGCTTTGTCTACTTCAATCCCCCTTTCTGAAATTTTATGTCCAAGAATGATCCCTTCTTTGACCATGACATGGCACTTCTCCCAATTAAGTACGAGGTTTGTCTCCGCAACGTTCGAGTACCCTGCAAAATTAGACAAACAACCATCAAACGAAAGATCATACACAGAGAAATCATTCATGAAATCTTCAACTACTGATTCAATTAAGTCCAAGAATATCGACATCATACACCTTTGAAAAGTCGCAGGTGCATTACACAATCCAAAATGTATTCTTCGATAAGAAAACATACTGTAGGGACATGTGAATGTCGTTTTCTCTTGATCCTGAGGAGGTATCAGAATTTGAAACAATCCTGAACACCCATCTAAGAAACAATAGTTAGAATGATTAGCTAATCGTTCTAACATTTGATCAATAAATGGAAGAGGAAAATAATATTTTCTAGTATAAGCATTTAACTTCCTAAAATCGATGCACATCAAGGATAAGTCACTGTGGTATGCTGATATCCTAAACTATCTCGCTTGTGGAGAGAAATCGCCTGATCTCGTCGGATATCATAAGAACAATTTTTTCAAGGAGATTGATAGGAGGTTTTGTTTCACCTCTTCTCAGGTTTCACCCGAGCGCTACTAGAAAATTGTCTCGAGAGGTTAACCTGATCTTACCTCAAGTGCACGGTTAAATGTAGTTGTAGTACGGTCGGGATCGATCCAGAGGGACTGAGAATAACTACACGGAAAATGCAAGAATGAATCTAATTTAGATGAATTATAAAAGTTGAGGGTTTGTTTCTAAGTTCTAAATTACGTAAACTAAATAAATAATTGAAATAAATAAACTAAATAAATAATTAAAATACGTAAAATAAATAAACGATAATTGTAAAATAAATAGATGATAATTAATCAAGAGATAAATAATTAAATATGCAAATTATTAAAGCAATAAATAAAATAAACTAAAGAATAAATTAAATTGCGTAAATTAAATAACGTAATTAAACATCAATAAAATAAATAACATAAACTAAATTGCATAAAATAAATAACATATATTAAATGACAGAAATTAAATAACAAAATAAATAAACGTAAATTAAATAGCATGAATGTAAAATAACTTAAATAACAATCAAACAATAATAAAGCAAACGTGTATAGATTAGTCCACTCTCGTGGTATGTTAATCCCTCTGTAAAGCCCACTTTCGTGGTGCTCCACAAGCATTAAGAACGATCTCCATTAACTGCCTCAACCATCTACTGCAATCGTACAGAGTATTCAAGCTCTTAACATGTTTAATTCCGAGATCTTAATCCACTCTCGTGGTATCAATACTCTAAGATGCTAAACTAAATTGATCAAAGCGAACTTAGATAAGCTCATAAGTAGAAGTCCGAGTATCTAGATCTAAAACTTCTCCCACTCTTGTGGTGTACAGAGTTTTTGAAACACTTGGTCACACCTAATGGATTAGACGAAGCTCTTAGATCACTCCCATGGGAGTAGATCTAGCCTTAGGAACACATACAAGATATCTAATCGGTTAAGAACACAAAACACCAATCTTTAATTAGTAGATCCCATCATCGATCTACACAACAAAGATCTAAAGGATCTACTCAATCATACCTCCGAGAGTAATGGTATGATATGAGGAAAAAGACATGGATAACAATAAACAAAATCTGTAAATAAATTAAAAGCAATAACCAGAAGAAGAACTAAGGAATTTCATAAACAAAAATTAAGAACAAAGAGTTTGAGTGTATTTTCTCTATAAGTGGTGGCTCTCAAAAGTGGAGAACCTTTTCTAATGAGCATACAATGTGTTTATATAGTATTAGAGCTTTAGGAGTAGCCAAAGTAGAGCCTCTAAGCTTCTAGAAGTCTCTAGACGAAAATAACAAGTTGTCCACTCATAAATCGCCAAATCATCAACTTTCTTTTGTAGCTCGGAGAAACAGCATCAAGCGCTCACGGTCGGTGCTAGAGTAAAAACAATTTTTCTGCATTTGCATCGACCTGGACTGGTCGATGCACTGGGTCGATGCTTGCTCTATAGCTCCAAAGAAACCTTCTGTAATCGTACGCGACCCATGGCAAGTAGCTCCAACATCCCCATAAGAATTTAGTACTCTTAAACACTCCAAACACTAGTGTTTTGCACCATGTACCTAGAATCACACAAGTATATGCAAATGTACTAATATTATCCTAAATGATAATTAGAATGCATAATACTAAGCTATATAAATGCATAAAAGTATGTAAATATGAGCTCAATCAGAGATCAACCAGTATTATTGGAACGGTCCGAACCTCTACACGCTATGCAAAGATAAAATCTATAGAAGGTACGTTCCTGAGAATGAAGTTCAGAGGATCTTGACCGGATGCCATATATCAGCAAAGAGAGGATATTTCGCTACGTTCAAGATGATAGCTAATGTTTTACAAGCTGGATTTTGGTGGCCGGCATTATTCAGAGACGCTCACCGATTAATCGTTGCTTGTAATGCATGTGAAAGAAAATGAAACATAAGTCGGAGGAACGAGATGTTTCAAAACCCAATAATGGAGGTAGAAGTCTTTGACGTTTGGGGCATCGATTTCACCGGACCTTTCCCAAACTCGCATGGGAATAACTACATCCTAGTGGCGGTAGATTACATATCTAAATAGGTGGAAGCTGTGGCAAGTCCAACAAACAACGTGAACGTAGTTCTTAAACTTTTTAAGAGCATCATATTCTCGCGATTTGGACTTCCGCGAGTGGTGATGAGTGATGGAGGAACGTATTTCATTAAGCAAACTTTTGATAAACTCCTATGAAAGCATGGCGTTAGACACAGGGTAACAATTCCATATCATCCTCAGAAAAGCAGACAAGGGGAAGTTTCAATTGAGAAATCAAATCAATCTTGGAGAAAACGGTGAATATTTCAAAGAAGGATTGGTCGCTTAAGCTAAATGATGCTTTGTGTGCTTATCGACCATCTTTCAAGACTCTCCTTGGTACAACTCCTTTAAACCTTCTCTATGGGAAGTCTTGTCATTTGCCGGTTGAGCTTGAGTATTGATTCAGTGATTTTCTTTCGATTACCCCGTTCTCAGGTTTCACCCAAGTCTACCTATAGGGTATTCTTGAGAGTTTAATCCATAAGACCGCAAGTGCACAATCATGCAATTGTAGTAATTATGGGGTCAATCCACAGGAACTAAGAATAACTCACAGAGAGTACAAGTCTAAATCTAATCTAAGCAAATCAGATTTACGGGGGTTGATTCCTAATCTAACATGCGTAAAATAAATAAAGCAATTAAATCTAAACTAAGAAAACAGTAGATGAACTAAGCTAAGCATTGAAATTAAAGAACATAAACTAATTAAATATTAATCAAAATCTAAACTAATATTTACAGAAAATAGGTGATAGTAACATTTCAGGGATTCTAGATCTAGGGCTATGTTTTACCTAATAAGTTTATGTTTGTTATTCTAGGGATTTTCCATATCCTGCTAGTCCACTCTCGTGGTAAGCTAGACTATATATTCAAACCCACTTTCGTGGCGAATAAATATGCATTTCGAGTAATCCCATCATCGAATACTCTCATGAGTGATAGGCACATCACAAGGGTTATCACACCTCCATGTGATCCAATATGGTCAGTATTGGTAAAAACATGCCTAAGACACAGAGTAAATGATAGATCTATTTCTAGAGGTCTTAACCTAACTAGGCCTACGTTAGACTAAGCATAGAGCTACTCTATCAAACAACAAACTCAAAACTAGCCATCACTCCCTAGTATACAGATCTGAAGCCTTAACCCACTCTCATGGTGCTAAGAACTTCTAAGCATGCAACCACACCTACTGGATTCAGTTGCAAACTTAAGCATTTCCCTTAAGAGAATGCTCAGCATTAAGATGTATACTAAGGTCGCTAGAGTGATTAAGAACAATTAAACACTTAGCAAACTTTGAAAATAGATCCCATCATTGACCACCATCCTAGTGGTCTAAAAGATCTACTCTAAAAACAAAACAAAAGAAGAACTCTTTATTAGGTTTAAAAGTGGTGGCTACCAAGTCTAGAATGATTCCTTCATGAATATTAATGAGATTACAAGTGATTATATAGTACTAGGTTTTTTTAGAACTCTCCTTTTAGTCATTATATTGTTTCTGGATGCTTAAAACTCGAGATGACAAGTTCGCTCAAGTCATATCTTGCTACGTAGGCAAATTTCCAGCTTTTTTAGAGGCCAGAATCGACCCTGATAGGTCGATTCTATGGTCGATTTTGCTCCTCTTTCTTTGACAGGTCGATTCTTCCTCCGAAAAAATTTTCTGGATATTCTTCAGACTGAATATCGACCCCTACAGGTCGATATTGGGGTCGATTGGGGTCGATATTGGTCTTCTTGTGCTTCCTGAAATCCTTCTCCAAATGTGCAAGATCCAAGCAATGTCACCAATCTTCTCCTAGGCTTCATTAAGCTCAAAAACTCATGTTTAGTTGCAAGTACCTAAAAACATATAACCACAATGCAAAAAACACTAATACTACACTAAATGTTAGTTATAAAGGCTAAAGCTAACTTATTCTAAAGCATCAAAACATGTAAAATATGATGCTACCAACTCCCCCACACTTATCCTTTGCTTGTCCTCAAGCAAACAAAAGTCAAGCATGGTGAAGTTATTTTATTGAAAACAAATAAAGAAAAAGAGAGTGAACCTGTACATTGTGACATTGTTGTGTTAAATGCTTTCCGTCTTAGTGGAGGTAGAATTGTCTCTAACGTACTCCATGAACTTTCCCTTGAGCATAGCAACGCACCTTAGTTCAGTCCACTCCTCTTTCGAACCTTGAATTTTCATTGTCGATTTCTCTTTTTATTCTAAGTATAAGCTCTCGACTTGGGAGTATTGATCATAAAACACGAACACTTACTCTTTCGGATTTCTGTATGCTCAAGACCGTCTTGGTATAAATCTTTTCCTCTCCTTTTTCTTACTTCAAGTTCAAATGCTACCTCATTAAAAACCTTTTCACATGTTATTGAACTTATGAACGAGGAAAAGATTACAACAATCTCTCAAAATACGAAAAAATTATGATAAAACTTACATCAAAAGATGTCAAGGAAAAGAATTACCTCCATTAATCGTAAAACTCCCCCCACCCCACACTTATTTCACAATGTCCTCGTTGTGATATATAACCGTAAAGGGGAAAAGCAAGAGAAGTACTTACTGTAATTCTCTTATCAGGTTGTGGGTTGGCAGCTCCCACGTGTGCAAGTTCTGATTTTTTTTTTAATCGTGAAGAATATGTGAAAAGCAAGAAACAAAAATAAAAAATAGAAAAACCAAAAACTAGAGAATAAGAAAAACGAAAATCCTAAAAGAAAATTGTATGTACTGATTTTTTAACGTCGTGAGCTCGACGACTTCATAGAGTGGTCAGATGAATGTGGGGACAATCGCCAAGTGGTTGCGCGATGGTTCCTCGGATCGATCACTACGGAATCGGTATGGTGAATGGATTTTTCCCCTGCAGGAGTGTAGTCATTCGTTAATGGTCTTTTCACCAAGGGATTCCTTCCTTGATTGTGATCGTGGCGTCAAGGTAGCACTCTCGGTATGAAACGACCTATCCCAAGAACACGTAGCAAGCAAGATATTTACATACGAAACAGAACATACACATCCTTAACATCCAAGAGCAACCTTCATATATCCTACTAAGCATATCAACACGTCCATAACATCTTCATCACATAACATCATACACATCCAACACAAAAGAACACACTTTTCTTCTCGATAGCTTTAAGCCTTAAGCTCGATTCTCTTCTTAGTTCTTACTCAAACAACACCAAGGTCACCAATTTCCTAAAAAGAGATTATCACACACTTCAATCAATTGATCACAAGCTCCAAAACTCCCTTGACTAACCCCTCAATGTCGGATTCCCTTAACCAAAACAGAACTTTAGTAATTCAACCATATCTCTTTCCCTAGACCATATCTCGCAAATTCCTTCGGTGGAACACAAGATGAGACTCTCAAAAACCTATCTACCAAATCTCAGCCCAAACAAACAAGAATTGAGTGCCCAATCACTCCATCAAACTCACCCCATCCTACAGCCCGAAAACAGGGTAGTCTAGGGAGAAATATCATATCTCCCAAACCACTCAACATAATCCCACGAAATCTGGTAGACAACTAGGCAAGAGATTGAAGAACCTACCCACAAAAGTTCAGCTCAAACCATTCTCCTTTGCTAGGTCAATCGGACCTCACACTTCAACCCCAAAACTCTATTCCAAGCTCTTTTCCCTCTTCTTCTTCTTCTTCCTTTCTCTTCTCCTTCTTCTTCTCCTTCTCTGTCTCTCTTTTTCTCCCTTCTTCCCTCTCTATCTCTCTCTAGATATTTCTCCCCTTAGCAAAAATGAAAGAAGAGTGTAGAAGGATGTAGAAGAAGGGAGAGGAGGATACATATATATGTATGTATATATGTATTTGTCGGTTTAATCCAATTAAACCAAACTATTCCGGAATTTATTCACCCGCAACTATTGATTATCTCCTTTGGTTTAGTAATTCCGTCAAACTCTCCGAAATATTTGAGACATTTCTCCGTCCTGAAATATTTCTCCGTTCTCCCTAATTCCCCAGAATTACTGATTAATTCGCTAAACCAAACCGCTCGGGATTATTTAATCACAATCGATCTATTGCTCGATTTAACTCAATCACCGCCCCTAGGGCCATCATTCGAGCTCGGTATTATCCCGTAACCCATCTCGATTTAATTTGGTTAAGCTAACCAAAATTAAATTAGACACCCCCCTTAGGTTTAGTATTTTTGTTTCGGACCCCCTCGTCCGATATGCGTTCCAAAACGTTCTCCTGCTCTTTTTCACACTTCCATTTCAGACCTCCTCGTAAGATATGCGTTCCGAGACGTCATCCTACTCATTTTACAGCTTCCATTTCGGACCTCCTTAGTCAGAAATGCGTTCTGAAACGTTCCTCTGCTTTTTCATTTCAACACCAACAATCCGAAACCAATTCCGAAATAATTACCTTTTCGCTTAATTCAACCAAACCATAACTCAGAAGCCAATTAATCGAGCTCGGTATTGTTCCTACTTCTCTCCGGAACAATACAATAATTTGTTTGGCAAGAACTAAGTCGGGATACGGATGTTACAATTCTCCCCCACTAATTAGATTCATCCTCGAATCTCTAGACTTAGTCTGCCTTACGACCCACTCGCGCGAATTGCACTCCCATCCTCACCTCAGGTTCCCAACTTTTCGTGTCAATCTCATACATAATTCCACAAGACCTTAACTCCCAGGAGTTTCCTTTCTCCTTGTTAACCTTGAAGGCTCCGATCTCCTCCGGAGTTTTCCGCGCAAAACTTTCGCCGATATGCGTCACTCCCCCACTAGAGTTCAGCATAATGGCATCATGCACGGCCTACCATATCAAACCTCATATGGTATCACATCCTACATGAACTCTACCAAGTTCAAGCAATCTACTCAAGGACCTCCCTAATACATCACATACATCCGCAACAAAACTCAAAAATTTGGATCGCCCGCTTAGATTCATCCACAAGTGCACTCGCTACTCTTAAAACAACAGTAGTACAACAGCTACATCCTAACGGCAGTCGTGGTACCACAACTATAACACCAACCCGGTCACAACATATTAGCCATAACTCAGCATCAAATATACCAGTACTTCTGTTATGACTCAACCCTAGTCATAATTGTACTTACTCTACAACCCAGCAGTGACTACAGTCACACCCATACTACGGCTCACTACATCGCATGAGACTTCGCTTCTCTTATTACATTACGCATTCTTCGTACTTGGTTCACCAGCAATCTCTGGATCCAGTACCACAAGATCTAACGTGGCTACAAAATGACCAACCCGTCGGAATCCAATATCACCGGTCTGAACAAGTTAGGTCCCCCAGAACCAAGCTTATCGGAATCCAATATCACCGGTCCGAATAAGCTAAACCCCTCAAAGCGACTAAGCTCATCAGAATTCAATATCACCGGTCCGAATGAGCTAAGTCTAACCCAGGATGACTAAACCCATCGGAATCCAATATCACCAGTTCGAATGTGTCAAGTCCCCCAAACGACTAAGCCTATCGGAATCCAATATCACCGGTCCGAATAGGCTAAGCCCAGCAAGATCTTATGCCTAGATCTCACCTGGTTTACCGATCTATTAAAACTAAATGACCTATCCCGAGAACACATAGCAAGCAAGATATTTACATACAAAACAGAACATACACATCCTTAACATCCAAGAGCAACCTTCATATATCCTACTAAGCATATCAACACGTCCAACACAAAAGATATCAAACCCCTTTTTAAGATCATCTAAATCATTCTCCTCCCTTGGCCTCGGTTCCACGAGCTCCGCAACCTCAAGACTTCTCTTTACTTGCACCAAAATAGGTGCGTAAGCATTGATAATGCTTAGTGAGATGATCATCCCATCCCCACAGCGATATGTACATACAATCACAAAACTTACCGCAATCAACATGCAATGCAAGCAATCAAGCAATATCATGATAGAGCTCTATCGTCACACACACAACACATAACTTGGACTAGCCATAAATCACACTCATATGGTTGAGTCCTACATCACACATTAATCACGAAAAGTCTAATGAATGTATGACTACGTTACGGTCACGCACTCACCTCGGTTTGACGATTGAAAATGAAGAACACACTTTTCTTTTCGATAGCTTTAAGCCTTAAGCTCGATTCTCTTCTTAGCTCTTACTCAAACAACACCAAGATCACCAATTTCCTAACAAGATATTATCACACACTTTAATCAATTGATCACAAGCTCCAAAACTCCCTTGACTAACCCCTCAATCTCGGATTCCCTTAACCAAAACAGAACTTTAGTAATTCAACCATATCTCTTTCCCTAGACCATATCTTGCAAATTACTTCGGTGGAACTCAAGATGAGACTCTCAAAAACCTATCTACCAAATCTCAGCCCAAAACAACAAGAATTGAGTGCCCAATCACTCCATCAAACTCACCCCATCGCTACAGCCCAAAAACAGGGTAGTCTAGGGAGAAATATCATATCTCCCAAACCACTCAACATAGTCCCACGAAATCTGGTAGACAACTAGGCAAGAGATTGAAGAACCTACCCACAAAATTTCAGCTCAAACCATTCTCCTTTGCTAGGTCAATCGGACCTCACACTTCAACCCTAAAACTCTGTTTCAAGCTCTTTTCCCTCTTCTTCTTCTTCTTCTTCCTTTCTCTTCTCCTTCTTCTTCTCCTTCTCTGTCTCTCTTTTTCTCCCTTCTTCCCTCTCTATCTCTCTCTAGATATTTCTCCCCTTAGCAAAAATGAAAGAAGAGTGTAGAAGGATGTAGAAGAAGGGAGAGGAGGATACATATATATATATATATATGTATTTGTCGGTTTAATCCAATTAAACCAAACCATTCCGGAATTTATTCACCCGCAACTATTGATTATCTCGTTTGGTTTAGTAATTCCGTCAAACTCTCCGAAATATTTGAGACATTTCTCCGTCCCGAAATATTTCTCCGTTCTCCCTAATTCACCAGAATTACTGATTAATTCGCTAAACCGAATCGCTCGGGATTATTTAATCACAATCGATCTATTGCTCGATTTAACTCAATCACCGCCCCTTGGGCCATCATTCGAGCTCGGTATTGTCCCGTAACCCATCTCGATTTAATTTGGTTAAGCTAACCAAAATTTAATTAGACACCCCCTTAGGTTTAGTATTTTTCTTTTCGGACCCCCTCGTCCGATATGCGTTCCAAAACGTTCCCCTGCTCTTTTTCACACTTCAATTTCTTACTAGACCAAAGTTTCTTTGTAGTATAGTAAGGTATCAATCCATAAGCGCGAGATATTAACCAAAAAGGATGCGATCAAGCAATTCAAGTCAAGCCAAGCAAATAGTGTATAGGACTCTAGCACCCTAGACAAAACTGAAAATGGAAGCTAAAATAGATACTATCTAGGACTAGCAGAAACTAACAGAAGCAGAGCAATATTAGAAACGGTGTATAGGACTAACAGAGAATTCAATCAATGCAAGACAAGTTCCTAAGGATGGGGTAATCGCCTCAGTGTGTCCTCTTAGCCTACTCAGGTGGTCTAACAAAACTCATTCAAGCTATTCCCTAGACATCAAACATCACAACCAGTTAAGTCTACTCCCGTGATAAATAACCTCAGGCTAGACCAGTTCCAGACCCAATCCCTTGGCGAAATCTACCCTAGCAGGCATTAAGATTCAGTTCAATATTGTCAATAAACACCCTAGACAACTAATCCCTTAGGCTAGGCATGCAAATCTTTAACATAAGTTCAGTCAAGCATTTTATCAAACACCTTATGGGCGAAAAAACACCTAAGTTCTAATCTCAATTGATCAGAGAGAAATTAGCATTAAGAACACTGATTTAGAAGGGAAATTAAAAAATCTACTCTTAAACCACCTAAAAGACTAAGATCCCACACCTAATCTATCCCATCCTCAAGAACCCTAATGACTACTCAGAACTCATGATGAACATTAAGAACACAAACCCAGAAATCATAAAAACTTGCATAATCAGAAAGATAAAGGAGAGAATAGATAGATTAGAAAGATTAAAACAAAAATAACAAGCAGATTTAAAGAAATCAGATTACAAAAGCAAGAACAGTCTCAGAAATGAAAGAAAAACCTAGTGTGTTCGCAAATATCCAGTGGTCAATAGGTATTTATAGTTCTAGGAAAACCCTAGCTCACAAACAGACAAAATAGAAGGTTTCGGAGGTGCACTCGACCAGGGGTAGTCGAGTGCCTAGGTCAAGCTGGGGTAAATTTCAAGATTGCATTTTTATTCTTCAGCTCGATCAGCCAGCTCGACCAGGGGTGGTCGAGCCGGGTCCAAAACTTCAAGACTCCACCTTTTTCTTGAGCTCGATCATTGGACTCGACCTGGGGTGGTCGAGCTAGACTTCAGGACTTCAAGATTGCATTTTTCTGATCAGCTCGACCTCCTACATCGAGTCCTTTGGTCGAGTCATCTTCCAAAATGTCTGATTTATGCTCCACTCGACCTGCCTGCTAGAGCTGGGCTAAAAGTGCAGTTTTTGGTGCAGAATGCACTGGCTCGACCTGCTAGCTCGAGCTGCTTGATAAAGTCAGTCTCCTTTCGAGTTTCTGGTCGAGTTAACCTCTCTTTTTTCTCCATTTGACTTCAACATCTCCAATATCACCTGATTGCACCTGAAATAAGTCCAAAATGCAAAATGCATGCAAACCTAATGCAAAACACTCTAAGTATGCAAAACTAGGGACAAATGCTGAGAACGTGCTAATAATCAAGGCTAAATGTATGAATTATGCATGCTAAAACCATATAAAATGCAGACATATCAATGACTAAACCCATCGGAATCCAATATCACCAGTCCGAATGAGTCAAGTCCCCCAAACGACTAAGCCTATCGGAATCCAATATCACCGGTCCAAATAGGCTAAGCCCAGCAAGATCTTATGCCTAGATCTCACTCGGTTTACCGATCTATTAAAACTAAATGACCTATCCTGAGAACACATAGCAAGCAAGATATTTACATACAAAACAGAACATACACATCCTTAACATCCAAGAGCAACCTTCATATATCCTACTAAGCATATCAACACGTCCATAACATCCTCATCACATAACATCATACACATCCAACACAAAAGATATCAAACCCCTTTTTAAGATCATCTAAATCATTCTCCTCCCTTGGCCTCGGTTCCACGAGCTCCGCAACCTCAAGACTTCTCTTTACTTGCACCAAAATAGGTGCGTAAGCATTGATAATGCTTAGTGAGATGATCATCCCATCCCCACAGCGATATGTACATACAATCACGAAACTTACCGCAATCAACATGCAATGCAAGCAATCAAGCAATATCATGATAGAGCTCTATCGTCACACACACAACACATAACTTGGACTAGCCATAAATCACACTCATATGGTTGAGTCCTACATCACACATTAATCACGAAAAGTCTAATGAATGTATGACTACGTTAAGGTCACGCACTCACCTCGGTTTGACGATTGAAAATGAAGAACACACTTTTCTTTTCGATAGCTTTAAGCCTTAAGCTCGATTCTCTTCTTAGCTCTTACTCAAACAACACCAAGATCACCAATTTCCTAACAAGATATTATTACACACTTTAATCAATTGATCACAAGCTCCAAAACTCCCTTGACTAACCCCTCAATCTCGGATTCCCTTAACCAAAACAGAACTTTAGTAATTCAACCATATCTCTTCCCCTAGACCATATCTTGCAAATTACTTCGGTGGAACTCAAGATGAGACTCTCAACAACCTATCTACCAAATCTCAGCCCAAAACAACAAGAATTGAGTGCCCAATCACTCCATCAAACTCACCCCATCGCTACAGCCCGAAAACAGGGTAGTCTAGGGAGAAATATCATATCTCCCAAACCACTAAACATAGTCCCACGAAATCTGGTAGCCAACTAGGCAAGAGATTGAAGAACCTACCCACAAAATTTCAGCTCAAACCATTCTTTTTTGCTAGGTCAATCGGACCTCACACTTCAACCCCAAAACTCTGTTTCAAGCTCTTTTCCCTCTTCTTCTTCTTCTTCTTCCTTTCTCTTCTCCTTCTCCTTCTTCTTCTCCTTCTCTGTCTCTCTTTTTCTCCCTTCTTCCCTCTCTATCTCTCTCTAGATATTTCTCCCCTTAGCAAAAATGAAAGAAGAGTGTAGAAGGATGTAGAAGAAGGGAGAGGAGGATACATATATATATATGTATATATGTATTTGTCGGTTTAATCCAATTAAACCAAACCATTCCGGAATTTATTCACCCGCAATTATTGATTATCTCGTTTGGTTTAGTAATTCCGTCAAACTCTCCGAAATATTTGAGACATTTCTCCGTCCCGAAATATTTCTCCGTTCTCCCTAATTCACCAGAATTACTGATTAATTCGCTAAACCGAACCGCTCGGGATTATTTAATCACAATCGATCTATTGCTCGATTTAACTCAATCACCGCCCCTTGGGCCATCATTCGAGCTCGGTATTGTCCCGTAACCCATCTCGATTTAATTTGGTTAAGCTAACCAAAATTTAATTAGACACCCCCTTAGGTTTAGTATTTTTCTTTTCGGACCCCCTCGTCCGATATGCGTTCCAAAACGTTCCCCTGCTCTTTTTCACACTTCAATTTCTTACTAGACCAAAGTTTCTTTGTAGTATAGTAAGGTATCAATCCATAAGCGCGAGATATTAACCAAAAAGGATGCGATCAAGCAATTCAAGTCAAGCCAAGCAAATAGTGTATAGGACTCTAGCACCCTAGACAAAACTGAAAATGGAAGCTAAAATAGATACTATCTAGGACTAGCAGAAACTAACAGAAGCAGAGCAATATTAGAAACGGTGTATAGGACTAACAGAGAATTCAATCAATGCAAGACAAGTTCCTAAGGATGGGGTAATCGCCTCAGTGTGTCCTCTTAGCCTACTCAGGTGGTCTAACAAAACTCATTCAAGCTATTCCCTAGACATCAAACATCACAACCAGTTAAGTCTACTCCCGTGATAAATAACCTCAAGCTAGACCAGTTCCAGACCCAATCCCTTGGCGAAATCTACCCTAGCAGGCATTAAGATTCAGTTCAATATTATCAATAAACACCCTAGAAAACTAATCCCTTAGGCTAGGCATGCAAATCTCTAACATAAGTTCAGTCAAGCATTTTATCAAACACCTTATGGGCGAAAAAACACCTAAGTTCTAATCTCAATTGATGAGAGAGAAATTAGCATTAAGAACACTGATTTAGAAGGGAAATTAAAAAATCTACTCTTAAACCACCTAAAAGACTAAGATCCCACACCTAATCTATCCCATCCTCAAGAACCCTAATGACTACTCAGAACTCATGATGAACATTAAGAACACAAACCCAGAAATCATAAAAACTTGCATAATCAGAAAGATAAAGGAGAGAATAGATAGATTAGAAAGATTAAAACAAAAATAACAAGCAGATTTAAAGAAATCAGATTACAAAAGCAAGAACAGTCTCATAAATGAAAGAAAAACCTAGTGTGTTCGCAAATATCCAGTGGTCAATAGGTATTTATAGTTCTAGGAAAACCCTAGCTCACAAACAGACAAAATAGAAGGTTTCGGAGGTGCACTCGACCAGGGGTAGTCGAGTGCCTAGGTCAAGCTGGGGTAAATTTCAAGATTGCATTTTTATTCTTCAGCTCGATCAGCCAGCTCGACCAGGGGTGGTCGAGTCGGGTCCAAAACTTCAAGACTCCACCTTTTTCTTGAGCTCGATCATTGGACTCGACCTGGGGTGGTCGAGCTAGACTTCAGGACTTCAAGATTGCATTTTTCTAATCAGCTCGACCTCCTACATCGAGTCCTTTGGTCGAGTCATCTTCCAAAATGTCTGATTTATGCTCCACTCGACCTGCCTGCTAGAGCTGGGCTAAAAGTGCAGTTTTTGGTGCAGAATGCACTGGCTCGACCTGCTAGCTCGAGCTGCTTGATAGAGTCAGTCTCCTTTCGAGTTTCTGGTCGAGTTAACCTCTCTTTTTTCTCCATTTGACTTCAACATCTCCAATATCACCTGATTGCACCTGAAACAAGTCCAAAATGCAAAATGCATGCAAACCTAATGCAAAACACTCTAAGTATGCAAAACTAGGGACAAATGCTAAGAACGTGCTAATAATCAAGGCTAAATGTATGAATTATGCATGCTAAAACCATATAAAATGCAGACATATCAATGACTAAACCCATCGGAATCCAATATCACCAGTCCGAATGAGTCAAGTCCCCCAAACGACTAAGCCTATCGGAATCCAATATCACCGGTCCAAATAGGCTAAGCCCAGCAAGATCTTATGCCTAGATCTCACTCGGTTTACCGATCTATTAAAACTAAATGACCTATCCTGAGAACACATAGCAAGCAAGATATTTACATACAAAACAGAACATACACATCCTTAACATCCAAGAGCAACCTTCATATATCCTACTAAGCATATCAACACGTCCATAACATCCTCATCACATAACATCATACACATCCAACACAAAAGATATCAAACCCTTTTTTAAGATCATCTAAATCATTCTCCTCCCTTGGCCTCGGTTCCACGAGCTCCGCAACCTCAAGAGTTCTCTTTACTTGCACCAAAATAGGTGCGTAAGCATTGATAATGCTTAGTGAGACGATCATCCCATCCCCACAGCGATATGTACATACAATCACAAAACTTACCGCAATCAACATGCAATGCAAGCAATCAAGCAATATCATGATAGAGCTCTATCGTCACACACACAACACATAACTTGGACTAGCCATAAATCACACTCATATGGTTGAGTCCTACATCACACATTAATCACGAAAAGTCTAATGAATGTATGACTATGCTACGGTCACGCACTCACCTCGGTTTGACGATTGAAAATGAAGAACACACTTTTCTTTTCGATAGCTTTAAGCCTTAAGCTCGATTCTCTTCTTAGCTCTTACTCAAACAACACCAAGATCACCAATTTCCTAACAAGATATTATCACACACTTTAATCAATTGATCACAAGCTCCAAAACTCCCTTGACTGAACCCTCAATCTCGGATTCCCTTAACCAAAACAGAACTTTAGTAATTCAACCATATCTCTTTCCCTAGACCATATCTTGCACATTCCTTCAGTGGAACTCAAGATGAGACTCTCAACAACCTATCTACCAAATCTCAGCCCAACCAAACAAGAATTGAGTGCCCAATCACTCCATCAAACTCACCCCATCGCTACAGCCCGAAAACAGGGTAGTCTAGGGAGAAATATCATATCTCCAAAACCACTCGACATAGTCCCACGAAATCTGGTAGACAACTAGGCAAGAGATTGAAGAACCTACCCACAAAATTTCAGCTCAAACCATTCTCCTTTGCTAGGTCAATCAGACCTCACACTTCAACCCCAAAACTCTGTTTCAAGGTCTTTTCCCTCTTCTTCTTCTTCCTTTCTCTTCTCCTTCTTCTTCTCCTTCTCTGTCTCTCTTTTTCTCCCTTCTTCCCTCTCTATCTCTCTCTAGATATTTCTCCCCTTAGCAAAAATGAAAGAAGAGTGTAGAAGGATGTAGAAGAAGGGAGAGGAGGATACATATATATATATGTATATATGTATTTGTCGGTTTAATCCAATTAAACCAAACCATTCCGGAATTTATTCACCCGCAACTATTGATTATCTCCTTTGGTTTAGTAATTCTGTCAAACTCTCCGAAATATTTAAGACATTTCTCCGTCCCGAAATATTTCTCCGTTCTCCCTAATTCCCTAGAATTACTGATTAATTCGCTAAACCGAACTGCTCGGGATTATTTAATCACAATCGATCTATTGCTCGATTTAACTCAATCACCGCCCCTAGGGCCATCATTCGAGCTCGGTATTGTCCCGTAACCTATCTCGGTTTAATTTGGTTAAGCTAACCAAAATTTAATTAGACTCCCCCTTAGGTTTAGTATTTTTGTTTCGGACCCCCTCGTCCGATATGCGTTCCAAAACGTTCTCCTGCTCCTTTTCACACTTCCGTTTCTTACTAGACCAAAGTTTCGTTGTAGTATAGTAAGGTATCAATCTATAAGGGCGAGATATTAACCAAAAAGGATGCGATCAAGCAATTCAAGTCAAGCCAAGCAAATAGTGTATAGGACTCTAGCACCCTAGACAAAACTTAAAATGGAAGCTAAAATAGATACTATCTAGGACTAGCAGAAACTAACAGAAGTAGAGCAATATTAGAAACGATGTATAGGACTAACAGAGAATTCAATCAATGCAAGACAAGTTCCTAAGGATGGGGTAATCGACTCAGTGTGTCCTCTTACCCTACCAAGGTGGTCTAACAAAACTCATTCAAGCTATTCCCTAGACATCAAACATCACAACCAGTTAAGTCTACTCCCGTGATAAATAACCTCAAGCTAGACCAGTTCCAGACCCAATCCCTTGGCGAAATCTACCCTAGCAGGCATTAAGATTCAGTTCAATATTGTCAATAAACACCCTAGAAAACTAATCCATTAGGCTAGGCATGCAAATCTCTAACATAAGTTCAGTCAATCATTTTATCAAACACCTTATGGGCGGAAAAACACCTAAGTTCTAATCTCAATTGATAAGAGAGAAATTAGCATTAAGAACATTGATTTAGAAGGGAAATTAAACAATCTACTCTTAAACCACCTAAAAGACTAAGATCCCACACCTAATCTATCCCATCCTCAAGAACCCTAATGACTACTCAGAACTCATGATGAACATTAAGAACACAAATCCAGAAATCATAAAAACTTGCATAATCAGAAAGATAAAGGAGAGAATAGATATATTAGAAAGATTAAAACAAAAATAACAAGCAGATTTAAAGAAATCAGATTACAAAAGCAAGAACAGTCTCAGAAATGAAAGAAAAACCTAGTGTGTTCGCAAAACCCTAGCTAACAAACAGACAAAATAGAAGTTTTCGGAGGTGCACTCGACCAGGGGTAGTCGAGTGCCTAGGTCGAGCTGGGGTAAATTTCAAGATTGCATTTTTATTTTTCAGCTCGATCAGCCAGCTCGACCAGGGGTGGTCGAGCCGGGTCCAAAACATCAAGACTCCACCTTTTTCTTGAGCTCGATCATTGGACTCGACGTGGGGTGGTCGAGCTAGACTTCAGGACTTCAAGATTGCATTTTTCTGATCAGCTCGACCTCCTACATCGAGTCCTTTAGTCGAGTCATCTTCCAAAATGTCTGATTTATGCTCCACTCGACCTCCCTGCTAGAGCTGGGATAAAAGTGCAGTTTTTGGTGCAGAATGCACTGGCTCGACCTGCTAGCTCGAGCTGCTTGATAGAGTCAGTCTCCTTTCGAGTTTCTGGTCGAGTTAACCTCTCCTTTTTCTCCATTTGACTTCAACATCTCCAATATCACCTGATTGCACCTGAAACAAGTCTAAAATGCAAAATGCATGCAAACCTAATGCAAAACACTCTAAGTATGCAAAACTAGGGACAAATGCTAAGAACGTGCTAATAATCAAGGCTAAATGTATGAATAATGCATGCTAAAACCATATAAAATACAGACATATCAATGACTAAACCCATCGGAATCCAATATCACCGGTCCGAATGAGTCAAGTCCCCCAAACGACTAAGCCTATCGGAATCCAATATCACCGGTCCAAAGAGGCTAAGCCCAGCAAGATCTTATGCCTAGATCTCACTCGGTTTACCGATCTATTAAAACTAAATGACCTATCCTGAGAACACATAGCAAGCAAGATATTTACATACAAAACAGAACATACACATCCTTAACATCCAAGAGCAACCTTCATATATCCTACTAAGCATATCAACACGTCCATAACATCCTCATAACATAACATCATACACATCCAACACAAAAGATATCAAACCCTTTTTTAAGATCATCTAAATCATTCTCCTCCCTTGGCCTCGGTTCCAGGAGCTCCGCAACCTCAAGACTTCTCTTTACTTCCACCAAAATAGGTGCGTAAGCATTGATAATGCTTAGTGAGACGATCATCCCATCCCCACAGCGATATGTACATACAATCATAAAACTTACCGCAATCAACATGCAATGCAAGCAATCAAGCAATATCATGATAGAGCTCTATCGTCACACACACAACACATAACTTGGACTAGCCATTAATCACACTCATATGGTTGAGTCCTACATCACACATTAATTACAAAAAGTCTAATGAATGTATGACTACGCTACGGTCACGCACTCACCTCGGTTTGAAGATTGAAAATGAAGAACACACTTTTCTTTTCGATAGCTTTAAGCCTTAAGCTCGATTCTCTTCTTAGCTCTTACTCAAACAACACCAAGATCACCAATTTCCTAACAAAATATTATCACACAATTTAATCAATTGATCACAAGCTCCAAAACTCCCTTGACTAACCCCTCAATCTCGGAATCCCTTAACCAAAACAGAAGTTTAGTAATTCAACCATATCTCTTTCCCTAGACCATATCTTGCAAATTCCTTCGGTGGAACTCAAGATGAGATTCTCAACAACCTATCTACCAAATCTCAGCCCAACCAAACAAGAATTGAGTGCCCAATCACTCCATCAAACTCACCCCATCGATACAGCCTGAAAACAGGGTAGTCTAGGGAGAAATATCATATCTCCCAAACCACTCAACATAGTCCCACGAAATCTGGTAGACAACTAGGCAAGAGATTAAAGAAGCTACCCACAAAATTTCAGCTCAAACCATTCTCCTTTGCTAGGTCAATCGGACCTCACACTTCAACCCCAAAACTCTGTTTCAAGCTCTTTTCCCTCTTCTTCTTCTTCTTCCTTTCTCTTCTCCTTCTTCTTCTCCTTCTCTGTCTCTCTTTTTCTCCCTTCTTCCCTCTCTATCTCTCTCTAGATATTTCTCCCCTTAGCAAAAATGAAAGAAGAGTGTAGAAGGATGTAGAAGAAGGGAGAGGAGGATACATATATATGTATGTATATATGTATTTGTCAGTTTAATCCAATTAAACCAAACCATTCTGGAATTTATCCACCCGCAACTATTGATTATCTCGTTCGGTTTAGTAATTCCGTCAAACTCTCCGAAATATTTGAGACATTTCTCCGTCCCGAAATATTTTTCCGTTCTCCCTAATTCCCCAGAATTACTGATTAATTCGCTAAACCGAACCGCTCGGGATTATTTAATCACAATCGATCTATTGCTCGATTTAACTCAATCACCGCCCCTAGGGCCATCATTCGAGCTCGGTATTGTCCTGTAACCTATCTCGGTTTAATTTGGTTAAGCTAACCAAAATTTAATTAGACTCTCCCCTTCGGTTTAGTATTTTTGTTTTGGACCTCCTCGTCCGATATGCGTTCCAAAACGTTCCCCTGCTCCTTTTCACACTTCCGTTTCAGACCTCCTCATCAGATATGCATTCCGAGACGTCATCCTACTCATTTTACAGCTTCGTTCTAGAAATTTAGAATCCGCAATATCGACCGTGATAAGTCGATTCATAGGCATAGTGTTGTCACCTCCAATCTCATCTCCCATTGATTAGCTTTGTCACCCAAAGAGAACGGGAATAGGCATAGTGTTAGAGCGTTCTCTGAGACTCCGTTGATTTTTAATGTGCCACAAAGCTAGTCAAACTGATCTAGGTGGTCAGTAACGATTGTCGAAAGAACCTTTGGTTGGGGTGCAGCCGCCCGACGTGCATCACCACCTTGACCGACATCCCTATTAGGGTGGAGGATGCTCAGCAGCAGGCACTTCTTTTCATAACTGCTCCATTCGATCTATTCCCTTCTTCCATCTTTTTTTTTTATATATATTTTTGGTGATCACCTGAAATCTAAATAAATAAATAGTCAATAAAAAAAACTTAGTCTTAGATCTAGAGTAAATCCCTATGGCTATTGCTTCAATCCTCGGCAACGGCGCCAAAAAATTGATACAGGGATTTTCTTTCGATTATCCCGTTCTCAGGCTCCCAAGTCAACCCATAGGGTATTCTCGAGAGTTTAACCCATAAGACCACAAGTGCACAGTCATGCAGTTGTAGTAATTACGGGGTCGATTCACAAGAATTGAGAATAACACACAGAGCGTACAAGTCTAAATCTAATGTAAACAAAACAGATTTATGGGGGTTGATACCTAATCTAACATGCGTAAAATAAATAAAAGCATAAAATAAATAAAGTAATTAAATCTAAACTAAGAAAACAGTAGATGAACTAAGCTAAGCATTGAAATTAAAGAACATAAACTAACTAAACATTAAACGAAATCTAAACTAATATTTACAGAAAATGGGTGATAGTCACATTTCAGGGATTCTAGATCTAGGGTTATGTTTTACCTAATAAGTTTATGTTTGGTATTCTAGGAATTTTCCATATCTTACTAGTCCACTCTCGTGGTAAGCTAGACTCTATATCCAAACCCACTCTCGTGGCGAATGAATATGCATTTCGAGTAATCCCATCATCGAATACTCTCATGAGTGATAGGCACATCACAAGGGTTGTCACACCTCCATGTGATCTAATATGGTCAGTATTGGTAAAAACATGCCTAAGACACAGAGTAAATGATAGATCTATTTCTAGAGTCCTTCCCACTCTCGTGGCGAATTCCTCCTGAGATCTTAACCTAACTAGGCCTACGTTAGACTAAGCATAGAGCTACTCTATCAAACAACAAACTCAAAACTAGCCATTACTCCCTAGTGTACAGATCTGAAGCCTTAACCCACTCACATGGTGCTAAAACCTCTAAACATGCAACCACACCTACTATATTCAGTTGCAAACTTAAGCATCTCCCTTAAGAGAATGCTCAGTGATAGAGATCATATATACATATTTTTACATATTCATATAGAATAATATTATGCATTCTAGTTAGCATTTAGGACTATTTTATTGCATTTGCATATGTTTATGTGTTTATAGGTACTTGGACCAAAACATGTGTTTCTAGAGTGTTTTGGAGCTTGAGAAGGCACACGGACTTTGGAGCTAGTTGGTCGGACCAAGAACATCACGAAGAGACATCTCTAGAGCCTCCTGAAGGAAGCAGCGTCCCTAGCATCGAACCAGGCCCATCGACGCTCCTTCTGAGTAGGACTGTCGACCCACTCTGTCGAACCAGGGCCATCTACGCTCTTCATAGACCGGGATTGAAGCTGAAGATGAAGACCGTCGATGCCACACCTGAAGATTCACGTCGGCCAAAGACGTTGAGCGTGGCCCATCGATGCTAGACCCGATGGAAGAAACTCGAGATTCAACGTTTTGACATGTCTGCACTGTTTGAAGGCTTACAGCCGAACCAGAAGAAATTAAGCTACAAACTGACTTGCTATGGAATCTTGACTCAAAATATAATCTCTGAGAGTTAGTATCAGGTCAATACCTGCTCAGAATCAGAAGATATGATTTTTACAATTCAGGTGACTCTGAACTTTCCCGATTTGGACCTACATGCATGGTTTGGAACATTACGATTGAACTAGAAGGAATTAGACTGCAAACTGACCTGGTATGGAATCTTGATTCAATTTGGAAGCTCCAAGAATTAGAATCATACCAATCCAAGATCAGACCAGAAAGTTATTAAAGTTCTAATCCGGAAGATCCTACACTTGCCTTATTTGGCACCTTGCGAGTTCAATTCACAAGGGATCTTTCCCCAACCTTCTTGGCACAACTTTAAGACTCTTCAGACCTTCAGACCTAGGTGCCACTCCTTCCTGCTCAAGCTATCAAGAATCAAGGCACCTCACAACTTGCCTTAAGTGCAATGGCTCTATCTCTTTTAATGCTTGTGATTTGTTTTCTTTGTTTAAGTTTCTAAGCCATTAGGGGAGCCCTATTTTCGAGCCTATATAAGCACAGCTCTTCCTCCCTCATAAGACATCAATTCTCTTAGACCTTTTGTGCCTCCACTTTCATATCAATAAAATAATTCTTCTTTACTTCTTCTTCTTCTTTTATGTTTTTATTTATGCTTTGATTCATTCTGTTCTTAGTTTAGTTTAGTTTATTGTTTATTGTTTTATAATCCTATTCCTTATCTCTACTGTCACCCTCGGAGAGATAAGAGAGTAGATCTTTTAGACCACTAGGGTGGTGGTCAATGATGGGATCGAAGATTTAAGATTTAATATGTCCGATTGTTCTTGACTGATCTAGCTACTCTAATATTCATTCTTAATGGTAAGTTATGTCCTATGGGATGTGCTTAAGGTTATAACCAAGCCAGTAGGCAAGATTATACGAATAGAATCCTTTAGCATCACGAGAGTGGGGTAAAACTTCAGACTTGAATATTAGAGATTATTAGCTATGGTCGAGTTTGTTGTTTGGTAGAGTTAATCATTGATCTAGCCCTAGCTAAGTTAGATTAAAACCTTAGAAACACTTCACCACGAGAGTGGGTTGCGTTTCGAAAATAAATTTATCAATCACTTCGTGTATCCGAAAACACAAGGCTATTTGGTTATGACATACCAAACGGAAGTTTAGGAACACTTAGTATTCGATGATGGGATTGTGTGTAATGCGTGAAAGTCGCCACGAGAGTGGGTCTGACATAGTAACTAGCATACCACGAGAGTTGACTAGTTCAACTTCGAATATCCCTAGATTGATAACACAAATTTATTAGGTAGAACATGAATCTTATATCTGAATTCCCTATAAATCGATTATCACCAATTGTTTGTATATATTTAATTATGTTATTTTTTTATGTTATTTATATTATTTTATTTATGCATTTTAATTATGTTATTTACTTTATTTAATTATGCTATTTATATTTATACACTTTAATTTACGTTATTTATTTTATGTCATTTAATTTATGTTATTTATTTTATGCAATTTAAATTAATCTTTATTTAATTTATGTTATTTACAGTTTTATTTATTTATTTATATGCATCTTAGTAGCTTACGACCAAACACCCATATCTCTATTTTGCTTAGATTAGATTTAGACTTGTATTCCCTGTATATTATTCTCAATTCCTGTGGATCGATTCCGTATGTACTACAATTGCATTGACTGTGCATTTGCGGTCACATCAGGTTAAACTCTCGAGGAAACTCGGGTGAAACCTGGTGATAGAGGAGAACATAATAACTCCTTTTGCATCACTCGGCATTAAGATGTATACTAAGGTGGCTATAGTGATTAAGAACAATTAAACACTTAGCAAACCCTAAAAGTAGATCCCATCATTGACCACCATCCTAGTGGTCTAAAAGATCTACTCTAAAAACAAAAGAAAAGAAAAACTCTTTCTTAGGTTTAAAAGTGGTGGCTACCATGTCTAGAATGATTCCTTCATGAATATTAGTGAGATTACAAGTGATTATATAGTACTAGGTTTCTTAGAACTCTCCTTTTCGTCCTTATCTTGTTTCTGGAGGCTTAAAACTCGAGATGACAAGTTTGCTCCAGTCATATCTTGCCACGTAGAAAATTTTCTAGCTTTCTCGGAGGCCAGAATCGATCCTGATAGGTCGATTGTAGGGTCGATATTGCTCCTCTTTCTTTGACAAGTCGATTTTTCCTCTGAGATAATTTTCTGGATATTCTTCAGACTGAATATCAACCCCTACAGGTCGATATTGGGGTCAATATTGGTCTTTTTGTGCTTCCTGAAATCCTTCTCCGAATGTGTATGATCCAAGAAATGTCACCAGTCTTGCCCTAGGCTTCAGTAAGCTCCAAAAACATCTCAAAAACTCATGTTTAGCTTCAAGTACCTAAAAACATATAACCACATGCAAAAACACTAATACTACACTAAATGTTAGTTATAAAGGATAAAACTAACTTATTCTAAAGCAAAAAAGCATGTAAAATACGATGTTATCAAGTATAAATCTATGTGGACTGTGAAGATGCTGAACTACGATATCAGAACCTCTGCGGAGAAGCACCTAATGCAGCTGAACGAGCTAGACGAGATTTGCCTAAATGGTTATGATAATGATCGGATATACAAGGAGAAGACTAAGGTATTCCATGACAAGAGAATACTTCGACGAGAATTTATGGAAAACGATAAGGTTCTACTATTCAACTCCCGTTTGAAACTCTTTCTTTGCAAACTTCGATATCATATGTTCGGTGGACCTTTCACAATAAAAGTTGTAACGTCTTACGGAGCCATAGAACTTTGGGGAAATGTAACATCCGTATCCCAAGTCGTTTCCTTGTAATAAAAGTTATTATATTTCTTGCGGTACAAGCTGCTATTGGACATCGTAAAAGTCTTGTACCATGTTGTGTTCCTGAGAGAATAGGAATAATGTGGAGCTCGATTTATAATTTCGGGGATAGGATTTGTTTGATGGATCGGGAGATTAAACGTTCCAGAACTAATTTGGATTAATTGGTTTAGAATAGTGTTTTGCAGAAGGAATAGTATTTTTACGGAATGAATAGTGTTTTGATAGAGGTGTGAGATGAAATGTGATAGGGATAATATCGAGCTCGATTATTGGCCAAATGGGCGGTGTTTGGGTCGAATCGATCAAAGGATTGATCGATAAGAAGTAATCCAGAGTGGTTCGGTTTAATCGGAATTAAGCGGTAATTCCGGATCTATCGGGAGCGAAAGAAATATTATGAGATGAGGAGGCGTCTCAAATATTTCGGGAAGTTTAACGAAATCACTAAACCGGGACAGGAATTATAGGAATTGGTTCGATTGAAAACCGGTTTAGTGAATTAATTATGGTTTGGTTTAATTTAATTAAACCAAAACATATATATATATATCATCTCTCCTTCTCCACAATTCTAGAGTTTTCTTCTCCCTCTATATATGCACATCCTTGGCATTTGAGAGAGAGTTCTAGAGAGAACTAGAGAAAGAGAGAGGAGAAGCAAGAGAAGGAGAGAAAGAAGGAGAAGATCATTAGCCCAGGGTGATGTCCTATGATATTGGATCTTAGGGGGGTTTTACTGATTAGGATATGTGATATCCTAGATCGGTAGCCCGGGGTGGGGTCCTACGATATTGGATCTCACGGGGACTTAGTATATTAGGGTCCTGCGGTATTAGATTCTAATATGCTAGGTCGTTTGACGACTTACTCGTTCGAATCCTGTGGTATTGGATTTCGACGGGACAGCCGTTGGGTGACCACGTAGGATCTTGTGATGATAAATCCGGGGGTGTTATGGAACCAAGCATGGAACAATACCGAGCGTGATTGATGGTTTTAGGGGCATTGATGAGAGTGGAGCACTGCTCTGTAATGAGAAAAGTGAAGTCCCGTACGGGTAGTTGAGCTGTTATATGGGTGTGACTGCAGTCACTCCTGGGGTATTGTGTAAGTACGGTTATGGCTAGAGTAAGTCATAGCGAGAGTACTAATATACTTGGTTATGAGTTTTGGCTGTTGAGTTATGACCGGTTTGGTATTATAATTGTGGTACCACGACTGTCGTTGGGAGTAGCTGTTGTGCTACAGTTGCCGTCAAGGTAGTAAGTGCATTTGGGGACGGATCTAAGTGGACGATCCAAACCTTGAGCTTTGCTGAGGTGTATATGTTGTTGAGGGTAGCAAGTGCACTTAGAATCGGGCTTTTAGGTCATGTGGTCTCATAAGTGTGAGGAGAGCTTTTTGAGACATAAGGGGATGTTGACCGGCTCTAGTGTTGGCTTAACCGGACTTTAAGGAGCCATATGTGATTGATTCAGATGCCTCGAAGCTAGGTTTGGGTTGTGCTCTAATGCAGCATGGGAGCGGGTAGCTACAAGTACCGAGAGAGAGATGCTATGGGCTTGGTGAGTATGATTAGTACTTGTCACTATGTGTTGTTTCTGATAAGTTAGAACCGTTGGGGTTTAAAGCGACTACCTAGGCTGATATTTAGAGTACGAGCGGCTCAAGAGAAGAATGAGGCGTCGATTAAGGCTTCTAGAGATGAGAAGTCTGAGTATGAGGTTTCGACGATGGAGCCATCTTGGTTCATGGTAGGGAATGTGTACCTCATTGATGAGGGGTTGAGAAGAGACATATTTCGGGAGGCACATCATAGTCGATTCTCTATTCATCCCGGGGCGACAAATATGTACCGAGCCTTGAAACGGTACTATCATTGGGTTGGGATGAAGAGAGGTGTAGCCAAGTGGGTGGCTAGTTGTGAAACTTGTCAGCTAGTAAAAGCTAAGCATCAAGTCCCGAGCGGTTTATTACAGAGTTTACCCATTCCTGAGTGGAAGTGAAATATGGTTACGATGGATTTCGTAGTAGGGTTACCGAATTCTCGGGACAGAGATGCTATATGGGTGATTGTCGATCATCTGACAAAGTCTGCTCACTTCCTAGCCATAAGGAAGACAGATGGAGCTCGAGTTTTGGCTAGAAGGTACATCAGCGAGATTACGAGATTATACGGTGTAACCACGAGCATTGTATCGGGTTGTGATAGCAAGTTTACATCGATATTCGGGCGAGGTTTCAGAAGGAGATGGGTATTAAGGTACACATGAGTACAACGTGTCATCCTCAGACAAACGTGCAATCAGAGAGAACCATTCAGACCCTCGAGGATCTATGGAGGATGTGTGTGTGTTAGATTGGGGTGGCCAATGGGCCGATTACCTGAGCTTGGTAGAGTTTACGTATAATAACAGTTACCAAGTGAGTATAGGGGAGGGCACCATACGAGGCTCTGTATGGTAGGCCGTGCATAATGCCATTATGCTGAACTCAAGTGGGGGAGTGAATCATATTGGCAAGAGTGTGGTGCAGGAAATTCCGGAGGAGAACGGTGTTTTGAAAGTTAAAAAGGAGAAAGGAAACTCGTGAGAATAAGGTCATAAGGGAGTAGGTTTGGGTTGACAAGGAAACTTGGGGATCTGAGGTGAGGATGGCAGTACAATTCTCCCAAGCAGGTTCTAAGGTGGTTGCAGTCTTAAGATTCGAGGACAGAATCTTATGAAGTGGGGGAGAATTCTAACATCCGTATCCCAAGTCGTTTCCTTGTAATAAAAGTTATTATATTTCTTGTGGTACAAGCTGCTATTGGATGTCGTAAAAGTCTTGTACCATGTTGTGTTCCTGAGAGAATAGGAATAATGTGGAGCTCGATTTATAATTTCGGGGATAGGATTTGTTTGATGGATCGGGAGATTAAACGTTCCAGAACTAATTTGGATTAATTGGTTTGGAATAGTGTTTTGCAGAAGGAATAATGTTTTTACGGAATGAATAGTATTTTGACGGAAGTGTGAGATGAAATGTGATAGGGATAATATCGAACTCGATTATTGGCCAAATGGGCGGTGTTTGGGTCGAATCGATCAAAGGATTGATCGATGAGAAGTAATCCCGAGTGGTTCCGTTTAATCGGGATTAAGCGGTAATTCCGGATTTGTCGGGAGCGAAATAAATATTTTGAGATGGGGAAGCGTCTCAAATATTTCGGGAAGTTTAACGAAATCACTAAACCGAGAGAATTAATTGACGGGAATTATAGGAATTGGTTCGATTGAAAACTGGTTTAGTGAATTGATTATGGTTTGGTTTAATTTAATTAAACCAAGACATATATATATATATATCATCTCTCCTTCTCCACAATTCTAGAGTTTTCTTCTCCCTCTATATATGCACATCCTTGGCATTTGAGAGAGAGTTCTAGAGAGAGCTAGAGAAAGAGAGAGGAGAAGCAAGAGAAGGAGAGAAAGAAGGAGAAGAAGGATAAGGAGAAGAGAAAGAGTAGGAGCTTGGAAAAACACAGATTTTGAGGCAACTTGTGAGCTTTGATCGGGGTAGAAAACGAGCTCGGATTGAGCTGAGAATATGTGAGAAAGTTGTTAAATCTCTTGCCTAATTATCTACCAATTTTCGTGGGGTTATGTTGAGTGGTTTGGGAGATATGATTTTTCTCCCTAGAATGCCCTGTTTTCGGTCTGTAGCGACGGACTGAGTTTGATAGAGTGTTTGGACACTCTAATCTTGTTAGTTTTCGCTGAAATTTGGTAGATAGGTTTTTGTAAGGCTTATCTTGAGTTCCACGGAACGAAATTGCGAGATATGATCTAGGGCAAGAGATATGGTTGATTGACTAAAGCTCTGTTTTTGAAAAGAGAAATCCGATTTGGGGGTTTTTGAGTAATCCGAGTTTGATTACTTGTTCTCACCCTTTGAGAAGTGTTTTAGTGACTTCTTGTTAAGTGATTTGGTGATACCTTGGTGGTTGGTTGAGTAGAAGGCAAAGAGAAACAAGCTTAAGGCTTGAAGCTATCAAAAAGGGAAAGGGTATGCTCATTACGTCAAGGCAAAGGTGAGTGCGTGACCGTGGCCATATGTGTAATTCTTGAATTGTTTTCGTGATTGTTGTGTGCTTAGGAACTAGACTTTATGGGTGTGACTTATGGCTTGACCATATTGTGTGATGATTGTGCGTGATTGAGCTCTTTCACGGTATGTGTGGTTTATTTCCTTAAGTTATATTTCAATTGCGTGAATTCATGAATCGTATGTGTTATGGCCATGGGACGGGATGACCGCCTCACTAAGCATTATCAATGATTATGCACCTCTTTTGGTGCAGGTAAAGAGAAGTCATAGGATGCAGAGCTCGTGGAACCGAGGCCGAAGTGAAGCAAAGGGATGATCTAGGCGGGTTCAAACGGGTTCTTTATATCTTGTGTTTGAGTCGTTTATATGAATTCAAAGTTAACGTTTGGAACTTGTCAATGTTGTTTAAGATGAATTTTGAATGGTTTAAGTTTGGTACTTAACATAAATTGCGTATGGTGTTCTACCTTGCTAATGTGGCTTGTTTTGTGTTGTTCTCGGGTTGCAGGGCAAAGGGGAGGATCGACCGATCCAGATAGGATCGATCGATCCTGGGGTAACGTTTTGGGTCAGAGATTCTTGGGGAAAGCAAGATCGATCGATCTTTGTATGATCGATCGATCGTAAGGGGTCGATTTCGGCCAGAGATTTGGGGAAATTGATTAGAAAACAGGACCGATCGATCCTGGGTGAGATCGATCGATCCTGGGCAGTCGTTTTTGGGCAAAAACCTTCTAGTCGATTTTTGGGGGTCAGGATCGACCGATCATAGGTGCGATCGATCGATCCTGGTAGGTTGGTTTGGCCAGTAGTTTCTGGTCTTTTTAAAATGGGTCGAGAACGACCGATTCTGAGTGGGATCGATCGATCCTACATCAGGATCGATCGATCGGGCTAGGATCGAGCGTTCTCAAGGGGGTGTTTTTGATCCGAGATTTTCTGGAACTTTTCTTGGGGATAGGATCGATCGATCCTGGGAGTGATCGATCGATCCATGTTTTAAACATAATTGTTTTATTTTAACTGAGACGTTTAGTATTTGACTTAGATCGCAAGAAAAGTGGTTTACTTGAATGGTTTTCAACCGTTTTAAGAGAAGTTTTTAAAAATTCTCGGGTTTTATGATTTTCCATATTTTCTGTTTTTGTACTCGGGATGGGGTGTTTCAATTTTTGGTATCAGAGCGGTAGCGGTTCTAGGACGCTATGTATGTGTGGTGCTTGATTGCTTGATGTGCAATGGTTGTTTGTTGTGTGATTGTTGGGATTTTGTGTTGCTTGTCTTATTATTGCTTGATGTTTGGGATTGTGTGATGTTATTGATTGTTGATATGTGGTTATGTGATTGTGCGTTGGGTTAGAGATCATCCTCTTCGGCCAAGTAAAAGGTTCCACGGTAAGACTCCTCTTGTGTTCTGTGTTGTTTAAATTGTGAGTATTAAATGCCTTGTTGATTATCGATTTTAGTGAGAAGCGCTAGAAGAGAAAGAGGCAGAGGTAGGGGACGGGTGGCTAGGGAGCCGGATGAGCCAGAGGTAGATGTGAACCCCATTCATGAGGATGTTGCTGAGGGTGTTGGAGGTGCGGGTGAAGCGGCTCGAGGAGGTGGTGTAGAATCACAGAGTGAAGCTCAGCAACAACCCGGGGTTAATCAAATGGGTCAGATGATGGGGTTGCTGGCTCAGATATTAGAGAGATTACCAGGGGCGGTACTGGCTCTAGCTCCCGTAGCGCCTCCTGAGATTGTTGAGCCGTCGAGAGCGGTGAACCCCGAGGCTGGGGGAGATGTTGTGGGTCCTGTGATCCCATCGTGCCTTGCGGTGATGGATCATATGTAGAGGGTTGACGCCATTTTCTTTTCGGGAGGCGCAAGGCATGTTTAAGTTGATAAGTGGGAGTCGAGGTCGAAAAGAAATTTCCACCCTGTAGGATATTCGGAGAAGTATAAGATTGACTTTGCGGTGTATTACCTAGAGAGGGATGCACATATGTGGTGCACGAGTGTATTGGCTAGGAAAGCCAAGGGTGTGCACACCTGGGAAAAAATTTCAGAGGACCTCGAGTACTCTCTTTATGAGGTGTTGGATTAACTCAAAGAGAGTTTTTGGGTTTGTCTCATGGGACTAAGTCTGTTTGAAAGTATGAGACGGACTTTTACATAAAGGTACCAATCCAAATGGGTGCGATATTAACCAAGAAGGATGCAATCAAACAGTTTAAGTCAAGCCAAGCAAGCAATAAGATGCGAAACTATCAACCTAAACAGAGAACTAGAAACAGAGACTCCTAGCAAAACAGAACGAAAACAGAGCAATAGCAGAGCGATAGAGATCAAACAAGGAAGAGAAGCTCCTAAGGATGAGGGTTATAGACTCAGTGTATCCTCTTAATCTACCAAGATGGTTTAGCAAACTTAAACAAGTTATTCCCTAGACATTAAACTCATAAACAGCCAAGTTCATTCTCATGATAAATAACCTCAAGCTAATCTAGTTCCAGACCTAATCTCTTAGGGAAATCTAGCTTAGCAGGCATTAAGAATCTGTTTAATAAAGCCAATAAACACCCTAGACAACTAATCTCTTAGGGTAGGAATGTAAATCTCTAGAATTAATTCACGTAGGCATTTCATCGAACACCTTCTAGGTGTGAAAAAACCTATGTTCTAATTTCAATTGATCAGAGAGTAATTAGCATTAAGAACACTAATCTAGAAGGGAAATCAAACAATCTACACTTAAACCACCTAGAAGACTAAGATTTCTCACCTAATCTACCCCATCCTTAAGAACCCTAATGACTACTCAGAACTCATGAAGAACAACATAATCACAAAACCAGAAATCAAAATAACTTGCATAAGTAGAGAGATAAGGAAGAGAAGAGACAGAATAGAAAGATTCAAACACAAATACTCAGTAGAATCAAAGATACAGGATCCAGGAAGAAAGAACAGATGAAGAACACTTAAGAAAACCAAATTGTGGCCTAAAAACGAGTTTTTAGTGTTTAGCGATTATGGGATATATATACTAAGAGATAGAAACCCTAAATCACAAAAAGACAAAATAGGCTAATTTTTGGGGGCACTTGACCATGGGTGGTCAAGTGCTATGGTCAAGCTGGGCTAAAGTTCAAGATTGCATTTTTATTCTTCAGCTCGAGATAGTAGCTCGACCATGTGTGGTCGAGCTGGCTCCAAAAACTTCAAGACTCCACCTTTATGCTTAGCTCGATCAACGGACTCGACCTGGCTTGGTCGAACCAGACTTCAGGACTCCAAGGTTGCATTTTTCTTGATCAGCTCGACCTCATACTCGAGCCCCTTGGTCGAGTCAGCTTCCAAAATGTCTGATTTGTGCTCCACTCGACGTGCCTGCTAGAACTGGGCTAAAAGTGCAGTTTTTGGTGCAGAATGCACTGGCTCGACCTGCTGGCTCGAGCTGGGTGCTAGAGTCAGTCTCCATTCGAGTTTTTAGTCGAGTTAAGCTCTCCTTTTTCTCCATTTGACTTCAATATCTCCAATATACCTTGAATGCACCTGAAACAAGTCTAAAATGCAAAATGCATGCAATTCTAATGCAAAACACTCTAAGTATGCAAAACTAGAGATAAATGCTAAGAACAAGCTATTAAACAAGGCTAAATGAATGAATAATGCAAGCTAAAACCATTTAAAATGCAGACATATCAACTTCCCCAAACTTAGTCTTTGCTTGCCCTCAAGCAAACAGAAGAAGAAGAATGGAGAAGAGGTTTGAAAATGGGGATTCAGAACAAAGCTTGCAGATAAAACAGATGATCTCAATGTCCAAGTCGCTAGTTCTAGAATGCAAAGTATATGAACTCTACTTAAAAACTTTAGCCATACTCTTCACAGCACAATTTCAATTAAGCCTCAACCTAGACCAACATTCAAATCTACCATTCCCTTTAACATTCAATTAAGCAAGAACCATGAATCAAGCTATGCACATCCAATGAACTCATTTGGCTAAAGGTAAGGTCAAGAGACAAAGATGGTCTCTTCCATATGGTAATCATTTAAAAGCAGGGATCTCTCAAGAAAAGGAATGAGCTTTAGCAGAATGCTAAAGGTAAGAACCAACCTATGCATACAAGAATAGACTCTCATCTACCCAACCATACACAAGTGTTCTTAACCCTTAAGTCTAAAACCCAGAAAGTCATCCTAATTCTACCCTTCACCCTTAGACTTTTCCTTTGAATTTTTCTTGGATCAGATTCATTTTTTTTTTTTTTTTTGTTCTTGTTCTAGGAGAGGTTATACAAATACTTCTAGCGGATTGGGGTTTTTCTTATGGTTTTTCATGACCAGCTTAGGCATTTTTCTATATTTTTTAGACTTTAAGCTTTTTGTCCTTTCTTTTCTTATACTTAGCACACCCCCTAATCTTTTACTAGATTCATAAACATTTAGATCATTCCCCTCCTAAGAACTCTTATCCTTTTTCTTTCATCTTTCTCCAAGTTTTTTCATTCTTTTCTTTTCACAATACCAAACCCTTATACCCAATGATCAAGATCCCACCTAGTTCTATCTGATTCGAAAATCGCAAACCAGAACTACATGAGAATCTATCCTTGTCGGCTCAAACCTAACACTTTCTACCAAGCTCATTCCAAAATAGGCCTCACACACTCAACAAAATAATATCATGGCTTGAAAGAAGGCTAGGCTAAAGGCATGGTAAAACTATTCTAATGATGAGAATAACTACTTGGATTAGCAAGAGTGGTAAATAGGTAAAAGAAATCCAAGTATGTATATGATATCCATGAGTTCAAATGCAGTGCATAGACATGATAATTGTAAGTCAAGTTCAGGTTCAAATTTGTAGGGAATGGTATCAAATCACAGCATGCTTCAATTGAGACAATAATCTAGTTGTGCATTCAAAGTATGGTGCAGTCTTACTTCAAGCTCAATAACAAAGCATTAAACAACTAGAAACGAGGGCATTGAAATCATACAATTGAATTAGCAAGCTTACAGGGTTTAAATCATCATAATCCCCTATGCATATGCAACAGCCCTATATGAAAACAATCTAGACTGAATCCAAAAATGTAAATACAACTACATGAACACTTTGTTTTTGTAATCTTTTTTTCGAAAAATTTTCAAATTGTTTGGTTTTTCTATGACTTAGATGCATGCAGACTCAAAAATTAAAAATAAGAACACAGAAAACAAATCAAACACATCTTAAGCCCTCCCCCAAACTTAAATTACACAGTCTCTTGTGTAATAAAAGTCTGAAGGATGGTTTAAGAAACAACAAAAAAACACTAAACAAAATGCAAATGATATATAGAAGAATTTATAGAACAGGTACCTCAAGGGTTGGAGAAGAAGGAGGAGATTGAATCCTCCATGGTTTCGCGAGTGTACGCAGTATGGGAGCTTGACTCGAGCTGGGGCTCGAGCTGCGTGGTCGCGCCAGACGTGGAGAGATGGCTGGCTCGATCCCCTTGCTCGAGCTGGGTTGTCGCGCCAAGCGTGGAGAGATGGCTGGCTCGATCCCCTTGCTCGAGCTGGGTGGTCGCGCTAGGCCAATTCTGCGTGATTCCTCCTTTTCTTCATGATTCAACTCTTATATTCTCCTAAAATCACACCAGCAAGCCAAAAACAAGAACTAAGCACACTTATTCGACGGTTTAAAAAGAAAACTAAATCAATATATACAAGGATAGACATGGGACTTCCTCCCAAGTGAGCTTGTTTAAAGTCACTAAGCTTGACATCCTGTTTTACTCAAGCAAGGGGAGGTTCATCCAGAGGAATTGAGGATCCTTCTGGAATGATGTTGTCAGCCATGTACGGTTTGAGTCTTTGCTCGTTCACTGTGAACTCGGATTCATTTTTCCTGATCAGAGTAACCGCTCCATAGGGTGAAACTTCCTTGATGCTAAATGGTCCTGACCATCTAGACTTAAGCTTCCCAAAAAACAATTTGAGCCTAGAGTTGAACAGAAGCACCTGATCACCAGCTTTGAACTCTTTGTGCAAAATCTTCCTGTCGTGGAAAGCTTTAGTTCTCTCTTTGTACACCTTAGAGCTCTCATAAGCTTCTAGTCTGATCTCTTCAAGCTCGTGCAAATCCATCGCTCTCTTTTCTTGAGCAGTCTTGATATCCAAGTTCAGAAGTTTCGTTGTCCATAGTGCCTTGTACTCAATCTTAACTGGTAGATGACAAGCTTTACCGTAGAGTAGATGGAACGGTGTTCTCCTAATTGGTGTCTTGAAAGCTGTTCGATATGCCCAGAGAGTCTCATCAAGCTTAGAAGACCAATCTCTCTTTGAAACCCCTACCACTCTCGCCAAAATGGCCTTGATCTGCTTGTTGGGCACTTCCACTTGCCCACTGGTCTGAGGATGGTATGGTGTAGCTACCTTGTGCTTTACCCCATGCTTCTTCAGAAGGTTCTCAAAGAGTTTGTTGATGAAGTGAGACCATCCATCGCTGATCACTACTCTTGGCACTCCATATCTGGGGAAGATGACACTTTTGAACATCTTCAAAACTACCTTTGCATCATTGGTAGGACAGGCTATTGCTTCAACCCATTTGGAGACATAATCAACAGCCACCAAGATGTAGTTGTTCCCATAAGATGGTGGGTTAAAAGGCCCCATGAAATCGATGCCCCACAAATCTTATTCCTTCTACTGATGTTGCCCATTCTCTGACAAGGATCACACTTGGCGATGAAAGCTTGAGCATCCTTGAACATCGATGGCCACCATAAACCTGCTTGCAGCACCTTCTGCACAGTTTTGAATGTAGCAAAGTGACCTCCATATACTGAACCGTGGCAATGCTCTAGAACTCCCCTTACATCTTCTTCAGCTATGCACCTCCTGAACAGACCATCAGAACCTCTCTTGTACAAGTAGGGCTCATCCCAGAAGTAGTGGTTCACATCTCTCAAAAACTTCTTTTTCCTATAAGCATCAAGAGTTCCAGGGATTTCGCCGCTTACAAGATAATTCGCAAAATCTGCATACCAAGGCACACTCTTATCTTCTAGTGTCGTGACAACAGCAATGAGCTGTTCCTCAGGCATGGAGTCATCTATTGGTAATGCATCATCAATCCTCATCCTTGACAAGTGGTCAGTGACACCATTCTCTATACCCTTCTTGTCAATAATCTCCATATCAAACTCTTGAAGTAGAAGGATCCATCTGAGCAGTCTCGGTTTAGTCTCCTTCTTTGCATAGATATGCCTTAGTGCTACATGATCTGTGTAGACTATCACCTTAGATCCCACCAGATAGCTTCTGAACTCCTCAAAAGCAAATACAATAGCAAGCAACTCTTTCTCTGTTGTTGCATATCTCCCTTGAGCTTCATCAAGTGTTCTGCTTGCATAATAGATCACATGCAGCTTCTTCTCAATCTTTTGACCCAGAACAGCCCCCACAGCATAATCCGAAGCATCACACATGATTTCGAACGGATAGTGCCAGTTTGGTGCTTGGACTATTGGAGCTGAGACTAGAGCTTCTTTTATCAGCTGGAAAGCTCTCAAGCACTCTGAATCGAAGATGAACTCTTGTTCCTGGCATTATAGCCTAGTGAGTGGTCTGGCTATCTTTGAGAAGTCCTTGATGAACCTTCTGTAAAACCCAGCATGTCCAAAAAAACTCCTGATATCTCTGACAGTCTGAGGCGGTTGCAGCTGCATCATCACATCAACCTTGGCCTTGTCTACCTCTATCCCTTTCTCAGAAATTCTGTGCCCCAAGACAATCCTTTCTGTAACCATGAAGTGGCATTTTTCCCAGTTGAGAACTAGATTTGTCTCTTCACACCTAGTAAGCACCCTGCAAAGATTAAACAAGCAGGAGGAGAAAGAGGAGCCATACACGGAAAAATCATCCATGATGACTTCCACAGTCTCCTCAATTAAATCTGAGAATATAGAAGTCATGCATCTCTGAAAAATAGCAAGTGCATTACAAAGACCGAAAAGCATTCTCCTATAAGCAAATGTTCCATATGGGCAAGTAAAAGTAGTTTTTTCCAGATCATTGGGATGAACTGGAATTTGAAAGAAACCACTATACCCATCTAAGAAACAGTAATAAGGGTGATTTGTAAGTCTTTCTAACATTTGATCAATGAATGGCAATGGGAAATGATCTTTTCTAGATGCAGCATTCAATTTCCTGTAATCAATACACATCCTATGACTAGTGATAGTTCTAGTGGGTATCAGTTAATCCTTATCATTCCTAACAACAGTTATACCCTCTTTCTTTAGAACACAATGCACAGGAGAAACCCAAATACTATCAGATATAGGATAGATGATTCCAGCTTCTATTAACTTAAGAAGTTCTTTTTTAACTACTTCTTTCAAATTTGGGTTCAATCTTCTCTGAGGTTCAATGCTAGCATATGATTCATTTTCAAGGTGAATTCTATGAGTACATAAGCTAGGTGAAATTCCTTTGATATCATCCAGAGAATACCCAATTGCTTTTCTAAACTTCTTCAATTCAGTCAATAGCAAATGCAACTCATCCTCATTAAGCATATCATTTACTATGAATGGATATGTAGAATTTGGCCAAAGAAAGGCGTACCTTAGCCCAGCAGGAAGAGTTTTGAGGTCTACCTTAGGAGCTCTGAGTTCTGACCAATTGTCTGATGCAAAGTGGGCTGACTCGACGACAAGCTCGACCTGTCTGGTCGAGTCTGAGGTGGTGAGATGGCTGGCTCGACCTAGTTGGTCGAGCTGGGTGCTAGCGCCAGTGCGTTCTGTAGCAAAAACCTCTGTTTTGACCCCAATCAAGTCTTCAAAGACTTCTGACCCTTCCAAAACTTTATGTGAGTCCAAAATCATCTCATAACCCTAGGTTTCGTGGTGTAGGTACCCATCTTTCCCACTCTTGGTTAAGGCAGTTCGAAGGTGGTCTTCCTCATTAAGTTCTTCCAGAAGTTCGTCAGCGAGTTGATCCATTTCCTCAACATAAAAAATCTGTTCTTCTATCTCTGGCTTTCTCATGGTGTCTTTGATGTCAAATGTCATCTTGAAGTCACTTCCGAGATTAAGATCAATCTTTCCCTTTCGAATATCAATAACCGCTCCAGCTGTGGCTAAGAAAGGTCTTCCCAGAATAAGGGGATCTCTTGGTTCTTCATCCATCTCCAGCACTATGAAGTCTGTAGGTATCTCAATTGTCCCAACCTTTAGAGGTAGATCTTGTAGCAAAATGAGGAGTTCTAACTGATCTGTCTGCAAGCACTAAAGAGATGTTGCAGGGCTTGTAGTTACTGAATCCTAACTTCTTAACAACTGAGAGCGGCATGAGACTGATAGATGCTCCAAGATCACAGAGAGACTTCTTGAAGATCAATGGCCCCAAAGAGCATGGTAGAGTGAATGAACCAGGATCACTTAGCTTCTCCTTAATAATCCTCTTCTGGATAATGGCGCTGTACTCTTCTGATAAAATTACCATACCCTGAATCTCCTTTGCTTTTGCAGCCACTGCATCTTTCAAGAATTTTTGATACGCAGGTAACATTGAAAAGGCATCGATGAGAGGTAACCTAATCTCTGCTTCCCTCATGTGTTTGTCAAAGATTGCTCTATACTTCTCCATTAAGTCCTTTTTAAACCTTCCTAGGAAAGGCAGTTTGGGTTTGTAAGGAGGCGGGATAAAAGGTGCCTTCTTTTTCTCTGAAACCACTGGTTTCAGCACAGCTGGAGGGCTAGCTTGACCTAGTTGGTCGAGCTGGGTGCTAGAGTCAGTCTCTAGACACGTTTTTTCCGATTCTTTGCAGCTCAAATCCTCCCCCTCTTCAATCTCACTGTCCTCAGTGACTTTAGCTGAACCTTCCCTCTCTGGTAACTCCTTTCCACTCCGTAAAGTGATGGCATTGATGTGAGCATAGTCCTTTGGGTTTTGGACTGCTTTTCCTGGGAGCTGTGATGTGCTAGAGGTAGATGCGGTCTTACCTTCCATGTACTTAATCTTTGAGTTTAATGACTCAAACTTGCTAGAGAGATCATTATAGGTGTAATCCATTTGCGTTTTCATTTCACCGAGCTTCTTAGCTGTTTCCATTGCACTAGCCGCTTGACCCTGTAGAATCTGTTGTAGCATTTGTGTCATCTGATTATCTGGAGGTTGGTGAGATGTGAAACCAGGTGGAGGACCCATGACTCCCTGTTGCGAGTAGCTGTTCGGGTAGCGCTGCTGAGGAACAAAACCCTGATTCTGGTTTTAAACAGCAAAAGGCTTGGACTGAGGCGATGGTTGCTGAGGCGGGTAAATTTGATCTTGAGGGTTGGCAACATTGGTGCTTCTGTAAGAGAGATTTGGGTTGTTCTTGTAGTTGATGAAACCTTTGTTGTAACCAACCTGATTCTGGACATAGCTGATCTCTTTGATGTCATCTTCCTCCCCATCTTGAACCTGAAAGATTGTATCCTCACTAGCAAAATGAACTTGCTTCCGCTGCTGGAGTATTTGATCTATCTTGGCATCCAGAGCCTTGATTTCCTTCCTAGGCTTCTCATCTAAATCAACACTACCCCTGACACTTCGATCATACTCAGAAGTGTAGTTACCATCAGATTGAGCAAGGTTCTCCACAAGTTCCCAGCCGTCATCAACATCTTTGTTGAAGAAGTTACCATTGCTGGCTGTATCGAGAAGCATTCGGACCTTAGGGAGAACCCCTCTGTAAAGTGTGCTGAGTAGGGACTCATTACTGAAGCCATGGTGAGGACATTGAGTGGTGTAGCCTTTGAATCGTTCCCAGCATTCACAGAAACTCTCTCCATCTTTCTGAGAAAATCCGGATATCTCATTCCGGAGGCGAGCGGTTCGAGCATTGGAGAAACACTTGGCAAGGAAAGCTCTCTTGCAATCATCCCATGAAGTAATAGAGCCATGGGGTAGATTCTTCTCCCAGAGATGGGCTTTGTCACCAAGAGAGAATGGAAAAAGTCGCAGCTTGAAACCATTTTCACTGACTCCATTGATCTTGGTAAGGCTGCAGAGCCTATCAAACTCATCTAAATGATCAAGAGGGTCTTCCATAGGCAGCCCATGGAATTTGTTGCTCTGCACCATAGCTATCAAGCCACTCTTGATCTCAAAGTTGTTGTTCTGGACTGTAGGAGGTACAATCCCTTGTCTATTGGTGTGAGTGTTGGGAGCATCTCCCGCACCAATCAGACGCTGCCTTCTCTGATGAGGCACATGTTCAGGCTGTGGTGGTGGATTATCATCAGCCATTTCTAGTGGATCCGGGAGATCTATGCTGAGATGTTCTCTCTGCTCTCTCAACTGTTGTGGTAGCTTTTCAATATTGTCGATGTAGCGGATGAGGTTCTGACTGCCTTTTGATCTCGTTTGCATGCAGGGGGAGCTAACTTGATGGGCGGACTCGAGCAGGCGTGGTCGAGCTAGGCTAGCTCGATCTGGCGTGGTCGAGCTGGTGAAATCGAGTCAAATTGTACCTGAAATGCAAAGAGACAGAAAGAAAAAACTAAGTCAGGAACATAGTAGATCGAATAAGAACTTGATCTAAAACGATTTGAAATCCTAATTGTAACAAACAACACCCAATTGGCAACGACGCCAATTTGAAATAGCAGATTTTTATAGTTTGCTATTTGTCAAATGCCTTAATGCATATTCATGTCATTGTAATACAGAAAGGTATCAATCCAACTGGGTGCGATATTAACCAAGAAGGATGCAATCAAACAGTTTAAGTCAAGCCAAACAAGCAATAAGATGCGAAGCTATCAACCTAAACAGAGAACTAGAAACAGAGTCTCCTAGCAAAACAGAACGAAAACAGAGCAATAGCAGAGCGATAGAGATCAAACAAGGAAGAGAAACTCCTAAGGATGGGGGTTATAGACTCAGTGTATCCTCTTAATCTACCTAGATGGTTTAACAAACTTAAACAAGCTATTCCCTAGACATTAAACTCATAAACAGCCAAGTTCATTCTCATCATAAATAACCTCAAGCTAATCTAGTTCCAGACCTAATCTCTTAGCGAAATCTAGCTTAGCAGGCATTAAGAATCAGTTTAATAAAGCCAATAAACACCCTAGACAACTAATCTCTTAGGATAGGAATGTAAATCTCTAGAATTAATTCAGTCAGGCATTTCATCGAACACCTTCTGGGTGTGGAAAAACCTATGTTCTAATTTCAATTGATCAGAGAGTAATTAGCATTAAGAACACTAATCTAGAAGGGAAATCAAGTAATCTACACTTAAACCACCTAGAAGACTAAGATTTCTCACCTAATCTACCTCATCCTTAAGAATCCTAATGACTACTCAGAACTCATGAAGAACAGCAAAATCACAAAACCAGAAATCAAAATAACTTGCATAAGTAGAGAGATAAGGAAGAGAAGAGATAGAATAGAAAGATTCAAACACAAATACTCAGTAGAATCAAAGATACAGGATCCAGGAAGCAAGAACAGATGAAGAACACTTAAAAAAAACCAAATTGTGGCCTAAAAACGAGTTTTTAGTGTTAAGCAATTATGGGATATTTATACTAAGAGATAGAAACCCTAAAACATAAAAAGACAAAATAGGCTAATTTTTGGGGGCACTCGATCATGTGTGGTCGAGCTGGCTCCAAAAACTTCAAGACTCCACCTTTATGCTTAGCTCGATCAACGGACTCGACCTGGGTTGGTCGAGCCAGACTTCAGGACTCCAAGGTTGCATTTTTCTTGATCAGCTTGACCTCATACTCGAGCCCTTTGGTCGAGTCAGCTTCCAAAATGTCTGATTTGTGCTCCACTCGACGTGCCTGCTAGAGCTGGGCTAAAAGTGCAGTTTTTGGTGCAGAATGCACTGGCTCGACCTGCTGGCTCGAGCTGGGTGCTAGAGTCAGTCTCCATTTGAGTTTTTGGTCGAGTTAAGCTCTCCTTTTCTCCATTTGACTTCAATATCTCCAATATCCCTTGAATGCACCTGAAACAAGTCCAAAATGCAAAATGCATGCAATCCTAATGCAAAACACTCTAAGTATGCAAAACTAGAGATAAATGCTAAGAAGAAGCTATTAAACAAGGCTAAATGAATGAATAATGCAAGCTAAAACCATATAAAATGCAGACATATCAATAGGGATTGTACGGATACATGATGCAGTATTTCATGTATTCGTACTGGTTAGACACATGATGATGTAATTCATGTGTGTCGTGAATGTGTGCGATGCGTTGTTTCATTACTGGGTTCAGAGGATTTGGATTTGGTGTCGTTAGATCCTAATACGTGGTGGAGTGATTAGGGTTATGTGATATTAAACCCTAATGATGTTAGTTAGGATTATGAGGTATTTAATCCTAACAGAGTTGGTTTACCAATTGGGATTATGTGTTATTAATCCAAACGGATCGGTAAACCGGGTGAGATCTAGGTATAAGATCTTGCTGGGCTTTGCCTATTCGGACCAATGATATTGGATCCTGATAGGCTTAGTCTTTTGGGGGACTTGACTCAGTCGGACCGGTGATATTGGATTCTGACGGGTTGGTCAGTCTATAGCCACATTGGATCTTGCGGTTTTGGGTTTCTAGGGTTGTTGGCAAACCAAGTATGAACAATGTGTGATGTAATAAGAAAAGTGAAATCTCATACGGTCAAGTTGTTGAGTAATTGGGTTTAAGAATTACTCGAGTTACGGTGAACTCTGTTTTCAGAACACAGGAGGATCGATCGATCTACGGGGAATATCGATCGATCCACCATGTCGGTTATCTGATCAGAGGCGTTTTGAGAAGGGGATCGACTGATCTCGAGAGGAGATCGATCGAGCGAGTATATCGGGGAGTTTAGGATCGATGTGGATGAGAAAGATCGATCAAATCGGGGAAGATCGATCGATCTGGAAGGGTGTGGTGTTACGGTTCATTATTCAGTATCCGAGATCGATCGATCAGGGGACGTGATCGATCGATCCTATCTTGGAAAATGGATTTTTGAGTAGTATGCAGGCGAAGGTTGATGTAATTGCCAGTGGGACTTTGGATAGATGGGGTTGGATTGCTAGATCATCTGACTAGGTTGAGTATTAATGAGATTATCATAGGGAGTGAGGGTGTATGGTGGTTGAGTATCGATGCGATCTCAGCGGATATTAGACCGTAAAACATAATGGGATGATGATGAGATGGTGAATCTCATTCTGTGGTTGGCAGAATTTTATAGGATAAGCGTGTTGTTAAAAAACGGGTATCTGGTGATGTGGATGATACATGTTGTGGTATTGCATGTATCAGGGATGTCGAGTACATGGTATAATGTTTCATGTATCGACGGGTTTGACACATGATGTGGTATTTCATGTGTTGGGGAGTTGAGAGCGGTGTTTGTTCCATCTTGGTTCAGGATTTTTGGGTTTATGTCATCAGATCTTACTACGTGGTTGGGGTCAATAGGATTATGTGGTATTTAATCCTATTAACGGAGTCATTGGGGTTATGTGGTATTTAACCCTAATGACGGGTCATTAGAGTTATGTGGTATTTAACTCTAATGATGTTGGTTGGGGCTATGTGGTATTTAGTCCTAACCGGGGCGGTTTACCGATTAGGGTTGTGTGGTATTTAATCATAATCGATTGGTGGACCGAGTGAGATCTTATGATCTGAGGGTGGGTTTTACTGATTAGGGTATGTGGTATCCTACATCGGTAGCCCAGGGTGAGATCTTATGATCTCAGTGGGTTTTTACTGATTAGGGTATGCGGTACCCTAGATCGGTAGCACAGGGTGAGGTCCTATGATATTGGATCTCAGGGGGGTTTTACTGATTAGGATATGTGATATCCTAGATCGGTAGCCCGGGGTAGGGTCTTACGATATTGGATCTCACAGGGACTTAGTATATTAGGGTCCTGTGGTATTGGATTCTAATATGCTAGGTCGTTTGAGGACTTACTCGTTCGAATCCTGTGGTATTGGATTTCGACGGGACAGCCGTTGGGTGACCACGCAGGATCTTGTGATGATAAATCTGGGGGTGTTATGGAACCGAGCATGGAACAATACCGAGCGTGATTGATGGTTTTAGGGGCATTGATGAGAGTGGAGCACTGCTCTGTAATGAGAAAAGTGAAGTCCCGTACGGGTAGTTAAGCTATTATATGGGTGTGACTGCAGTCACTGCTGGGGTATTGTGTAAGTACGGTTATGGCTAGAGTAAGTCATAGTTGAGTTGTGACCGGTTTGGTATTATAATTTTGGTACCACGACTGTCGTTGGGAATAGCTGTTGTGCTACAGTTGCCGTCAAGGTAGTAAGTGCACTTGGGGACGGATCTAAGTGGACGATCCAAACCTTGAGCTTTGCTGAGGTGTATATGTTGTTGAGGGTAGTAGGTGCACTTAGAATCGGACTTTTAGGTCATGTGGTCTCAGAAGTGTAAGGGGAGCTTTTTGAGACTTAAGGGGATGTTGACCGGCTCCGGTGTTGGCTTAACCGCACTTTAAGGAGCCATATGTGATTGATTCAGATGCCTCGAGGCTAGGTTTGGGTTGTGCTCTAATGCAGCATGGGAGCGGGTAGCTACAAGTACCGAGAGAGAGATGCTATGGGCTTGGTGAGTTTGATTAGTACTTGTCGCTATGTGTTGTTTCTGATAAGTTAGAACCGTTGGGGTTTAAAGCGACTACCCAGGCTGATATTTAGAGTACGAGCGGCTCAAGAGAAGAATGAGGCGTCGATTAAGACTTCTAGAGATGAGAAGTCTGAGTATGAGGTTTCGACGATGGAACCATCTTGGTTCATGGTAGGGAATGTGTACCTCATTGATGAGGGGTTGAGAAGAGACATATTTCGGGAGGCACATCATAGTCGATTCTCTATTCATCCCGGGGCGACAAATATGTACCGAACCTTGAAACGGTACTATCATTGGGTTGGGATAAAGAGAGGTGTAGCCAAGTGGGTGGCTAGTTGTGAAACTTGTCAGCTAGTAAAAGCTGAGCATTAAGTCCCGAGCGGTTTATTATAGAGTTTACCCGTTCCTGAGTGGAAGTGAAATATGGTTACGATGGATTTCGTAGTAGCGTTACCGAATTCTCGGGGCAGAGATGTTATATGGGTGATTGTCGATTGTCTGACAAAGTCTGCTCACTTCCTAGAGATAAGGAAGACTGATGGAGCTCGAGTTTTGGCTAGAAGGTACATCAGCGAGATTACGAGATTATACGGTGTAACCACGAGCATTGTATCGGGTTGTGATAGAAAGTTTACATCGATATTCGGGCGAAAGTTTTAGAAGGAGATGGGTATTAAGGTACACATGAGTACAACGTGTCATCCTCAGACGAACGTGCAATCAGAGAGAACCATTCAGACTCTCGAGGATCTATGGAGGATGTGTGTGTGTTAGATTGGGGTGGTCAATGGGCCGATTACCTGAGCTTGGTAGAGTTTACGTATAATAACAGTTACCAAGTGAGTATAGGGGAGGGCACCATACTAGGCTCTGTATGGTAGGCCGTGCATAATGCCATTATGCTGAACTCAAGTGGGGGAGTGAAGCATATTGGCAAGAGTGTGGTGCAGGAAACTCCGGAGGAGAACGGAGTTTTGAAAGTTAAACAGGAGAAAGGAACTCCTGAGAATAAGGTCATGAGGGAGTAGGTTTGGGTTGACAAGGAAACTTGGGGATCTGACTTGAGGATGGCAGTACAATTCTCCCAAGCAGGTTCTAAGGTGGTTACAGTCTTAAGATTCGAGGACAAATCTTATGAAGTGGGGGAGAATTGTAACATCCGTATCCCAAGTCGTTTCCTTGTAATAAAAGTTATTATATTTCTTGCGGTACAAGCTGCTATTGGATGTCGTAAAAGTCTTATACCATGTTGTGTTCCTGAGAGAATAGGAATAATGTGGAGCTCGATTTATAATTTCGGGGATAGGATTTGTTTGATGGATCGGGAGATTAAACGTTCCAGAACTAATTTGGATTAATTGGTTTGGAATAGTGTTTTGCAGAAGGAATAGTGTTTTTACGGAATAAATAGTATTTTGACGGAAGTGTGAGATGAAATGTGATAGGGATAATATCAAGCTCGATTATTGGCCAAATGGGCGGTGTTTGGGTCGAATCGATCAAAGGATTGATCGATGAGAAGTAATCCCGAGTGGTTCGGTTTAATCGGGATTAAGCGGTAATTCCAGATTTGTCGGGAGCGAAAGAAATATTTTGAGATGGGGAGGCGTCTCAAATATTTCGGGAAGTTTAACGAAATCACTAAACCGAGAGAATTAATTGACGGGAATTATAGGAATTGGTTCGATTGAAAACTGGTTTAATGAGTTGATTATGGTTTGGTTTAATTTAATTAAACCAAGACATATATATATATCATCTCTCCTTCTCCACAATTCTAGAGTTTTCTTCTCCCTCTATATATGCACATCCTTGGAATTTGAGAGAGAGTTCTAGAGAGAGCTAGAGAAAGAGAGAGGAGAAGCAAGAGAAGGAGAGAAAGAAGGAGAAGAGAAAGAGTAAGCTTGGAAAAACACAGATTTTGGGGCAACTTGTGAGCTTTGATCGGGGTAGCAAACGAGCTCGGATTGAACTGAGAATTTGTGAGTAAGTTCTTAAATCTCTTTCGTAATTATCTACCAAATTTCGTGGGGTTATGTTGAGTGGTTTGGGAGATATGATTTTTCTCCCTAGAATGTCCTGTTTTCGGTCTGTAGCGACAGACTGAGTTTGATAGAGTGTTTGGACACTCTAATCTTGTTAGTTTTCGCTGAAATTTGGTAGATAGGTTGTTGAAAGGCTTATCTTGAGTTCCACAGAAGGAAATTGCGAGATATGATCTAGGGCAAGAGATATGGTTGATTGACTAAAGCTGTGTTTTTGAAAAGAGAAATCCGATTTGGGGGTTTTTGAGTAATCCGATTACTTGTTCTCACCCTTTGAGAAGTGTTTTAGTGACTTCTTGTTAGGTGATTTGGTGATACCTTGGTGGTTGGTTGAGTAGAAGGCAAAGAGAATCAAGCTTAAGGTTTGAAGCTATCAAAAAGGGAAAGGGTATGCTTCATTACGTCAAGGCAAAGGTGAGTGCGTGACCATGGCCATATGTGTGATTCTTGAATTATTTTCGTGATTGTTGTGTGCTTAGGAACTAGACTTTATGGGTGTGACTTATGGCTTGACCATATTGTGTGATGATTGTGCGTGATTGAGCTCTTTTACGGTATGTGTGGTTTATTTCCTTAAGTTACATTTCAATTGCGTGAATTCATGAATCGTATGTCTTATGGCCGTGGGACGGGATGCCAGCCTCACTAAGCATTATCAATACTTATGCACCTCTTTTGGTGCAGGTAAAGAGAAGTCATAGGATGCGGAGCTCGTGGAACCGAGGCCGAAGTGAAGCAAAGGGATGATCTAGACGGGTTCAAGCGGGTTCTTTATATCTTGTGTTTGAGTCGTTTATATGAATTCAAAGTTAACGTTTGGAACTCGTCAATGTTGTTTAAGATGAAATTTGAATGGCTTAAGTTTGGTACTTAACATAAATTGCGTATGGTGTTCTGCCTTGCTATTGTGGTTTGTTTTGTGTTGTTCTCGGGTTGCAGGGCAAGGGGGAGGATCGACTAATCCAGATAGGATCGATCGATCCTGGGTAACGTTTTGGGTCAGAGATTCTTGGGGAAAGCAAGATCGATCGATCTTGGTATGATCGATCGATCGTAAGGGGTCGATTTCGGCCAGAGATTCGGGGAAATTGATTAGAAAACAGGACCGATCGATTCTGGGTGAGATCGATCGATCCTGGGCAGTCGATTTTGGGCAGAAACCTTCTGGTCGATTTTTGGGGGTCAGGATCGACCGATCATAGGTGCGATCGATCGATCCTGGTAGGTTGGTTTGGCCAGTAGTTTCTGGTCTTTTTAAAAGGGGTCGAGAACGACCGATCCGGAGTGGGATCGATCGATCCTACATCAGGATCTATCGATCGGGCAAGGATCGAGCGTTCTCAAGGGGGTGTTTTTGATCCGAGATTTTCTGGAACTTTTCTTGGGGATGGGATCGATCGATCCTGGGAGTGATCGATCGATCCATGTTTTAAACCTAAAATTGTTTTATTTTAACTGAGATGTTTAGTGTTTGACTTAGATCGCAAGAAAAGGGGTTTTACTTGAATGGTTTTCAACCGTTTTAAGTGAAGTTTTTAAAAATTCTCGAGTTTTATGATTTTCCGCGTTTTCTGTTTTTGTACTTGGGATGGGGTGTGTCAGGAAACAACAGAGAAAGCTTCAAGGTGAACGGGCATTGCTTGAAGTCGTATGTGAGTCCTAGAATCCTTCCCGAACTTGAAAACATAAACTTAGAAAATCCTCCGGAGCTCTCGGAAGAATCTCAGAATCACTAAGACGGTAACACCGTTAATCTCCATGACATTAAATGAGCTCGCTTGACAAGCATTCTCTTGTATCTTGATGTAAATAACCCTAACATCCTTTCTTCCTTGCATGTTTTTAGTCATAAAATGTCTAACAGGTCATACGAAGTTTAAGCAAACGAGACGAAATCTGCATTTACTTAAGTTCGCGCAGACACGTTTCCCTGAACATAGTCTACTCAGATATTTGGGTATTTATGAAGATTTGCTGCTAATATTTCAAAACATGGGGCTCGGAAATTTCTTTGACATGTCAAATGTTGCATATAAAAAGCCAACATGTGATTTCTTAGCCATGGCAAAGATTGAGAGGGGATAACAGAATGGGATTTCAATGCAGCTGAGCAGCCTCTGGTTCACACCACTACTACACGCCGTTCAGCCATCAATGCTAGTAGCAGCCGCGGTACATCTAACACACGTACGTATGGGAGTGCGAGATACTACTATGATGCTTATGATGAGCTCCTCGCTTCAAAGTCGTGTTGTCACTCTCACGAGAACCTCTGGATTGTTCAACGATGGAATAAGTGGCAAGACAAGACGATAGGGAAGTTTGTTAAGACAGTGAAAAACTTGAGGGATGAGATTAAGAGCGTAAAAGCTAAGATAACCGGAATGAGTGGGCAATACGATGAAGAGTCACAAACCGTAGCTGATTCTGGAGATGACATGTCTTTAGTGCCGCATCGACAGTCATACACGACATGTCGAGCTCTTCTATGGTCCCTCCTAAGTCACAATTCCCCTCATCATATGAGGCAGGACCACGATGCAATCGTCGTGCCACATGCTCCCCTTTGGTCAGCTCGAGCATCCCCTCCATGTCGATTGGTATATCGAAGTCCGACCACTTTTAGCTCCTCAGAGTAACACCTTGTTTTTCATTTTATTTTAGTTTCTTTTATTTTTATTTTCTATCCTATGTATTGTTTACGATTTTATTTCTTTGATTTGTTTCCACCGGGACGGTGAAAAATAAGTCTAAGGGAGGCATCGTAAACTTCTAATTTTTCATGTTTTTCGTTTGTTTTTATTTTGACATTTTGATGTCTTTACTTCTTATGTTTTTATTTTACATTTAGGACTTCAAAATTGTTGCACTCTTTTTCCCTTAGCCATGGTTCAATATCTTATGGCAAAGTTTTTAATGAGACAACAATTTTTAATTTTATCATGATGTTATCTATACTAATATTTTTACGCTTTTTGAGAATTAGCAAGTACATTCGAACTAGAAAATTGGACCATAAGTGGATCAACAAACCCGAAAAAGACCATTCCTTTAGAGACTTAGATGACTCAGAGTTGATTTCTCACTTTAAAAAATATAAAAAATTTCGGTTTGGAGCTTGAGATGCATCAGACGTGAAACCTCTATGAGACCCTGCAAGGCACGTCAAAGTAAGTACTATTTCTTTTTTCCTTCCCTTCAATAAAAAGAAAAGAAAAGAAAAGAAAAGAAAAGATAAGGATATAGGTAGCAAAGAAGTGAACAGGGTGTTGGAAGCCACCACTTTTAACATTCGCGTCTCATGGAAACATGTCCTAAGGAAAGAAAAGAGCTGAAAATAATGACGATCGATGAAAAAAAATGATACCCTAGAAAAGTAGGAGAAATCAATCGGCCTTGAAGTGAGAAAAGGGAGAGGAAAGGAATCGTACCAAGACGGTCTTGAGCTTATATAAATCCGAAAGAGTAAGTGCTCATGTCTTTTGATCAATAGTTCTAAGTCGAGACTTCACGCTTAAACTAAATAAGGGAATTCAACAAAGAGGAGTCTAAGCTCGATGACGGATGTGACTCCGAATTAAGGTAACTTGCTATGCTTATGGTGAAGTACATGTAGTATGTTTAGAGCCATTTCTATCTCGTTAAGTTGGAAGACGTTAGTACGATAAGATAATGTAAGGTAAATGCTCAATATAGACATAGTAAAACCTTCTTCTATAGTCTAACACTCATATTTACGTATTTTCATACATTCATATAGGTTATTTCCATAGGTTTTAGCTACCATTTAAGATTATTTTAGTGCATATGCATATGTTTATGTTTTTATAGGTATTTGGAGCAAAATCAATACTTTGAGAGTGTTTTGGAGCCTCATGGAGCCATAGGGACTTTGTAGTTGTTTGCTCGGGCCAAGGGAATCATGGAGAGACATCTCAAGAGCCTCACGAAGGAAGCAGCGGTCCCAGCATCAACCACACACGGTCGATGCACTTCTAGGAGTCTAAACCATAAGCCGACGACGAATATCATCGATGCAAGCATCGACCAGGGGTTGTCAATGCTTTCCCTGGAGTCTGGACATCGACCAAGAGGATCGACCCTGGCCGGTCGATTCTGACGTTTCAAACCGAAAAAAGAAAGTTTCTGACTTGGCAATTCATGAGCGGACAACTTCATTCTCGTCCTGCACTCTCTAGTGACCTAAAGGCACGACTTTAGCTCCCCAAAACAGACCTAATACTATATAAGCACATGTATCCTCATTAAAAGGAGGTTCCCACTTTTTGCACAACTTTGTAGCCACCACTTAAAGAGAAATTTCATATGTTCTTTTGTTCTTAAATTTTATTATGCAAGTTCTTTAGTTCTTCCTCTTGTTCTTCTATTGCTTTATTTACAGCTTTTGTTTATTATTTATCATGTCTTCTATCTCATATACTTCCGTCTACTGATTAGAGATCCTTTAGATCTCTAGGGTGGAGATCGATGATGGGATCTACTGATTAGAGATCGATGTTTTGTGTTCTTAATTGATTAGCTACCGTGTATGTATTCCTAAGGCTTGGTCTACTTCCATGGAAGTGACCTAAGAGCTCGGCAAAAAATGACATGTGTGGCCGAGTGTTTTGGGAATTCTCTACGCCGTGAGAGTGGGTAGAGGGGTTTCGGATCTACATACTTAGAATCCTAGTTAATCGATAAATCAATTTTTAACTTGTGAGCTTATCAAAATTAGCTTTGATCAAGTTAGTTTAGCATCTTAGGGTCTTGATGCCATGAGAGTGGATTAAGATCTCGGAACAAAACACGTTAGAAGATTGGCTACTTTGTAGAATTGCAATTGCTATTCAATCCGGTCGATGACGAGATCGTTTTCAATGTCGAACACCACGATAGTGGGGTTTTTAAAGAAAATTAGTATACCAGAAAGTGGACTAATTTATATACGAAATCTCTAGACCGATGGATACTAACGAAGGGTTAAAGAACATCAATTCTCATATTAGAAGATTTTCGGATTCGTTCCCATTCACCATTGCGATCATTTTCTTTATTATTGTTTAATCGTTATTTAATTTAAGTAATTTTATTTTATACAATTTAATTTCTGCTATTTAACTTATACAATTTAATTTACGCATTTTAATTTAAGTCATTTTATTTCTGCTATTTAATTTATGATATTTACTTTACGCAATTTAATTTATGCAATTTAATTTATGTTGTTTATTCTCAGTCTCTGTGGATCGATCCCGTACGTACTACAACTGCATTATTGTGCACTTGCGGTATAATCGGGTTAAACTCCCGAGATAATTTTTAGTAGCGCTCGGATGAAACCTGTGAAAGAAGGTGTAATAAGCCTTCCACGATCAACAAGCAAGAAGATAAGTCTGGGGAGTTTATAACACTCATATTTACATGATTTTAAGCATTCATATAGGATAGTTTTGTATGATCTAGTTAGCATTTAGGAAACTTTTAGTGCATTTGCATATATTCATGTGTTTGCAGGTATTTGGAGCAAAACCTAAGCTTTTGGAGTATTTCAGAGCCTTAAGAAGACATGGAGACTTTATAACTACTTGTCCGGGCCAAGAACATCACGTAAAAGCTTCCTCAGAAGCTACACAGGCAAAGCATTGACCATACACGATCGATGCACCTTCGAGAGTCTAGACCATCTAACATGGAACAGAGCATCAACCAGGAGGGGTCGATGCCTAGCAAACGTCAAAGACTATCGACGCAAGCATCGGCCATACACGGTCGATGCACATCTTGAGCCTTAGCATCGACCCAGAGCATCAACCGTACACAGTCGATGTTGACGTTCCAAGCTTAAAAAAGAAAGTTGATGATTTGGCGATTCAAGAGTGGACAACTTGTTATTTGCATCGAGAGACTTCTAGAATCTTAAAGGCATGCCATTGGCTGCTCCTAAAGCCCCAGTACTATATAAACACATTGTATTCTCATTAGAAAATGTTCCACACTTTTTCACACTTTTTAGAGCCAGCACGCTTTAGAGAAATCTCACAAATACTCTTTGTTCTTAAGTTTTATTATGCAAGTTCATTAGTTCTTCTTTTAATCATTTCTTTACTTTATTTGCTGCTTTGTTTTTGTTTAATTATGTCTTCAATCTCATATCTTGCTGTCACACATGGAAGTATGAGTGAGTAGATCTTTAAGATCTCTAGGGTGGAGATCGATGATGGGATCTACTAATTAGAGATTGATTTTTTGTGTTCTTAACCGATTAGCTACCTTGTATGTGTTCCTAAGGATAGATCTACTCCTATAGGAGTGATCTAAGAGCTTGGTCTAATCCAGTAGGCGTGACTAAGTGTTTCGGAAAATCTCTGCACCACGAGAGTGGGTAGAAGTTTTGGATCTACATACTTGGAATTCTAATTAATCGACAAATCTATTCTTACTTGATGCCACGAGAGTGGATTAAGATCTCGGAATTAAGCATGTCAACACTACAGGAAAATGAGGTATTTATAGCGTTGCATTATAGCGTTTCTTGTTATTTTGCTATGGTTTAGTTTTTAATAGCGTTTGTTATTTTGTAAACGCTATGAAATTATCGGCTGTATTGATTAAAAAAATGGTGACGCTTAGAATACATAGCATTAATATTTTAAAACGCTATTTAAGCTGAAAGCGGGAAGACAAATTAATAAACTTATTTGCCCCGCTTAACACTTAGTGAAATTTTCAGAATCCCTCCATTCTCGTTCCCTCTCATCTCACTCAGAGAAATTCATCTCCTCTCACTCTCCCGCTAGTTTCACTATCAGATTTTGCATCTTCTTTGATTTCTCAAGCTCTTCTTCTATTCTCACTCTCCTCCTGCTATTGTGCACATCGATTTCCAAAGTTGTCCGCCTCCTAATCAACCTCGATTTGTCAGAAGCAAAACTTTTCGATTGAAGGTTAGCTTTAATTTGGTTCTGGCTGCTCGATGTCATAGATATTTAGGGTTTAGAAACTATTATCGATGGTTTACAGACATCTTTGAGAAAAGGGTTTGCGAAATTTTAGGGTTTTCGTTTCAATTTGGGGCTAATTTCAGAAGGTTCATCGTTTCAATTAGTGGTTTCGATTTAGGTTTACGATTTAGTTTCGTTTGTACCAATGAGGGGCTAATCGACATCGATTTCGTTTGTTTCACTATTTATGGGTCTGATTTCACTGTTCTTTGATTTCACTTTGGTATGGGAACTGTTGCGGTGTTGTAAAATGGACAAGTCATGGGTTTGGCTTCCGAGGTATGGACTTGTATTTTTAATTTTGTCAAAATCTTGCACACTACTTAGAATCTAATGCTAATCGAAATTTGAATCTTTTGGTAAATGACAGGGCAAGCGTTGAGTATGAGGAAGGTGCACGTGCTTTTGTGTTTGCATCAGCAAAGACGTTGGGCAATCCTCTCCAGATGTTCTACCCCTGTATGGATTGTCGGAATGTGTGTCATCAAGATATAAACACAGTCCTGGATCATTTGGTTATTCGTGGTATGGATCAAAAGTATAAAAGGAGTGCTTGCTGGAGTATTCATGGAGATATAAGGAGTGAGAAGACAGTTGATGAGCAACGTGGTGACTTAGAAGCCTATGAGTTGTTTAGATCTGCTTTCTTTGACAATGAAGAAAATACACAGTTCTCGAATAAGAATGGAGAACCGCCTGAAGTATTTGAAGAAGAATCCGAGTTTAAGAAGAAATTAGAGGATGCAGAAACTCCCCTCTACTCGAGCTGCCCAAACTACACCAAAGTTACAGCAATTATGGGTCTATACCGCATTAAAGTTAAGAGTGGAATTTCAGAGAATTTCTTTGATCAGATTTTGACTATGGTTCATGACATGCTTCCTGAAGGTAATGTGCTTCCAAAATCTACAGCTGTGATAAAGAAATTCTTGAAGGTCTTTGGTTTCGGTTATGAGGTTATTCATGCTTGTAAGAATGACTGTATTTTGTACCGGAAGCAGTATGAGGAGATGAGTAGCTACCCAAGATGTGGTGCTTCAAGATGGGAACTTGATAAACATTCTGATGAGACAAAGAATGGGATTCCAGCAAAGGTTCTCAGGTATTTCCCGATCAAAGACAGATTCTAGAGGATGTTTAGATCGAAGATAATGTCTAAGAATTTGCAATGGCATTTCAATAATGCTTCTGAAGATAGAATAATGAGACACTCGGTGGACTCATTGACTTGGACGCAGGTCAATGCTAAATGGCAACAATTCGCAGCTGACCCGAGAAACCTTTAGCTTGGTATATCTACAGATGGGATGAATCCGTTTTCTATAACACAAAGTATAACACATGGCCAGTGATGTTAGTCAACTATAACATGCCTCCAACTATGTGTATGAAGTCAGAGAACATAATGGTAACCCTTCTGATTCCTGGACCAACTGCACCCAGTAATAACATCGATGTTTATCTTGCTCCTTTGATTGATGATCTTATTGATTTGTGGAATAAAGGTATCCATATATATGACTCATTATCCCAGGAGAATTTCACACTTAGAGCTATACTGTTGTGGAGTATCAGCGACTATCCAGGTTTGGGGACCTTGGCTGGATGCAAAGTAAAAGGGAAACAAGCATGTAATGTATGTGGAAAGGATACACCATATAAGTGGTTGAAGTTCAGTCGAAAGCACGTCTATTTGGGAAATAGGAAACGACTCAGGCGGGGAGTTTGGTTTGACAACACTGTGGAAGAAAGTACTGTTAATAGAATTCAAACAGGAGCTGAGATATTTGAGCTACTAAAGGATTTTAAGAATGAATTTGGAAAACCTTTGGAAAAAAAAATCAAAAGGAAAAGATCAGGTTTGGTTGAAGATGAGGAGCTAACCCTTGAAGAGTATGAAGAAGAGACTGACCAATGGAGATGGAAAAAAAAGTCCATTTTATTTGATTTACCTTAATGGAAGGTTAGTATTCTGTCTATATAGGTATTTATAAAGTTACTTTAAACTGTTATCATTTTCTAAACATTTTTCTCTTTTTTGTTTTATGGGTTAGGATATGCCGGTGTGTCACAACATAGACGTAATGCATGTCGAAAAGAATGTGTCTGACGCCATTCTTTCCATTTTGATGCACAATGCTAAGTCTAAAGATGGTGTTAAAGCACGACAAGATTTAGAAGATATAGGGATTAGAAGAAACTTACACACTGAGCTACATGGGAAAAAATGTACTTACCTCCAGCTGCTTATTAGCTGACCAAGGAAGAGATTTTGCAAGAGGCTATCTGAATTCAGAGGACCAGATGGGTATTGTGCGAATATCGCCAATTGTGTCTCACTTGATCCTCCTCTGATTGGTGGTTTGAAGTCTCATGATCATCATGTTCTGCTCCCAAAATTGTTACTGTTGCATTGAGAGGGTTGCTGCCAAAAGGACCAAGGACTGCAGTTAGTAGGTTATGCAACTTCTTCAATAGATTATGTCAGCGTGTAATTGACCCCGAGAAGCTTATAACACTGGAGTCTGAGCTTGTTGAGACGATATGCCAAATGGAGAGGTTTTTTCCTCCATCTCTTTTTGATATAATGTTCCATCTCCATATACATCTAGCACGAAAGTGTCGTCTAGGTGGGCCGGTACACTTTAGATGGATGTATCCATTTGAAAGGTACGTAGTTTTTGTGGTTTTTCTATTTTGATATTATATTTAATGTAACCAAATATATGACGATTTTATTGTCTGACTGAAGTCACTAAAGTCATATGTTAAGAATTATGCAAGGCCAGAAGCATGTATGGCAGAGGGCTACTTGGTAGCTAAAAGTATTGCTTTTTGCTTGGAGTTTCTGCAGACATCAGTACATGTTCTAGAGTCTGCAAAACGTAATGAAGATGTGGATTTATATGAGCATTTACTTGAAGGTTGTCCAATTCATAAGGCTAAAGAAGTTACACTATCTGATAAAGAGCGTGATATTGCTCACAGATATGTGTTAATGAATATGGCAGTTGTAAATCCATATGTTAAGTAAGTTGTGATTGTTATTTATTAATTGTTATTTCATTTAAAATTGTTTATTATTTTCACTATCTGAATATTTACTCTTTGGATTTTTAAATTAGTTTGGATCTTGAAGATTTGCAAGATAAGGATGTTCGCTGGAGAAGAAATCAAACTCTTTTATGGAAGTTACATGGGGAACGGTTTTCACAGAGGCTAAAAGAAAAGGTATAAACAAAGTTGCAGATATATCTCTTTCTCTGTTACTCAATAATATTGATATTAACACACTTTCTGAATCTTGTTTTTTGTTTTCATCAGATCCCTACTAAATCAAAGGAACATTCGACAAAGCTGAGATGGTTAGCATCTGGTCCAAGACATAATGCTCAGACGTATAAGGGTCTTATCATCAATGGACATCGATTTCACACCGAAGACTTAAAGAGGAAGACTCAAAACAGTGGAGTAGCATATGAAGCACTAATTATGTGTAGATCAAGTGCAAAAGATACTAATCAAGTGGCAGACGTAATTTCTTACTTTGGAGTGATACAACAGATAATAGTATTAGACTACCACATGTTTCAGGTTCCATTATTCAAGTGTAAGTGGGCCAACAAAGGGAAAGGTCTGAAGGAAGAAGATGGTTTTACGCTTGTGAACTTCACCTTAAACCAAGCAGCATTCCGCCAAGATCCATACATTATGCCTTCTCAAGCAAAACAGGTGTTTTACTCCAGAGAAGATGATTCATCACCTTGGTTGGTTGTTATGAGGGCGCCACCAAGAGGGTATCATGAGTTAGAGACAGTTGAGAAGTTTGTTACTGCACCATTACCCATCGAAGACAATGATGATTTGGGGAATGAATCTTCTGATGATGAGAGTTTCTGTGTTAGGGCTGATTGTGAAGGGGTCTTAGTCATTGGTTAATTGTGCTATGATTACTAGATAGTTTATTAATTTCTAGACAGTTAGTGGTCCAGTTTTTATTACTAGCTAGCTATTAGTTTCTGATGGTTTACTATAGTTTCAGGTGAAACAATATGAAGCAGAAAACTGATGTAGCTACACATCGTAGTAAGCGTAAAAAAAGTAAAGATGCAAGTGTTGAGTCACTGAAGACTCAGCGTAGACGCAAAAAGCTTGTTATGGATCCCAATGTGGAAACAGAAGATACAGAAGTTAGAGAACCAGAAGTTCAAGAAGAAAACGATGATGATGTTAGAGAACCAGAAGTTCAAGAACCAAGTGTAGAGACGACTCCCAATGTGGAAACAGAAGATACACAACATTCAACTGAAGCAGGTGAAACTGAGCAGACACCTACAAAGACAAAGAGACGAAGGGGTTTAACTAGGATGAGCAAGGTTGCTAACAACCATGATGACAAGATTGAAGTTGAATTTATATCTGTCGGTGAACATGTTGGCGTTGGATCCGTAACACTTTCTTCGTTTCTTGGTGTTCTTGTCAGAGAGCATGTACCAGTACTTCTTGGAGATTGGAGGCACCTTGATGAACAGACAAGAGATAGAATGTGGGAGCAGATTCAGGTACTGTTTAACTTCTGAAACTATTGTTTTAAATTATAATATTGTTTTTAAGTTCTAAAACTATTGTAGGCGAGGTTCAATTTGACAGAAACATGGCAAAAAGAAAGTCTGTTTAAGCAGATGGGGTGTATATGGAGGTCTTCAAAGTCAAGGCTTGTATCTCTTGTGCGTGCTATAGGGTATAAGGAACAACTTATTAACTTAAAACCAAGCAATGTTCATTATGTCTCAGCTTGGATGAATTGGGTGAAGACTAAGAAAGGCAAAGATTTTAAGGTTGTTTAGCTTCAACTTTATTCTAAATAGCTGTTTGTGTATGGATAATTGTAATCTGACAGTTTGGTTTTATTTTGAAGGTCCAAAGTGACAAATTCAGGGAGCTAAGGAGAAGTCAGATTCCCCATACCACTAGCCGCAAAGGAATGGTTCGCTTGGCTCATGAAATAGTATGTTTCTGTTAATTTTATTATAATCTATAAGTCAAAAGATTAAATAAAGATTGCAGGAACTAGTAATATGTAATATGCTTTTGTTAATTGTAGAAGAAGAAGAGTTCAGACCCCACAAAAGTGACTAGAAGTAAGGTTTGGGTAGCAGGACACACACATTCAGATGGGAGACCTGTGAGGCCAGAGTTTGAAGCTAAACAAGCTGAATTGGTGGATGTAGTTCGTGGTTTGCAGGATCAAGTTCGTGGCTTAACTACATCGAAAAACGTAAGTTAACATCAAGTCTGTTCTTATAAGTTAGCAATTTGAATCATTGCTGTTTAACTTTTAATTTTCTTTTTCTCCTAGAAGCAACGTGATGATGTCTCTAATTCTGAGGTTAGTGATCTTTGCAAAGGAGGACCTAGGTGTCAGATTTTAGACTGGTGTTCATCGGATGACGTTGTCATCGGAGAAGGAGCATTCTGCTCAGCTGAGCCAACATACAAGTTTGGACGCATTGCACTTGGTCCTAATGCGGCTGCTATTTTTGTTAAGTCAGTTATAGATGAAGAAGCATCTGTCTGGAGGCCTACGTCAACTGTGACAACAATTGGCCAAGCTGTTGGATTGAAAATTGCATGGCAATTTGATAAGATCATTTTGGATGAGATGGACTCTTTGGCGATTAATAAGACTTTTGATTCATCGGTAACGGTTTAAATATAATGTTGTAAATTTGTAAGTAGCTGAATCATGTTGATAACTAATCTACTATTGGTTTTGTTTTAAAACATCACTCTGTAGGCTACAGATGCAAAGGAGGATAAAATCCTCATCTATGATTGGCTTAAAGATGATGAAGTTATTGCTGGGGGTCGTCTTGGGTCAACTGACCCAAAAACATCGGTAAACAACACTTCTCTTGGTCCAAATGCTGTTATTGTCAAGATTGATAGGGTACTTAATAAAGATGGATCTCTATGGAGACCAAATGAGGAAATGCTGGTGATTGGTGATGCACTTGGTGAGAACATCGCTTGGCCTATCCATAAGATCTCTATGGCTAATATACAAGCATCACCTGGGATACCAAAAAGTAGATCACCTGGGGTAAGACTCTAAACCTTCTAAGCCTTAAAATGTTGAAACTGAAAAATTTTCTTCTGTGACTGAATTATTTGTTGTTGGAATTGATTTATGATGAATGGTCTGGAATTTTCTTTGTAGAGTTTTAGTCATAGCTCCAACACCAGCAAGAATGAGAAAAGGAAATACATCCTCATAGATTGCAAATGATCTGGGAAAATGGTTGCAGAAGGTCGAGTTTTCTCAACAAATCCAGAAAATGTAGTTCATCATGTCCCCTTGGGTCCCAATGCAAGCAAGGTATGGGTTGATGTTCCTACTATTGAAGATGCACCACTTTGGAGAACAAATTCAGAACTTAAAATCATTGTTGATGCTTTGGGCAGTATAATTGCTTGGCCAAACGACAAACTTGTGTACTTTGAATAAGTGGTGTTGTGTTTGTGTTTGAACATGTACTTTGGTTTTAATAAAACATCTTCTGATTTATGAATATTTGTTGGTCGAAGAAATTGTATTACACAGGTCCTCATTGCAAAAAATAGATAACAGATCAATTCATCGCAAAACTAAAATGCTACAATATAGATATCAATTATGACGTTAAATAACAAATATAGATATCAATAACACAAAAAAACGTTATTGCATAAAATACAATTTCATATAATAAAACGCTATTGTAAAAATAACTTACATAGCATAACGTAAAACCGGTACGATAGCTCGCTAACCTATTATCGCGGCCGCAGATATAGCGTTTTTAAATACGCTTCGATATAGTCACATAGCATTTTTCGGCCGCTATAAATGAGCGATTTTCCTGTAGTGCAATAGCTTGACTACTCTGTAAAGTTACAGAAGATAGTTAAGCCGGTTAATAGAGATCGTTCTAAATGCTTGTGGAGCACCACGAGAGTGGGTTTTACAGAGGGATTAGCATACCACGAGAATGCACTAATCTATATACGAAATCTCTAGACCGATAGACATTGACAAATCATTTAAAGAACATCATTTCTCTTGTTAGAAGATTTCCTGAAATCGCTCTCATTTACCCTTGTGATCGTTTGTTAAATTATTATTTAAGCATTTATTTAATTACACGTTATTTATCTTTAGTTATTGTTTATTACATCCATTTAATTATTTACTGCTTAATTATTTACCGTTGATTTATTTTAAGCATTTTAGTGCTTAGAAACAAACCACCAAAACTGTTATAATTTACATAGATAAGATTTATTCTTGTATTCTCTGTGTAGTTATTTTTCAGTCTCTCTTGATCGATCCCATATATACTACAACTGCATTACTGTGCATTTGCGGTTTTATCGGGTTAAACTCTCGAGACTACTTCCTAGTAGAGCTCAGGTGAAATCTGAGAAGGATGTGAAACAATTCATCTCTATCAAGCATCACCCATAAGAGAATAGTTAGCATTAAGATTGCATAATAGAGTAGCTAGATCGATTAAGAACAAACAAACATAATAAATCCTATAAAGTAGATCCCATCATCGACCACCACCCTCGTGGTCTAAAGGATCTACTCCCTTATCTTTCTGTGAAGTTATAGTAGAGATAGGGATTAGGAATATAAAACAATAAACAATAAAACTAAACTAAACTAAGAACAGAAGATCAAAGCATAAGAATAAACAAAAGCATAAGAGAGAAGTAAACCTAAAAGAATAACTCTTTATTTGATATTAGAAATGAGACACAAAAAGTGTGAACTTGTTTCTAATGAGATTACATGTGTTTATATAGCACTAGGGCTCTTGGGACAAACCAAGTCACAAATAATAAGTTTCCTTTTCTTCTCGGAACGTCAGCATCGACCGCATATGGTCGATGCTCTTGGTCGATGTGAATGCTTCAGGAAGTGCATCGACCAAGCTCGGTCGATGCTTACGTCGATATTATCCGTTGTCAAGCTCAGCATCGACCAGCCTTGGTCGATGCATATGTCTGAGACTTGGCTCTGGAAGCAAATTGACCCCGCCTGGTCAATGCCAGGGTTGATGCTCAGCTCGTCAGTTGATAGAGCTCATATTACATATTTTTATGTATTCATTTAGTATAGTTTTACGCATTCTAACATGCATTTAGGATTATTTTAGTGCTTTTGCATATGTTTATATTATCTTAGGTACTTGGAGCAAAACGTACGTATTTAGAGAGTTTAAACGCACTAAATATCCAGGAAGAATTGGAACCATTTGTTTGGATCACAAACGTTCACGGAAGAGTTTTGAATGCACGGAAGAAGGACCGAAGAGGAGACCATTGACCAGCCACGGTCGATGTATCCAGCCATCTACCAGGCATGGTCGATGTGCTTCCTCAAGATGAGCATCGACCATACGTGGTCGATGCTGGCCCCGACGGAAGAAATTCAAAATTTGACGTTTTTACCTATCTGCACTATTTGGAGGTTTACAATCGAACGAGAAGGAATTAAGCTACAAACCAACTTGCTCTAGAATCTTGATTCAAAATGGAAGCTATGAGAGTTCGAATCAGTTCAAGAGCTGCTCAGAATCAAAAGATATGATTTTTACAAGTCATGTGACTCTGAACTCACCCGATTTGGACCTACGCGCACTGTTTGAAACATTACGATCGAATCAAAAGAAATTAGGTTGCAAACAGACCTTGTATGGAATCTTGACCCGTCAGAGAAACTCCACGAATTAGAATCATGCCAAACCGAGATCAGATGTGATAGGTATTCAAGTTCAAAATCGGAGGATGTGTTCACACTACAACTTTCCTAAACTGGAGGCGTTCACACTGTGCACATTCAATGAGTTCACACAACAACTCTTTCCTATTCAGTTTGAGCTCGAACTGGAGACTCTTCAGACCTTCCAGAAGCTTCCTAGGTGCCACTCCTTCCTTCCCAACCTATCAAGAATCAAGACACCTCACAACTTGCCTTATTTGGACAGACTTCGCTAATTAAGTGCAATGGCTCTATCTCCTTTAATGCTTGCGATTTGTTCCCTTTATTTAGGTTTCTAGAACATTAGGGGAGCTCTATTTTCGAGCCTCTATAAGCACAGCTCGTTCTCATTGTAAGGAGGAGAGATTTTCTTAGACTTTTGTAGCCACCACTTTCATATCTATCAAAAGAGTTCTTTTTTATTTCTCTCTTATGTTTTATTTATTCTTATGCTTTGATTCATTTTTGTTCTTAGTTTAGTTTACTTTATTGTTTATTGTTTTTTATCCCTATGCACTATCTCTTCTTTAACCTCGCAGAGAGATAAGAGAGTAGATCCTTTAGACCACGAGGGTGGTGGTCGATGATGGGATCTACTTCATAGGATTTCATTATGTTCGTTTGTTCTTGATCGATCTACCTACTCTAACATTCAATATTAATGTTAAGCTATGTCGTATGGGATGTGCTTAAGGTTATAACTGAACCAGTAGGTGAGGTTATACGAATAGAAGCCCTTACCACCACGAGAGTGAGTTAAAACTTCAAATCTGAATATTAGAGAGTATTAGCTATGGTCGAGATTGTTGTTTGATGAAATATCTCAATGCTTGCCTAGTTGTGGCTAAGCTAGGTATTGATCTCATGAACACTTTATCAAGAGAGTGGTATCATATTCTGGAAATAGATTTGTCATTCACTCTTCGTGAGAGTGGTATCATATTCTGGAAATAGACACACTCTAACGCAAACTAATCACTTGGTTAATCGCTGGATGGTGTGACAGCCTCCAATCGATGTGTTTCTAACACATAAGAATAATCGATGATGGAATGCTTTTAATGCGGGAAGGTCGCCACGAGAGTGGGTCTGACATAGTGTCTAGTTTATCACGAGAGTGGTCACTAGCCTACTTCGAATATCCCTAGATTGACAACATAAACTAAAAAAGTAGAACTTGAATCTTAAAATCTAGATTCCCTAATAAATCGACTATCATCCAATTCTCTGTAAATATTTATTTAAGTATTTTAGTTATGTTATTTGTATTTATGTTATATAATTTATATTATTTAATTTACGCACTTTACTTTATGCTATTTACTTTATACAGTTTAATTTCTGTTATTTAATTTATGCAATTTAATTATGTTATTTATTTTATGTCATTTAAATTATGTTATTTATTTTATGCAGTTTAATTATGTTTTATTTAATTTATGTTATTTACAGTTTTATTTACTTTATGTTATCTATCTTTATGCATCTTAGTAGCTTAGGACCAAACCCCATATATCTATTATTACACTTAGATTAGACTTAGACTTGTATTCGCTCTGTTTTATTCTCAATTTCGGTGGATCGATCTCGTATGTATTATAATTGCATTAATTGTGCACTTACGGTCACATCAGTTTCAACTCTCGAAGAAACTCGGGTGACTTGGAAGAAACTATTTTCAATGTTCGCTGATCATCGGGAAAGGAACCGTGTGATTTTCACCACCTGTTATTTCCCTCACAAGTTTCACCCGAACGCTACTAAAGAGTAATCTCGAGAGTTTAACCCATAGAACCGTGATAACACTCATATTTACATGCTTTCTTGCACACATTTAACTTAGTTTTATATGCTTCTAACTTGCATTTAGGATAGCTTTAGTGTATTTGTATTTGTTTATGTGTTTATAGGTACTTGGAGGAAATCGTGCACTTTTATAGCATTTTGGGACCTTAAGAAGCTATAGAGACCTTGGAGCTACTTGATGGGGCCAAGAACATCATGAAAAAACCTCTCAAGAGCCTCACAAAAGATGCAGCGGCCCTAGCATCGACCAGGGGTGGTCGATGCCCTTCTCTGGGAATGTCATCGACAGACAGCATCGACCAAGGCATGTTGATGCTCTATAACAAATCTGCACTGAAAGCCAAGATGAAGACCACCGATGCAAGCATCGGCCGTCGCTGGTCGACGCCCGACTAGAAAAAGCCCATCGACCATGAGCATCGACAAGGGCCTATCGATGCTGTGTCACTGTGCAGAAAAAGAAACTTCGGTTAATGTGAAATACAACTTAAGAATAACTTTGGGTCGAGTTTAAGAGCTCTCAGAGCCTTCTAAGGACGCCTTAGACTCCTTCAAGCCACGATAGTGGGTAGAGTTTCGGATAGACATACTTGGGATTCTAGTTAATCGATAACATTAGTAAAAAAATAGCAAATAACCACGGAAAAATTTGTGGCTATGGACCAATTTTCGTGGCTATACATCAAAATAGCCACGAAAAGCCACGAGAAAATTTTGTGGTTATAGCTTCGTGGCTAAAACAAATTGTGGCTTTTTGTGGTTTATTTCACTGTTCGTAGCCACGGTTTAGCCACTTCCGTTTGGTGGCTACTATAGCCACGAAATAGCCACTCTTCTTCCATGGGAGATTTAGCCACGAATGTTTAGCAGCTAAATCATGGCTTACTTTGCCACGTTTTGTTTGTGGCTTTAACGTGGCAAAATGTAATAGCCACAATTTCTTTCATGGCTAATTAGTGGCTTTCTAAAAAACAACCACATTATAATTGGTGGTTTAAACGTGGCAAATGTGTATTGTATAGCTACGAATATTCTGTGACTAATTTATGATTAACCTAAAAAAAAGCATTTGCTGTATGAATTTGAAACCCATACATACATTATAACAAAAGATTATAATTAATCAAATTCTTACATATCAACCAAAAGAACAAATTCAGTTCTTACTTAGAACTTTTTGGTTTCATTTGGTTATGCAAGTCTTTGTAGCATCTAATGTATGGATTAACACATAAACCACATAAAAACCTATAATCCTAGTGATGCACACCACTGATCTAAGTTAGTCCGAGAGTTGGTGGATGATGGAGTTGAACGATCTTGATTTTCGGTGGATGGTGTTGTTGCTGCTTGATTATTGAGGGAAGTTAGTCCAAGTGACACACGATTTCCCAAAGTATCAACCTAAAATCCTTTTTCCAGGAAAAATTAAGGGAAGAATAGCGGAGAGAATGAGGAATGCATTTGAAGAACAAATGAAAGGTGTGATCATCACTATGCCAATACTAGAAGCCTTGACGATGATTCCCAACGCTAGCAAGTTCCTCAAGGATCTCGTGACTAAGAAGAAAAAGGAACTAACCGAAGTGGTGATCTTGACACACAAGTGCAGTGTCGTCATACTCGACAAGAAGATTCCAAGAAAGCTAGATGACCCGGGCAGTTTTACTCTCTCTCACACTCTCGGTCACGTAACATTCGGGAGATCTTTATGCGATCTTAGAGCTAGTGTGAATCTAATGCCTCTTTCCATTGCACAAAAGTTGGGACTTACTCGGTTTAAGAAGGGTAAAATGTCGCTAGTTCTCGTCGATCGCTCGGTTAAAACGCCAGTGGGATTTCTTGAAGACATTCCAGTAATGATTAGTGAATACCAAATACCGACAGACTTTGTGGTACTCAAAATGGATCACGAACCCAAGGATCCACTTATCCTAGGAAGAATGTTCCTAGCTACTGCGGGGGCCATCATCGATGTCAAGAATGGGAAGATTAACCTTCACCTGAACGATAAAGTTATGCAGTTTAGTATTGATGAAGTGATGAAGAAACCCGAAAAACGAGACCGCATCTTCTACATAGACGATATCGACTTGTTAATTGATAGTATGTTGGACAAAGTTGAGCACAAAAATGAAGAGCTAAGTGAAGAATTCCAAACGCTAGAAAATGGAGACGTGGCGGACATGCTACCTCATGAGATGGCATACGCGAGTCTAATCGAAGGTGACGAGGAAGAAGAATCCACAGTGGAAGCAAGTGATGGTAAGACTTGCGATGAAGATGATTGGAGCGAACTTAAGGCCCCGAAGGTGGAGTTGAAACCACTTCCGAAAGGGTTAAGGTATGTATTTCTTGGTCCTAATTCAACATATCCTGTCATAGTAAGTGATGAACTTAATGATGACAAAAAATTTCTTTTACTTGATGAATTGAGAAAATATAGAAAGGCAATAGGATATTCTCTAGATGATATAAAGGACATATCCCCATCCTTATGCATGCATAAAATACATTTAGAAGATAAATCTAAGAATTTAATTGAACCTCAAAGGCGATTAAATCCAAATTTACGTGATATCGTAAGAAAAGAGATTCTTAAACTCCTAAATGCAGGTATTATTTATCCTATATTAGATAGTACTTGGGTCTCACTTGTTCATGTTGTACCTAAAAAGGGAGGTATCAATGTGGTAAAAAATGAAAATGATGAATTAATTCCAACTAGAACTATCACATGTATTGACTTCAGAAAATTAAATGCTGCCACTAGAAAAGATCATTTTCCTTTTCCGTTTATTGATCAAATGTTAGAAAGATTGGCAAATCATTCTCACTATTTCTTTTTAGATGCATACTCGGGATTCTTTCAAATCCTGAGACATCCTCAAGATCAAGAAAAAACGATATTTACATGTCCTCACGGTACCTTTGCCTATCGAAGAATGTCGTTTGGACTATGTAATGCACCTTCAACCTTTCAAAGGTGCATGATGTCGATATTTTCAGATTTAATTGAATCAGTAGTTGAGGTGTTTATGGATGATTTCTCTGTGTATGGTTCTTCGTTTGGTGTTGTTTGTCTAATTTGTGCAAGGTACTTGAACGGTGCGAAGAGACAAACCTAGTACTTAATTGAGAGAAATGTCATTTCATGGTGAGAGAAGGAACCGTTCTCAGGCATAAGATATCGGAAAGAAGAATTGAAGTTGACAAGGCCAAGATCGATGTAATGAAAAATCTAGGGCCTCCAAAAACGCTGAAAAACATACGAAGTTTTCTTGGTCATGCTAATTTCTATCGAAGATTTATCAAGGATTTCTCTAAGATAGCAAGACCACTCACCAACCTATTATGCAAGGATGTCGAGTTCAACTTTGATGATGCATATTTTGAAGCATTCTGGTCAATCAAGAAGGAGCTAGATAGTGCACCAATAGTACAGCCGCCATATGGGAGTTACCGTTCGAGATTATGTGTGATGCTAGTGACTATGCCGTAGGAGCTGTGCTTAGGCAACGAAAAGACAGGAAGCTGAATGTTATCTATTATGCAAGTAGGTCGCTAGACAAAGCACAAATGAAATATGCCACTACGGAGAAAGAGCTTCTAGCGATCATCTTTGCTTTTGAGAAGTTCTGCCAATACTAAGTCCGTTCTAAAGTCATTGTACACACGGATCATGCGGCACTAAGGTATCTACTCGCTAAGAAGGACGCAAAACCAAGGTTACTCCGCTGGATACTACTCCTTCAAGAGTTCGATTTGGAGATAAAAGATAAGAGAGGAATAGAGAACGGAGTAGTTGGTCACCTTTCTCGAATGAGAATCACTGACGAGATCCCTATCGACGATTCACTACCGGAGGAACAAATCTATGCCATCAGAGTACTTGTCGGCAAACACAACCTCAATAAGGAGCTGAAAAGCATCAACGCCATCAAAGACAAGTCACCATGGTATGCTGACATCGTCAATTATCTCGCTTGTGGAGAAAAACCACATGATCTCGTCGGATATCACAAAAAAAAGTTTTTCAAAGAGATCAATTTGTACTATTAGGATGATCCAAATCTCTACACGCTATGTAAGGATAAAATATACAGAAGATGTGTTCCTGAGCATGAAGTTCGCGGGATCTTGACGGGATGCCATGGATTAACATACGGAGGACATTTTGCTACATTTAAGACGGTGGCTAAAGTTTTACAAGCTGGATTTTGGTGGTCGACTTTATTCAAAGATGCTCATCGATTCATCCTAGCTTGTGATACATGTCAAAGAAGAGGAAACATAAGCAGTAGGAATGAGATGCCTCAAAATCCGATAATGGAAGTAGAAGTCTTCGATGTATGGGAAATCGATTTTATGGTATATTTCCCAAACTCACATGGAAACAACTACATCCTAGTAGCAGTGGACTACGTGTCTAAATGGGTAGAAGCTGTGGCAAGTCCAACAAACGACACAAAGGTAGTTCTTAAACTTTTTAAGCACATTATCTTTCCACGATTCGGTATCCCGCAAGTGGTGATCAGTGACGGAGGGACACTTCATCAACAGAACTTTTGATAAGCTCTTACGAAAGCATGGTGTCAGACATAAAGTGGCGATACCATATCATCCTCAAACAAGTGGACAAGTAGAAGTTTCTAACCGTGAAATCAAAGCAATCTTGGAGAAAACGGTGAACATTTCACGAAAGGATTGGTCACTCAAGCTTGACGATGTTTTGTGGGCCTATCGAACAGCTTTCAAAATGCCTATAGGTACAACTCCTTTCAATCTTTTGTATGGAAAATCTTGTTACCTACCGGTGGAGCTCGAGTACAAAGCTATGTGAACTGTCAAGATGCTGAATTATGACACCAAAACCGCTGCTGAAAAATGCCTCATGCAATTAAACGTACTAGACGAGATTCGCCTAGATGCCTATGAGAATGCCCAGGATATACAAGGAGAGGACAAAAGCATTCCATGACAAGTGAATACTTCAACGAGAGTTTAACGTAAACGAACAAGTCCTACTTTAAAACTCCCGATTAAAGTTTTTTCCAGGCAAACTTCGTTCTCGATGATCCGGACCATTCAAGATAAAAGCGGTGATACCTTACGGAGCTATAAAATTATGGGGGAATAATGGGGAATGCTTCACGGTGAACGGTCAACGTCTTAAACAATAATAAGCCCAGAAAACATCAGTAAGCACGACTCTATCAACTAGGAAAATCCTCAGGAGCTTCTGAATATTAACATGACGGTAACACCGTCAAGCTCTGTGATGTTAAACAAGTGCACTTGAGAGGCATTCTCATGTTATCTAGTTGTAAATAACACTAACAATTTCTCCTCGACACATACCTTTAGTTGTGAACTCTCTAGCAGGTCGTACGAGATAGAATCAAATAATTTTAGCAGAAAAACAGAGACCATCGACGTTACCATTGACCGTGGCCGGTCGATGGCAAACCAAAATGGACGACGTCGACGCGTCGACCATGGCATTGACCCTGGCCGGTTGATGCCGTCCGGTTGAAGGCAAAAATTGATTTTCCTCGGTTTTATCCGGTTTAAAGTAAGTGAATTTGGTCCGGTTTATTATTTTATAAACACCACAAACTCGACCAACCCTACTATCTTCTTCTCCAAAATCGATTCTTAGCCCCCACTGAAGCTCTCTCTCAATTCTCTTTTCACTTCGATGTTCTCTCATGATTAAAGCCTATATTAGGGAAAATTAATTGTTTTAAAACCTAGACTACTCACACTCTAATCCATTAACCTGATCCTCAGCAAAGGTATGTTCTAAAAATTCTCAATTTCACTATTTTGGATTGGAGAAAATTAGCTAGAGAATCATGGGCTTTACTAGTTTATTTAGAACTTGAACTCAATTCTAGCAAAGGTCGAAAGATTTTAGTTGATTGGTATTAGGGTTCTCAATTGTATTAAGAGAATACTTTTGTCTAAACTAGTAACTCCGTCAATTTAATGAGTGTGGTACTATGTCATTGAGCAAATAGGATTAGTGATAGAAAGAAAATCATTTAGCTCTAGAATTGCTTAATGATTCAGGCCACACATTGGTGAATTGGATGAATTTGTTGATTTTGTAGGCACCAAAATAGCAATGTCTAGACAAAGAGACGAACTGGTTAACAAACGATACAAATTGCGTTCACTTCCATTTACACAGACTCATTTCGCTGACCAGAATATGCTATGGGACTTGGGAATTGATAAGGATGTGTCGCTGATTTTCGGCAACCTAAGGCTCGAGAGTTTCTATGAGATGAAGAATGTTGCGTTTTGGAAACCCACATGTGACCTTCTTGCCACAGTTATGATCAAGAAGAGGCAGCAAAATGGTGAAGAATCATTCTATCTCACATTCTTCATTGGACATACCAAATATCAAATCACTTTTGAGGAAATGCGAGAGCTATATTGGTTCCCTACGGGGTATAGCAAAAAGGCATACATCTCTCGAGTTGACGAACAATCACTTTGGACTACCATAGCTAGAGGACACTTCGAAAAAGGAAGATCCGAAGAGTCACTGATCTGCAACTCTGCCATTCGTTATGCTCGGCAGGTACTCGCCAACACACTGTTCCCAAGGCATGATACAGTCAAGATGCTGATGGCACATATCCTAGGGGAGTAGACGAACCACTCTGTTTCGCAAGTCTTCTAGCACAGAGCCTGATTAATTTTGGGGAAGCTGCTTATCGAACAAAAAGGCCAGACTTTACAATTAGCATTTGGTGGAGTAATCACCCCTATCCTACTTCACTGTGGGATTGAGTTGGAAGACATGGATGACTTGACAACAGGAATGGACGCAAGATACCTTTATGATAACCGATTTTTGGCAGGACGTGTAGGTGGTCAGTATGTCTACATTTTCGATCAAACAGATATGACAGGAGAAGAGCAAAGAATATTGCTACCCACCAAGACATCACTACGACATAAGTTTCAGCAAATCTGCGTTTCCAGCCGGGTAAAATGTGGGATTTCATTAAAAATGAGTATAACCCGATACATACTTCACCTCAATGCTCTCCCGAGATCGGTTTCATACGTTACATTGGCGACTAACGCCTCTAATTCTCGAGTAAGATCTGTTTCTGCATTTAGTTTTTCTTAATCATTCTCATTTTCTATTATGTATTATTAACGATGTTTTTCTTTTGATTCAGATTCACCGAGACGGTGAAAAATAAGTCTGGGGAGGCATCGTAAACTTCTAATCTTTTTATGTTTTCTTTTGATTTATTTTGATGTATTTTTTCTATGCATCTAGGAACTAAAAATCGTTGTACTCTTTTTCCCTTAGTCACGGTTCAATAACTCGTGGCAAAGTTTTTAATGAGGCAACAATTATTGAACTTTACCACTATGTTATCTATAATACTTTTTATGTTTTTCTGAGATTAGCAAATAAGTTTCAAGCAGGAAAATTAGAAACCCCATAAGTGGATCAACAAACCCCAAAAGAATCATTCCCTCGGAGACTTAGACGACTCAAAGTTGACTTTTCACCCTAATGAACTTTAATTTTCTCGATTTGGATCTTGAGATACATTGGATGTGATACCTCTATGAGACACTGCAAGACATGTCTAAGTAAGTGCAATTCCCCTCTTCTTTCCCTTCGATAATTAGAGAAAAGGATATAGGTATTAAGGAAGTGAACCGGGTGTTGTAAGCTACCACTTTTAATATTCGCATCTTATGAAAACCTGTCCTAAAGGGAAGAAACGGAAAGGATATAGAAGCGAACCGGGCATTGGAAGCAACCACTTTCAATGTTCGTGTCTTAAGAAAACTTGTCCTAGTAATAAGCTAAAAAGAAAAAGGCGACCGAAAAAAAAAGATACCCTAGAAAAGTAGGAAAAATTCGATTGACCTTGAAGTGAGAAAAGAAAGAGAAAAGGGGTTGTACTAAGACGGTTTTGAGCTTACAGAAATCCGAAAGAGTAAGTGTTCATGTCCTTGATCAATGGTTCCAAGCCGAGATATCACGCCTAAACTAAATAAGGGGAGTCAACAAAGAGGAGTCTGAGTTCGAAGATGGATGTGGCTCTGAACTAAGGTAACTTGCTATACTTATGGTAAAGTACATGTAGTACGCTTAGAGCTATCTCACTAAGTTAAAGGATATTAATACGATAATGTAAGCTAAGATGTTCAATATAGATATAGTGTAACTCCTTCACTAGTTTAGATTTGTTTGCTTGAGAACAAGCAAAAAGGTAAGTCTGGGGGAGTTGATAACACTCATATTTACATGCTTTCTTGTACACATTTAACTTAGTTTTATATGCTTCTAACTTGCATTTAGGATAGATTTAGTGAATTTGTATTTGTTTATGTGTTTATAGGTACTTGGAGGAAATCATGCACTTTTATAGCATTTTGGGACTTTAAGAAGCTATAGGGACCTTGGAGCTACTTGTTGGGGCCAAGAACATCATGAAAAAATATCTCAAGAGCCTCACAATGGAAGCAGCGGCCCTAGCATCGACCAGGGGTGGTCGATGCCCTTCTCTGGGAATGCCATCGAGAGACAGCATCGACCAAGGAAGGCGATGCTCTATCGCGGAACTGAACTGGAAGCCAAGACGAAGACCACCGACTCAAGCATCGGCCGTGGCTGGTCGACGCCCGACCAAAGAAGCCCATCGACCATGAGCATCGACCAGGGCCTGTCGATGCTGAGTCACTGTGCAGAAAAGAAAACTTCAGTTAATGCGAAATGCAACTTAAGGAAATCTTTGGGTCGAGTTTAAGAGCTTTCAGGGTCTTCTAAGGATGCCCTAGACCCCTCCAAGCCTCCTAAACACTATATAAACACATGTACTCTCATCTTAGAAGGGTCCCCACTTTTTGCACAACTTTGTAGCCACCACCTAGAGAGAAATCTCATATGTTCTTTTGTTATAAAGTTTTTGTTATGCAATTCTTCTAGTTCTTCTTTTGTTCTTCTATTGCTTTATTTACAATTTTTGTTTATTGTTTATTATGTCTTCTATCTAATATACTGACGTTACCCTCGGAGTTATGAGCGAGTAGATCCTTTAGATCTCTAGGGTGGAGATCGATGATGGGGTCTACTGATTTGGGATTGATGTTTCTCTATTATTAACTGATTAGCTACCTTGTATGTGTTCCTAAAGCTAGACTTACTCCCTTGGGAGTTGTCTAAGAGCTCTGCCGAAAATCACATATGTGGCTGAGTGTTTCAGAAATTCCCTACGCCACGAGAGTGGGTAGAGAGTTTCGGATATACATACTCGGGATTCTAGTTAATCGATAAACCTATTTTCGACTTGTGAGCTTACCTAAATTAGCTTTGATCAAGTTAGTTTAGCACCTTAGGGTCTTGATGCCACGAGAGTGGATTAAGATCTCAGAACTAAACATGTTCAAACCTTGACTACGCTGTAGAGATGTAGTGGGTAGTTTGGCCGGTCGATAACGAGATCGTTCTTAATGCTTGTAAGGGCACCACGAGAATGGGTTTTTACAGAGAGATTAGCATACCACGAGAGTGGACTAGTCTATACCGATAGATATCAACAAAAGGTTAAAGAACATCAATTCTCATATTAGGAGATTTCCGGATTCGTTTCCATTCACCCTTGGGACCGTTTTCTTCATTATTGTTTAATCGTTATTTAATTTAAGTTATTTTATTTTATGCACTTTAATTTTTGCTATTTACATTTATGCAATTTACATTTCTGCACTTTATATTTCCGCAATTTATTTTCTCCAGTTTAATTTTCTGCAAAGAGAATAGAATAACTACACTGAGAATGCAAATGTAAATCTAATCTAGGCAGAATAATAAGATAGGAGGTTGTGTCCTAAACTATATGGTGCGATTAAAATAAATAAAATAAAAGACTTAAAAATAAAATTCATAAATTAAATAACATAAAATAAATAACATAAATTAAATTGCATAAATTAAATATTGAAATTAAAGTGCATAAAGTAAAGGTGCAAAAATTAAATTGCAGAAAAATAAATTGCGAAAATTTAAATTGCATAAATGTAAATTACGGAAAATAAATTGCAGAAATTAAATGTGCAGAAATTAAATGCAGGAATTTAAATTGCAGAAATATAAATGACATAAATAAATAAACATAAATAAAATAACATAAATAATATACTAAATTAATTATTTACAGTTAATTGGGTGATAGTCGATTTATCAGGGATTTCAGATTATAGGATTCATGTTCTACCTTATTAGTTTATGTTGTCAATCTAGGGATATTCGATGTAGGCTAATCCACTCTCGTGGTATGCTAGACACTGTGTCAAACCCACTCTCGTGGCGACCTTCACGCATTAAACGCTTCCCATCATCGATTACTCTTATGTGTGAGAGACAACATCGATTGGCGTTGTCACACTACCAACCGATTAACCAAGTGTTTAGCTTGCGTTAGAGTGTGTCTAAGACGAAGAGTGAATGATATATCTATTTCTAGAATACAATCCCACTCTCGTGGTGATGCATTCCTGAGATCATAATCTAATTTTGGCCACAATTAGATTAGCTTTAAGATACTCCATCAAACAAAAAACTCGATACTAACTAATACTCTCTAATATGCAAGTCTCAAGTTTTAACCCACTCTCGTGGTGCTAAGGGCTTCTATTCGTATAACCGCATCTACTGATTTGGTTATAACCTTAAGCACATCCCATAGGACATGACTTAGCATTAAGAGTGCATATTAGGGTACCTAGACCGATCAATCGCACATATTAAATCCGAAATCTTCGATCCCCCTATCGACCACCATCCTAGTGGTCTAAAGGATCTACTCTCTTGTCTTTCCGGGGGTGACGACAAAGACAAGGAATAGGTTCATAAAACAGTAAATAAGAAACTAAAGAACAAGAACAGAAATTGAAATCAAAGCATAAACATAAACAAAAGCTTAAGAAAGAAGTAAACTTAAAAGAAGAACTCTTTATTGAAAGTGAGACAAAAAGTGGCTAGAGAGTCTAAGCTTGTGTCTAGTGAGAATACATGATTTTATATAGAGTTTTGATGGCTTGGGGGAGTCTAGGGCGTCCTTATAAGCCTCTGGTAGGTCATAACTCGAGATCATACGCTTCCATAACTTGCAAATTCGCATTTACCAAAGTTTCCTTTTCTGCGCAGTGACTCAGCATCGACTTCCCTAGGTCGATGCTTGTGGTCGATGGGATTCTCCAAGATGAGCATCGACCACTCCTGGTCGATGCTTGTGTCGATGGCCTTCGTCTTCGGCTTCAAGTTCGGGTACGTGGCTGGGCGACGACTCCTCCTGGTCGATGGTCTAGGGTCGATGGTCTGCTCGGGCCGGGCGTCGACCCCTTCTAGTCGATGCCCTGGTCGATGCTTCTTTCGGGAAGCTCTTGAGATGTTTTTTCATGATGTTCTTGGCCCCTACAAGTAGCTCCAAAATCTCTATGGCTTCTAAGGGTTCCAAAATGCTCTGAAAGTGTATGATTTCCTCCAAGTACCTATAAACACATAAACAAATACAAATGCACTAAAACTATCCTAAATGCAAGTTAGAAACATATAAAACTAAGCTAAATGTATGCAAGAAAGCATGTAAAATACCATGCTATCATTCGCGTCTCAAGAAAACTTGTCCTAGAAAAAGAAAAGAGCTACAAAAAAAGGCGATCGATAAAAAAAATTAAATGATACCCTAGAAAAGTAGAGAGAAATCGATCGACCTTGAAGTAAGAAAAGGAAGAGGAAAGAAATTGTACTAAGATGGTCTTGAGCTCACAGAAATCTGAAAGAGTAAGTGTTCGTATCCTTTGATCGATATTCACAAGTTGAGAGCCCACACTTAGAATAAAAAGAGGAGCCAACAATGAGAGTCTATGGTCAAGGGAGGAGCGGTTTGGATTAAGGTGTGTTGTTATGCTTATGACGAAGTACATGAGTACATTAGAGATCATTCAACTTCCACAAAGACGAAAAGCACTAAACACAACAATGTCACAAGATACAAAATTCACTCTCCTTATCTTTATTGTTTTTCTATAAAATAACTTCACTATGCTTAGCTTTTGTTTGCTTGAGGACAAGCAAAGGATATGTGTGAGGGATTTGATAGAGCTCATATTTACATGTTTTCATACATTCGTTTAGTATAGTTTTACGCATTCTAACATGCATTTAGGATTGTTTTAGTGCTTTTGCATATGTTTATGTTATTTTAGGTACTTGGAGCAAAATGTATGTAGTTAGAGAGTTTAAGCGCACTAAATGTCCAGGAAGAGTTGGAACCATTTGTTTGGATCACAAAGGTTCACGGAAGAGTTTTGAATGCACGGAAGAAGGACCGAAGAGGATACCATCGACCAGCCATGGTTGATGTGCTTCTTCAAGATGAGCATCGACCATACGTGGTCGATGCTAGCCCCGACGGAAGAAACTCGAAATTCGACGTTTTGACATGTCTACACTGTTTGGATCTTACAGTCGAACGAGAAGGAATTAAGCTACAAACCGACTTGCTATAGAATCTTGATTCAAAATGGAAGCTCTGAGAGTTGGAATCAGTTCAAAAGCTGCGCAGAATTAGAAGATATGATTTTTACAAGTCAGGTGACTCTGAACTCACCCGATTTGGACCTACGCACACTGTTTGGAATATTACGATCGAACTAGAAGGAATTAAGCTGCAAAACAATCTGGTATAGAATCTTGACCCATCAGAGAACTCCACGAATTGGAATCACACCAAACCGAGATCAGATGTAAAAGTTATTCAAGTTCAAAACAAGAGGATCCGTTCACACTACAACTTTTCTAAACTGGATGCGTTCACACTATGCACATTCAATGAGTTCACACAATAAATCTTTCCTATTTAGTTTGAGCTTGAATTGGAGACTCTTCAGACCATCGAGAAGCTTCAACCACCACTCCTTCCTGCAATGACTCTATCTCCTTTAAAGCTTGCGATTTGTTTCCTTTATTTAAGTTTCTAGAACATTAGGGGAGCCTTATTTTCAAGCCTATATAAGCACAGCTCGTCCTCATTGTAAGGAGGAGAGATTCTATTAGACTTTTGTAGCCACCACTTTCATATATATCAAAAGAGTCCTTCTTTATTTCTTTCTTACGTTTTATTTATTCTTATTCGTTGATTCATTTCTGTTCTTAGTTTATTTTACTTTATTGTTTATTATTTTCTATCCCTATGCCATATCTCTTCTGTAACCTCGCAGAGAGATAAGAGAGTAGATCTTTTAGACCACGAGGGTGGTGGTCGATGATGGGATCTACTTCATAGGATTTTTATATGTTTCTTTGTTCTTGATCGATCTAGCTACTCTATCATTCAATCTTAATGCTAAGCTATGTCCTATGAGATGTGCTTAAGGTTATAACCGAACCAGTAGGTGAGGTTATACGAAAAGAAGCCTTTAGCACCACGAGAGTGGGTTAAAACTTCAGATCTGAATATTAGAGAGTATTAGCTATGGTCGAGATTGTTGTTTGATGGAATATCTCAATACTTGCCAAGTTGTGGTCAAGCTAGATATTGATCTCAGGAACACTTTATCTCGAGAGTGGTATCATATTCTGGAAATAGATCTGTCATTCACTCTTCGTCTTAGACACACTATAACGCAAGCTAATCACTTGGTTAATCGCTGGATGGTGTGACAGCCTACAATCGATGTGTCTCTCACACGTAAGAGTAATCGATGATGGGATGCATTTAATATGTGAAGGTCGCCACGAGAATGGGTCTGACATAGTATCTAGTTTACCACGAGAGTGGTCACTAGCCTACTTCGAATATCCCTAAATTGACAACATAAACTAAAAAGGTAGAATATGAATCCTAAAATCTAGATTCACTAATAAATCGACTATCACTCAATTCTGTGTAAATATTTATTTAAGTATTTTAATTATGTTATCTATATTTATGTTATTTAATTTACGCACTTTATTTTACGCTATTTACTTTATGCACTTTAATTTCCGTTATTTAATTTATGCAATTTATTTATGTTATTTATTTTATGTCATTTAAATTATGTTATTTATTTTATGCAGTTTAATTATGCTTTATTTCATTTATGTTATTTACAGCTTTATTTATTTTATGTTATATATCTTTATGCATCTTAGTAGCTTAGGACCAAACCCCATATATCTATTATTACGCTTAGATTAAATTTAGACTTGTATTTCTGTGTGTTATTCTTAATTTTTATGGATCGATCCCGTACGTACTACAATTGCATTGATTTTGCACTTGCGGTCACATCGGGTTAAACTCTCGAAAAAACTCGGGTGAAACTTGGTGAGAGATAGAAATAACCTCCCTATCATCGGTCTTTACGAAATCATTCCGCCAACGCACTTGATCCTTGTGACTGCTCCATCTTTCCCTTAGGCTTTAGTAGGCTCTAAAAGAACTTCAAACACATAGGTTCTGCTCAAAGTACCTGTAAATACACAAACACATGCAAATGCACTAAAACTATCCTAAATGAACATTAGAATGCATAAACTACACTAAATGAATGCATGAAAACATGTAAATATGCATGCTATCAGAAATCTAGTTGATTCAAATAGAGTAAGCTGTTTGAAGCTTGTGTGGAGGATAGTCTCACGACAACGTACACTATGGGTATCCTATATTTGGAAAAATATAATACAAATGGTTGTTTTTGGTCAATGAGGGAAAATTCAAGTATGGGATCTTGGATGTGGAAAAAGCTTCTAAAGTATAGAGATGTGGCAAAAAAAAACCTTCATAAAGTGGAGGTTAAAAATGGAGCATCTACATCGATTTGGTTCGACTCATGGAGTGATTTGAGGAGACTCAACGACGCTATGGGGGAAAAAGGATGTATTGATCTCGGCATTCCGCTAAATGACTTCATCGACAAAGCCACGCAGCAACATCGTCCACGGAGCCATCGATTGGAGATTCTGAACCAGATTGAAGCAGCTTTGGCTAGTCTCGTGATAATCGATTCGGAGGACTGTCATCTCTGGCGTCACTCGGACACTTCCTTCAAACAAAAATTCACCATGAAGAACACATGGAACATTATTCGACAATCTTCCCCGAAAGTCAGCTGGTTTAAGTGCTTTTGGTTCCCAAAAGTAACTCCAAAATTTGGGTTCTTATCATAGCTGGTAATACACAGGAGGTTATCAACTACGGACATGATGCAGAAATGGAATCCGAGAATCAATTCAGAATGCATCTTATGCAATGAAGAGGAAGAAGATCATAACCACTTATTTTTCAACTGTAGGTTTAACTCTAATCTTTGGAGCAAACTTGTGCTTGGTTTTTTAGCGGCTAACCACAGTTCCGATTAGGATCAAATTCAAGTGATAGTTAACAATTCTACAATGCCTCGTCTCAAGCTTTTTCTAATTCGATACTTTCTTCAAGCAACAATCTATTATATATGGAAAAAAAGGAACGTAAGACGACATGACAATGCTCCAACCACTATGGAAGATTTATACAGGTTGACTAACAAACAAGTCAGAAACTTCGTAGCATTAATTCGAAATCATGGTGATGGAAAGTATGACAATGCTCTCCAAATCTGGTTTACACGCAAAAGAACTAATTAATTATTGTAGTATTAGACCATGATTATTGGGGGTTCTTAGGGAGTTTTTAGGTGAGTTTCTTAATTATTTTAATGATTAAATTTATTATATTTTTTAGAAACCAATGTAGATAGTTTCTTATTTTAGATACTTAAGAAACTGTCTCTTAAAAATTTAATATTATAAAAATATTAAGAAACCCATAAAATGTTTCTCCATTAATCATGCCTTTAGTTTTTAAGATTTAATTTGTTTCTAATTTTTTTAAAAATATGGCACTCTTATTTTTAACATCTAAAAAAAATGAAAAAAGAAAAAAAAAAAAACAGGTCTTAACGGGACAGTGATAAGACTCTGCTGTGACAGAAACATTTTTCCCATGTGGACAAAAGCAAGTAACTCCCGCTTAGTCGCTGGACCAAACAGGTGTTAACGGGACAGTGTAAATCATCAATACAAAATAATAATAACAAATTAGCAAGCAGCATCATTCACAGGTGGGGACGCCAATCTGATTGCTACATCTACAATACGATAATGTGTATCAAGAATAGATACGGCATCAGTTTTGGGCTAAAGACCTGGACTACAATAAATTGTAACACAGTATGTACGATTGAAGTTGACATAAGAAGATGGGAGGTTTAAATGTAAAAATTGGAGAAATTGTGACAGTAAAGAGAAACGAAAATTGCAAACCAGTTAATTTTAAGAATACATATACACTATTAGCGCAGGCATCAAATACTATTATTAACATAATGTGGTTGTTGTTGTGGTTGTGGTCATGGTTGTGGTTATGGTTGTGGTTGTGCTTGTGTTTTAATGCTGTATTTTTAAATAACTCAAGATAAAACGAGAGCTCTATTATAGAGTAGGTACATATCTCATTATAAAAATAACAAGAAATTTTAAAAATAATAGGAACTATCTCTGTAAAAAAAAATACGAAATTTGAAATCGTTTTAACAACCAGATTCGGAAAAACCTATTACATCCTAATTATTGAGCATATGTGTTGATTTCGTATAAGTAAAATGATTCTAAATCTTTATCACTTTGCTTTGAATTTGTGATATCTACTATTACTGTCGAAGTAATGAAAAATATATTTTTTCTGTTTTTGAAAGAGTGTCATTCTAACATTTTTCACATAAATTAAGAAATAAAATTAAAGTTCTATTCTACCCTTTAAATATTCATATAATTACAGTTATTTATTTTATTTTAGTGTATTCATCATTAATGAGTCGATAGTCAAAGGTCAAAAATAGTATTTTTGTTAAAATTTACACTGATATATTAAAATGACATTTTTTTGTTACAAAAATTTTGTGATAGAGTGACATTCTTTAAAAAACAGAAAAAATATCATTTTTCTATGTTTACCTTTTTAGGTGTTTGAAATGTGAACTTTTTTTTTTATCATTCAAAATGTCGTTAAATTTTTATTCTTTGTCGTTTAGCGATATAAATGTATTAAAGATTTTAATTTAAAAAGAGTGAAAGTCATAAGTCCACTAAATTAATTTCTTTAGTATTTTATTATTAGTCGTGGAAACGTACGCAGCTATTATGTTCCATCTATTCAATCGTTCTATATTACTCCTTTAGTCTTTGTGAAATTCCGGTCAACCCCAACGTTTCACAAATCCACCTTCCAAGACTTATGATACTTAATAAGAAAGGTGTAGTAGAATTTTGCCATACGGATAAGACAGGTCGGTTTATCCACCAATTCATTGACTAAGACGAGAAGAAAATAAAAAAGATTTTCTATAAAAAAAAATTCTCAAATTATTATATTTTGTAACTTTATCTTTTATATTTAAAAAAAATATAAATTAATTATATAAATCAAAAATAATACGTAATAATCCATTTTCGTTGCCGTTAAGTTTATAAAATTTGATAAATAATATATTAAATCAAAATTCTCACGACGTGGAATCCAAATTTATCTTTAAAATTTGAAAAATCTAATGTATAATTTTAAAAACATTTAGAAAATATATATAAATATTATATTATGTATTAGTTTTTATTTCGTAAAATTAATCTATATTTTTTAAATAAAAGATAAATTATAAAAATTGGTCAATTGAATAACTTTGTTTAGAAAACCCAAATACAAACCCACCAAACTCCTTTTTTTTAGTCTTAACGTGCACCAACCCTTCAGTCGGTGAAAGGTTATTTGGACTTTTCAAAAAGTCCAAACTAGTAAATGATAAACGGAAATTTCCAGGTTCACCAACCAAGACGTTTGTCTCCTGTTCATATATTCATTATCCATGCAAGTTGCAAGGCCACAAGACCTCATACTTCCACAATGGATTCTTCATCGTCAGTAAAAATCGTCTCGAAATGCTTCGTGAAACCCAAACCCATACCAGAAGAATCAAAGCAACCATACTATTTATCCCCATGGGACTACGCAATGCTCTCTGTTCAATACATCCAAAAAGGTCTCCTCTATCACAAGCCATCACTTGACTCCATTGATACTCTGCTTGAGAAGCTGAGAGAGTCTCTCGCCGTCACGCTCGTCCATTTCTACCCTCTCGCGGGTCGCCTCTCATCACTGACCACGGAAAACCCGAAATCATACTCTGTTTTTGTTGACTGTAACAATAGCCCTGGCGCTGGGTTCATCTACGCGACCACGGATTTACGTGTAGCAGATATTGTGGGTGCAAAGTATGTTCCTTCGATTGTTCAGTCCTTCTTTGACCACCATAGAGCTGTGAATCATGATGGACACACCATGAGCCTCTTATCAGTCCAGGTTTGTTATCTATACCTTTTAAGAAGGATTTTTTTAGATTTACAATATATTGAAACTGATCGGTTTGCTTTGATACAGTTTTCATTAGGTTTCAGAAACTTGTACGGTCACTTTCTTTCTAGACATGCTTTTGCATTACCGAACATTGAATATTTTCAGATTGAACATGCAGTTTAGTTCATATTTAGTTTCTAAGATATATGTTTCTTTCTTTCTGTTGATCAAAAATAAAAAGTATATGTTTCTTTCTGTTGACCAAAAAAAAAGTATATGTTTCTTTCAAAGAAAATCGAGGTTTGAATTTGTTTATTTTCTTCTTTGTATTGTTCGGTTTGACCTATTTTACAACTTTTTTTTTATATGAAACCAAGTTAATTAAATCGGTTTAACCTTTTCATGGTTCTGTCCGATATGGACCGGTTAGACTAGATTATACACTTAAATTCCTTGTACTCAAAATAAATAAAAGCTGAAGAACCTTCCTTGTTTTACGAATTTATAGGATTGTTCACTTGTGTAGGTGACAGAATTAGTAGATGGAATTTTCATAGGAATGTCGATGAACCACGTAATGGGAGACGGTACTGCGTTCTGGAAGTTCTTTACCGCTTGGTCCGAAATCTTCCAAGGAAAAGAGAGCAACAAAGACGATGACTTGTGTCTTAAGAATCCACCGTTCTTAAAACGTTACATCCCTAAAGGATACGGTCCCCTTGTTAGCCTTCCCTATAGCCATCCTGATGAATTCATCAGAACCTACGAATCTCCAATTCTCAAGGAAAGAGTATTCTGTTTCTCAGCAGAAACCATAAAACTGCTTAAAGCAAAGGTCAACCAAATATGCGGAACAACCTCCATTTCATCTTTCCAATCGCTAACCGCGGTTATATGGAGATGCATAACTAGGGCACGGGGATTACCTCTCGATCGAGAAACAAGTTGTAGACTTGCTGCTGACAACAGAGCAAGAATGAATCCACCGCTTCACAAGGATTACTTTGGAAACTGCCTCTCTGCTTTGAGAACGGCTGCAAAAGCCGGTGAGCTGTTGGAGAATGATCTTGGATGGTCTGCTTTGAAAGTACATCAAGCGGTAGCTGAACATACGAGTGAAAAAGTATCTCAAATGATTGATCAATGGTTAAAGTCTCCTTATATTTACCATATTGATCGGCTTTTTGAACCGATGAGCGTTATGATGGGAAGCTCGCCGAGGTTTAACAAGTACGGTTGTGAATTTGGGATGGGAAAAGCAGTGACGCTTAGAAGTGGCTATGCGCATAAGTTTGATGGAAAGGTATCTGCTTACCCAGGAAGAGATGGAGGGGGAAGTATAGATTTGGAGATATGTCTTGTTCCAGATTATATGGAAGCCCTGGAGTTGGATGAAGAGTTCATGTCTCTTGTTTCTCTTTAATAAATTACCAAGTTCTTCCAAGTTGTTCAACATTTTTCATTTGTTTATCATCATTTTTATTCTATCTTTAAGCCTTTTTTCTTTTTCTTTGTTCACCAATAAATTTTAGAGGTTGCAGCGCAATAACTAGGTATCATGCGTCTATATATGCTCTATGTAATTTCAAATGTAATTTTTTTTCTTGTAGATCTGCAAAATTGAAAGAATATAATGCAAAAACCTACCAAGTAATCTCCAAAGGTGTGAGATTTCTAGTACCCTTAGTTTAAGGCTACTTTGAAGATTTTTTAATCCCAAACGGGGAGATGTAGAGACTAGTAATTCTTGGTCGTCAGGTCCTGAACTCTTTGGCCCCAATTTCACCGTAACAAAAAGAAAAATGCAAAAGCTATGCACATATTTATTACGTCAAATGCGTAAACTAATGTGTTAAACATAAAACAATTACTAATAATAAAAAGAAAATCTTTGCAACTCGTTACATGATTATACATATCCTAACTATGAAAATGTATTTGTAATTTACCAATAGATCTTTTTTCCACCTTTTTTTTGGGATCTATTGGATTATGTAATAAGAAACAATGTATTACCAGCTTTCTTTGATGAAATTTACATTTAAAAAAAAAAAAAAAAAAAAAAACAGAAAATTAGTAACCAACATCATCTCCGTTAAATCAATTATGCTTCATTGTGAAATTGAACTCAACTCCTGACTCCTGAATCAATTATGCTTCATCAAAATTTTAAGGTTAAAATTGGGATAAATCATTTGGACTGGGTTTGTTAATAACCCGTGAATACAAACCCGCAAGTCTTGCCTAAGTCGATAGTGCAGAAGTTCACGGACTGTAATGCCACCATCATTTTTTCAAACATTATAATAGGAAATATCCTCGCAGCTGGATTAGGGCAAACTTGTGATGTGCTGAACTTGGGCCGAAAATTGTTTCCTCAGCATGGACCAGGAAAAATTGTAATTGGGCTGCGAAAAGGCCTCAAAGTAAAACTAGAAACCCCAATCCTGTTGTCTCCTCCTAACGTATTTGGGCTTATTGGTATAATTGAGAATTTCTCTATTTTCTCATTAACGAAAAGAGTTTTTCTTCCGCTAAAAAAGAACATTCGTATTGAACCGTCGTTGGTTTAATTACACACTACACTCTGATACCAGAGTTCGATTACAACCTTTCTTTTTCCCTAAGGAGAGAACTTTAGCGTTGGTTATACCTTCGCCCATCTCAACGAACAAAACCGATAGGTTCAAGTTTAATTTCCAGTCTGAATCGCACTTTCTAGTGTTGATAACTCCAGACACCGCACTATCCAATCAGCTCAAGATCGTTCAACCTGCAAACTCTGTCGTTTTGGGAAAGTGTTTTATCCTCTTTATGCTTCAGTTTCATTTTCACTTCATCTTTGTAATATCGCTTCTCCCTACTAATCGAACGGTAACTCCAAATGTACTTATTTTTCTTTAAGTAATTAATGAAAATGAGACTGAGTGGCAAAAAAAAAAAATATATATATATATATCTAATTATTAGCTAAAATTTTTTAAAAGGTCATGAAATTTAATTTGCAATGTAAATTATGGCCCAAAATTTGAAATTTTTAGTATAAAGTTAATAAGGGCCCAAATATTTTCTTTTTTTTCCTAAGCATGCATGAAAGTTTGCTCATAAAAATATAAAGCCAAAGCTAGATAAATCTTTGCCCAAAAAAAAGAAAAACAACAGAGAAATCACAAAGGACACAAATTTAACTTTAAAGGCCTTAGAAGATCTATAGATGGCGGCTTAAAACATGCTTTACTCTCGAACTGATCTACCACGATTATTTCATCTTCCAATTTTAAATCATCACATTAGACTATGGATTCTTCACATTAGCCTAGATCCATATTGATACATTCCACTTTCTTTTCACTTGGTGTTAGGTCTCACTTCAGACACGAGTAAAAATATATATATATATATAAAGAGCGTAATACGAGAAAAGTGTTGCGAATTCAAGAACTCAATTGAACACAGAAACCTTAGATTTTATCAATTTGCTTTGTCTCCCTCACTCTCACTATGAACTATCACTCAAACGATTGAACGATTAGCACAAATCAAGAACACAATCACCGATTTCGCAAACAAGAGAATAAGAACAGAGACACAAGGTTTGTTTACCCAGTTCACCAAGATCGAGATGATCAAGGCTACGTCTAGAGCCGAATCGACTTCGGTAATTCACTAAAATTGAGAGAGAAACGTTTTTACAAGAGCTCAAGCTCTAACAATGGAGATTACAACAAAAATGATCTAACTGAAAATATAAACCAACTCGAAGAAGAAGAAATACTTAACGTCACCCGGTTTAGTCAAAACCATATATCGCGAATCAATGATTTCAATAACCGGTCTTCTTTCTCTGGTTTAGTTAATAACCCGAATTCAATCTGAAATAACCAAAGCTTAACACTTCTTCAGACTCTGAACCGGAAATTGGATCATAAACATCAACACTCCACCTTGATCCAACTTTTCCTTCTCTCCATAGTGAATTGCACTTCTTGAGTCTAACCTTCGGCAGTGGCAAGCTTAAAGAGCTTACCTAATTAGTTTGATGCAGTCCAAAGCTGCTTCAAACTTCTGTACTGGGATACTCTTGGTTAACATGTCAGCAGGATTGCGTGAAGTGTGAATTTTCTTTACTTCCACTTCCCCTGCTTCAATTACATCTCGAATGAAGTAGAACTTCACAGCTATGTGTTTTGTTCTATTATGAAATGTATTATTCTTGGACAAACAGATAGCAGATAGAGAGTCACACCAAACTGATGCAGATTTTTTTCCAATTTTCATATCCTCTAACAGTCCACTAATCCATAGAGCCTCCTTTACAGCTTCAGTAAGTGCAATGTACTCTGCCTCTGTTGTTGACAAAGCCACTATATGTTGCAGATTTGATTTCCAGCTTACTGTATTCCCACCAACAATGAAGACATAACCACTAATTGATCTCCTTTTGTCAATGTCAGCAGCAAAATCTGAGTCACAAGAACCTTGTATCCTGAGATCTTCACCTTTAGAATACACCAAATTCAATCCTGCTGAGCCTTTCAAATACCTTAAAAGCCACTTAACTGCTTCCCAATGAATGTCACCTGGGTTACTCATGAACTTGCTGACCAAGCCAACTGCATATGCCATATCAGGTCTAGTGCCAATCATGGCATACATAATGCTGCCTACAACACTTGAGTAGGGTGTTACTTCTACATCCACACATTCATCACTGTCTTTAACTGCAGATAACTTGAAGTGAGCACCGATAGGTGTATTGACACTTTTAGCCTCACTCATATTAAATCTACGAAGTACCTTCTGCATATACCCTGTTTGGGAAAATTTTAGAGTTCCCAGCTTCTTATCATAGATGATATCAATACCAAGAATCCTCATTGCTGGTCCTAAGTCTTTCATCTCGAATTCTGAACTCAAGACCTGTTTGATTCCCTTGATGTCATCCTTGTTCTTGGCTGCCAATAAAATGTCGTCCACATACAGAAGTAGGTACATAACATCACCTGGTCTAATCTCCTTCACATACACACAAGAGTCATGATCTGATCTTATGAACTTTTGTTCCAACAGAAATGAGTTAAACTTCCTGTTCCATTGTCTGGGAGCCTGCTTTAACCCATACAAAGACTTCTTGAGGAGACATACTTGATCCTTACTAGAATTAACCTCAAATCCCTCTGGTTTCTCCATATACAGAATTTGATCTAAATCACCATGCAAAAATGTTGTCTTGACATCCATTTGCTCTAATTCTAGATCCTTGTTGACCACTACAGACATTAACACCCTGCTAGAGATATGTTTAACAACTGGTGCAAACACTTCTTCATAGTCAATACATTTCCTCTGACTGAACCCCCTAGCAACTAACCTTGCTTTGAATCTTTCAGGTTCTACTCCAGGTATTCCAGGTTTCTTCTTGTATAACCATCTGCAGCTTATGATCTTTTTATCTCTTGGCCTGTCAACAATGTTCCATGTCTCATTTTTCAGTAATGATTCCATTTTCTCATCCATGCCTTTCTTCCAGCTTCTCTATTCTTTGCTTCTTTTTGCATCATGGTAGCATTGAAGCTCATCATTATCTATATCTTCAGCAGTAACTAAGGCAAAAGCAAATTGTGTGTAGTCATTAAACCTTGTTGGAGCATGTGGTACTTTTCTCTCTCGATCTCTGGCAAGCTGATAGCCACTGAGATTCATTCTGCTTAGTTCTAACTCATCTGTATCCTCTGTTTCTGTTTCTGAGTCACTAAGACTTTCTACAGGAGCTCCACCTTGCTCTAAGTTTCTCTCAGAACAGTTTCCTTTGTTTTTATCTTCAGTAACAACTTCAATCTCTGAGCTTATAACTTCTGATTTTTCAAACATTGTTTCAGGCTTCAGATCCTTGTAGACTAGTTCTTCATTGAATGTTACATTGCGGCTTATGACACATTTCTGTTCATCAATGAGCCATACTCTATACCCTTTTGTTCCCTGTGGGTATCCCAAGAAGACGCCTTTCAAAGCCCTTGGCTTCAGTTTTCCTTGATCTTGATAGACATATGCAACTGACCCAAATTTTCTCAAGTGTGCATAACCCTGTTTTCTATTAAACCACAACTCATCAGGAATATTATGGTCTAATGTAGATGTTGGGGATCTATTAATCAAATAAGCTGCAGTAGCAACAGCTTCAGCCCAAAATCTCTCATCTAAACCAGATTCATCAAGCAAGCATCTGACTTTCTCCATCACGGTTCTATTCATTCTTTCTGCCACTCCATTCTGTTGAGGAGTGTAGGTACATGTCCTGTGTCTTTCAATACCATTCTTCTTGCAGAAATCATCAAACCTGTTATTACAAAATTCCAAGCCATTGTCTGTCCTGAGAACTTTGATCTTCTTACCTGACTGATTCTCAACAATTTCTTTCCAATCACAGAACTTGCTGAAAGTTTCATCTTTAGACCTGAGAAACATCAACCAAATTTTGCGTGAGTTATCATCAATAATAGATAAAAAAAAATATTGCATACCTGAGAGTGACAAAGTCACATTTGGAGAGCCCCATAAGTCTGCATGAATGTAGCCTAACAAGTCCTTAGTTTCATGCTTAGCAACATTGAAACTGAGTTTCTTAGCCTTCCCCATCACATAGTGTTCACAAAATGGTAGATCTCCAGCGTTCTTCTTCTCTATCATTCCTTTCTCAGATAATATCTTCATCCCATTCTGACTAAGGTGTCCAAGCCTACTGTGCCAAAGCTTGGTTTGATCCTTTACCCCTACAGCACTACAGTTTTCACTTGCTATTGTATGTTCGTTCAGAATGTATAGGCCATTCACAAGATTTTCAGTCAAAGTTGTTTTGCCATTCTTGTGAAAAATGATCTTCCCATTGCTGCCCTCATGACTAAATCCCAACTGATCCAGCGTACTAGTAGATATGAGATTTCTTCTCAAATTTGGAACATATTTGACATTTTTCAAAAACCTTATTGAGCCACCATGAGCTTTGATCTTGACAGATCCTGTTCCTCTAGATTCTACACTATGATCATCACCAAGCAGTATCACACCTGATCCTGTTTCCTAAAAATCACAAAGCCAGTCAAGTCTTGATGTCATATGGTAGGTGCATCCAGAGTCAATAACCCACAGTTCTTTCTGTTCTTGTTCATGAACGCTTAATGCCTCAGAATACACCAGTTTCTCAGTTATCAGACCAACTTCACCTTGTTCCTCATTCTCAAACTTCTTCTTTCTCTGAAAATAGTCCTTCTTAACATGTCCTGTCTTTTTGCAGAACCAACATTTCAATATGTCTTTGGAGCCTGACCTGCTACGACTCTTACCTTTACCTCCTTGTTGATTTCTGGTATGTGGCCTGCCTCTCTCAGTAGTAATCAGTGCCGTGGTGATTGTTCTTGTTGAATCTTTAGCATCCTGCAATTCTCTTTCAATTGATTTTGCAGATGAAATCACATCTTGTACAGATAATGTCTTGTTCCCATATTTTAGAGTATGCTTAAGCTGATCATAGCTTTGTGGGAGAGAATTCAAAATCAGAATTCCCTGAACCTCTTCAGTTACTGAGATTTCAAGGCTCCCTAACCCAGCAATAATCTTTAAGAAATCATCCACATTATCGTTGATACTCTTCAACTCATTCATCTTAAACGAGTAAAATTTCAGCTGCAAGTATACACGATTAGGCAAAGATGTTTCCATATACAAATTATTCAGGGTTCTCCACATTTTTGCAGCTGACTCACAGTGATTAATCTTTCTCAAGACCGAATCACCGACATGCAAAATAATCTGACTCATAGCCAATTCTGATTTCTCCAATTTGACAGGATCAATTACCGATTCCATAATAGGTTCAGAGGATACCTTGTCTCCACCTTCAATTTCAGGTTTCTTCTCTCTGAACTTGGTAGTAGGGACCATCTTCGTCATCGAGAAATCGTTGATGACGTTCTTTAAACCAAGAATACTTAGATGCGCTACCATCCGGATCTTCCGCAGAGAAAAATCTGAAGATCCATTGAACTTCTCAAATTCATGCTTCGAACTCGCCATCGTTGTCGACGCCTTGCTCTGATACCACTTGTTGCGAATTCAAGAACTCAATTAAACACAGAAACCTTAGATTTTATCAATTTGCTTTGTCTCCCTCACTCTCACTACGAACTATCACTCAAACGATTGAACGATTAGCACAAATCAAGAACACAATCGCCGATTTCGCAAACAAGAGAACAAGAACAGAGACGCAAGGTTTGTTTACCCAGTTCACCAAGATCGAGATGATCAAGGCTACGTCTGGAGCCGAATCGACTTCGGTAATTCACTAAAATTGAGATAGAAACGTTTTTACAAGAGCTCAAGCTCTAACAATGGAGATTACAACAAAAATGATCTAACTGAAAATACTTAACGTCACCCGGTTTAGTCAAAACCATATATCGCGAATCAGTGATTTCAATAACCGGTCTTCCTTCTCTGATTTAGTTAATAACCCGAATTCAATCTGAAATAACCAAAGCTTAACACTTCTTCAGACTCTGAACCGGAAATTGGATCATAAACATAAACAAAAAGTCCAAAAGGAGTAAACTATTAATCACCGGATCAGTCCGATACGCATGTGAAATACACAGAAAGTAACCTAAATAAAATGCGTACATATAAGACACCACTGACATTCCCATCCTCCTGACCAAAGATACCCAAAAAAGAAAAACATTAAAAACTTTTAAAAGCAATGCAAGGAAAAAGAGAACTATGATGTTTAATTATTGTACTAAAATAAATCTAAGATTCTTCTCGAATATTGATACTAATGATGATATTAAAAAGAAAAAAAAGGGAGTGATGAAAACTCAACGTGTCATGAGATCCAACGCGACATCATCATATTTTTCCAAAGCTAATCTATTTTTTCTGTAGTTTGAGACTTGAGAGGATATTGGTGAAATTTCTTATCAGTTGATGACAATGACGACAATGAGACCCCAAAAAGCTTCATTTTCTTCGTGTTACACTCCCGGTTAATAAAAGTATCGTCGGTGATGGAACTCTGAGAAGAAGAAGAGTCAAAGGCACGACTGCCAGTGGCAGTATTGTAAATACCACGTAGGCCCTTTTGTTGGTGCGAAAATGCGTGGTTGAGGAGGACCGAGGAAGGAGCTATGGCCTTAGCATGGTTTTGGACGAAGTAGATGATGTCATTGTAGAGTTTCTTCATGTGAGCAAGCTCTGACATAAGCACCATATTGCTCCTCCGTAATGTCTTGTTATCTTCCATCAATGTTGCATAATCAACGGTTGATCTTGGTGGTGAAGGAGGAGAGAAAGTTAGATGCGGTGGTAAGGAAAAATAGTTGCGACCGGGGAAATAAAGTGGTGGCGGTTGTTGTAGTGGCGGAGATGTTTTTCTCCGGTGGATTTCGTAGAGCAAATTCTTTTCTCCTCTCTTGAAGTATTCGTTAGCGAACTCCCATCTATCCGGAGCAATCTTTCTAAAACCCTATAAACAATACAAGGATGATTAGAATAAACTGTGCACACAAAGTCCAAATTTTTTTCATATCTACTAAAAAAAATACAAACACAAAAAATCGGATTGTCTTAAATGGCTAAATGGAAAAAAGAAAAAACTTGGCATTTAAACATCTATCAAGATTAATCTGAGTTATAGCTCACAATTTAACTGACTTATCTCAACTTTAAGCATATAAATAAATTAGATCCACCCAAAAAAAAAAACTCAAAACCCAAATTTTGCTTTTTTTTTTCCTCTTCTCGCCGACTATATGTTATAAGTAAAGAAATGTATGTAAATCTAAAGGGAGATAGCGTACGTAGGTGTTGAGCTGACGAACGAAGCTAGAGAAGTTATTGTGTTTGAAGAAACTAGGGAGAAGGTCGCGAGCAAACTCAGGGGGACGCCAAACGACAAAGGTAGAGTCTTCGTCTCCTCCCCAAGAGACGATGTGATCCGTTGAAGGGTCCTCAACGAGCTGATATGTCTTTGTTAGAAACGGCGCAGGCACTGCCTTACACTCAGCATCCACCATCATGACCTTTCTATAGAGAGAGAGAGCTAGAGAGAGATATTTATTGTTAATATAAACGTTTATTTGTATTGGTATGTTGGACGAAATCCGGAGCTTGGGGATAATTGTTTGTAGTGTGGTAACTTAGTAGGTAGTACTATCTCTTTCTTTTTTTCTTTTTTCTTTTTTTTTGAAGGTTTTATAGCGTACGTATGCAAAATGGTAGCTTCTTTTTTTTGTCACTTGCGGAGGCCTTTGTACAGAATTGATTACGACATTGATATTTCTGACCTCCAACATCAGCTAAACCTTGTTTATTGTGTTCGTCCATCTCCTTGATGGATATAATGTTTTTGAGATTACGGTTATTCATATTCAACCTCCTTAGTTGTTTCACTTTCTCACTTTCTCTTCTAAGTTCCCTTTTAAGTTGTGATGTCTTTCTCGGAAGGAATGAGATTAAGTCTTTGTTGCTCCGTCTCATACACCTTAAAATCATAAGAATAAACAACAAAGACTTAAACACCGATTTGTAGGTTTAACCACAAAAGTGTCAACCCTTTTTTTTGTCTCTAAATGTTACTACACTCAACACATACGAATGTGATATATAATTTATGTATTTGTCGAAACAGATTGTAGACCTCATCTACTTTATCTAATTTAACTAGGATTAGCTAATAGAATCTAGAGTGTATACAAAAGTAGGGTATTATACAAAGTATATGCCTAGAAAGGCAACATAAAGGCTGTTGGATCACATGCACATCACACATTCTCGTATATTTGGTTTCACAGTTTTGAAAAGCAAGTCTTCACTGCTTTTTATAATGTGGTGACTTAAGAAATAGAACAAAATTAATAAAATATAAGGTCCCACGATTTAAGGCTGCTATAGGATAAAATATAGATACTATGAAATAATGAGTGATGAAAAAAATATATCACACATGAATATGCTATAACAAATAAACAAATTAATAAAATATAAGCTCCCACGATTTAAGGCTGCTATAGGATAAAATATCCTCAATCCAAGGGATTCTATGAAATAATGGGCGATGAAAAAAACATATCACACATGTATATGCTATGTAGGCTCCACCATCATATTCTCAATCATTCCATGCATTTCCATTAACTCTCATATAGAGCCACAAATAATATGCGTAGTGTAATTATATATATATATATATACATACATATATATACAAATATATATATATACAACAAGAAAATGGCCAACCAACCACCATTTATAGTGGTTAAACCTACAAATTGGTAGCTAAATTTAAAATTATCACTGTTAACCACCAAAAAATGGTAGTAAATCAGTGGTAGCTAAATGATATTCGGTGGCCAATGGTGGTCAGTGGGTGACTGGTCACCAGTTCGCGGCGATATATTTTGGTGGTTGAATAACCATAACCGATTTATCGATGGCAATTAGCGATTCATATAGCCACCGAAATATAATGGCTAGATGGTAACGGTCTTGATCACCGAAATACTGGTGGTTTATGTCCAAAATAGTCGCTGAATGATTGATTAGTTTATTAAAATTTCAGTGGCTATATTTAATGAACAATGAATTTATTAATTATTATTTGTAATTATTGATTTGGTTGTAAATTTATTATTAAATATAAAAAGTAAATTAAAAAAATTATATTTAATAATAAATGATAGATTAAGCAAACGATTAAAAGATAAACGTGGATACAAAATTAAAGACATTGTTTAAGCATTAAAGAAGAGTAAAATCATGTTTTAAAAAGAAAAAGAGGACTGAAAATAAGTGTCTCCAGTACACTTCACCTAGTTGGTATGATCACCAGCAATCAAATCAGTTTAGTTTCTCTTATAAGTTTATAATTTCGTCATTATAATCTCTGGAGTAAATGATTGATTAATTTCACTAAAATAAAGCTACGTTACCATTCCTTACTTTAGGCAATGGACTATGTCCACGTACGGACCACCAACATATGTCTAAACAGATTGTCGAGCTCATCAGCATGACCGAAAACATAGACGAGTGGCCATAATTAATTAGGCAACGAAGAAGTTCCTTTCTTTCTTTCTTTCTATTACATAATTCTTGAATTGTGTAAGTGTAAATCAGATGTTCATATATATATTAACTCGACCGAAGTTCTAGGCATTTTTACGCCGGAATAGTTTTATAATCCCGCATGATGTTTCTGATAAATAAGATAAACTGTTTTACAAAAATCGTGTTAGGTATAGCCCAAGTGTATCTACTATTTACTATTTAGGAATAATTTTTTCACTTTTTATAATCATCTTATCTACAAACACGTCTCCTATAAAGTTAACTTTTAATATATAAGTATGAGAAAATTATATTTGAAAATGATGTTTTGTCTTTTCGAGCTTTACTTTCAGTAATCATATTGGAACTTGAGTTATAGTTATCTTTTGCTTAATAATTCTTTTACTTTGTAGCCAATTATGATTTGTTATTTAGTCCCAATGCACATGATAGAGAAGCTTGATACTAATACGAAGAATCTCTCGGAATCTCACTATTGCGGTACTACATTACTATTCGTCCATATATATTATTTCAACTCTTTCATCCCTAATCACTACTACAAAACATACCGATTCCCGACGGAAAATTATCCATCGGTTATAACCAACCCAAAAAACCAACGGCAAAAATCCATCGACAAAGATCCCTAGGTAATCCATCGGTTTTGCTCAGCCGTTGGTAAATCCATCGACAATATGATGTACCGTCGGTAATCCGTCAATTATCAGATAGTTAAAATTTTATAGTTTCAGATTCCATATCTGAAACTCCTTAATTACCAGCATCAACGTGTCTGAAAAAAACAAAATATATTGGTATTTTGTATTTCTAGACACGTGAAACTGGTAATAGTGGAGTTTCAAGATTGAAATCAAAAACTGTAAAAATTTTGTCGATCAGAGTAAAGAGTTTCATATTTTGCAAAACTTTTGTAAATGTTGTGTCAAAAATGAGTTACCAAAGGGGTATATTTATAGGGATTAAATCCTAGCCGACGGATTACCGACGAACTATTGTAGTCCGTTGGAATTCCGTCAGTAAATAGCGTTTAGGGTTTGCTATGACCAACGAATTTCCGATGGAAACGCGCAAGACGTTGGGAATCCGTCGGAAACTTTGATTAGGTTTTTTTTTTCTAGACGGATTACCGAGGGAGATGATGTTTTTGTCGGTGATCCGTAGGGTCGTTACGGGAATACGAAAGACTTAATCCGATAATGGCAAATATTGACCGACTAAACCCTAAATTCGAGTTACCGACGGTTTCCCCGCTAAATTCATCGGGAAGTCGCACCCATTAATGGTTACCCGTCGGATAGCCGACGAAAAATTATGTGTCCATCGGGTACTTTTTCACTATATATTTGGATGCTCTTCCTCTCATTTCAACACACGGTGAAAAAAAAATAACTTACCCAAAAAACAAAATTCCTTCCAACTTCCATCTCTCTCAAATGTAAGTTTTTCAAATATATTAAGTTTAGAAATGTAAGTTTTGAATCTTTATTTATATATTAATTTTTGTTAATATAGATCTTATGGACAAACATAAGTTTATGTTTAAGAGACGCAAAGTATTTGCGGTTAGAGATTTTTTACCGGGTTATGGAAATACTTCTGCTTCAAATGTTAGTTTGTATTTCATTTATTTAAATACAAATCATATGTACTAAAAATTTTCTTTGAATTGCAGATAGCTTCTGAAAGTATTGCTTCGAACGATGCTCTCGAGTCCAGCAACCCGCCCCTGCACTAACCCTGGCTCCGGGCCGGGCCCCGGCTCAGGAAGTCATTGATATTCTTGACGACCTGTTAGCCGAATGCCGATGAGATTGATAAACATGTTGAAGCACGGATGAAAGAGATTCGGGAGAAACAAGAGAAACTCCATAAGGAGTTTGTGGAACTGATGAAGAGGCTGCGAGATGAAGAGACTACGAAGAAGAAGCCGTAGTTATATTAAATGTTTTATGTTTTATATTTTATGTTTAATATTTTATGTTAAAACTTTTATATTTTATGTTTTATAATTTATGTTTTAGTTTTAAAAATTTTAATTATTAATGAAAAATATTTTGGTTATAAATTATTTGCACTTTCTAATTTTATTTAATGTTTATATCTTATTTTAAATCGTTCATTTATACCCAAAAAAAAAAAAAATCGAATATGAATCGGTAAACCGTCCGGTATGAACCAGTTGGGAATACGTCCGGTTATTAAACTTTTGGAATCCACCATTACTGATGGCTGCAGTCATCGGGAATCCGTCAGGGCCATTGTACAGTCAGCAAACCATCGATTTTGTTCCCGCCGGCACTATCGTCGGTTATCGGTAGAGTTTCTGTCTATCGGCAATCCGTTGCGATTCGACGTCGGCAATCCGTTGCGAGTTCTCGTCAAATTTTCGACTAATATTAATTACCGACGCTTTATAACCCACGGACAGTTATCGTCGGCAAGTCATCGGTTAAGAATATTACCGATAGCTTAGCGACGGATAAGCAGCTTGTTTTCTTCTCTCTTCTTCCTTCCTTCCTTCCTTCCTTATTCTCTCTTCTTCCGTCCTTCCTTCTTGCGGGATCGATTCAATATAGGTTTTGATCCTGGTTGTGGGTTCGATTTCAACGAATAATTCGAGTGGTTCGACTCCTGTGAAGAAGAAGAAATTTAAGTTGACATATATAAAAAAAACTCAAGAAATGTGAAAATGTACCTATAATTTTTTAGTCAACAAGTTACGAATAAATATAACACGTTTCAAGTATTTATTTTGTACATATAGTAAAATAACAAGTTATATATTTTCATATCACGTTAAAATATTTATTTTATCATATAAGTATTTAAATATATCTCAGGTTTTTACTTAACGCAGTAATTATATTAGTAGATGTTAATATACAAATTAATGCATCTATGTGTTTGAAAGAAACATAATTGTTTGACTAGAATATGTCCCGTGCTACCGCACGGATTGATGTTTTTTTTAAAGATTCAATATTATAAAGTTTATTTATAGATTATAAATTTATAAGATAAATACAAAATATATGTATATAAATATATAAATATAATTTATCAACAAATATATGTGTTCAATTAAGTTTAATATTTTATATTAGTTATTTCAAAATTAAGTATATTTTAGGTGATATTAAATAAAACTTTAAAATTTGATAAATATTTTTATTAAAATATTCTATGATTTTAATCCAATGGAAATGACAATAATACTCTTAATAAATCAAATTAATTTTGTTTTTAAATAATTTATTCCAATGATATTATTATATAATTTTTAAAAAGGTTAGATTATAAAAAGTATTTCCATAATATTAATAAGGGGATAATGTTTTAAAACAATTAAATATATAAATATTAAATAATTTTATTTAAATAATTTATTAAATTATAATGTTGTTTAAGTAAAAAATTTAGTTTAATATAAGTATATCAATTTTATTTCTTAGTAAAATATGATAATATACTTTAGATTAAATAACATATGATAAAATATGTAAATTAAAATAGTTTTTTTTATTTTTCTTATTTTTTAAATTATAATTTAGTTAATAATAGTTAACATATTTACCTCTTTCTAGATTATAATTTTCGTTTTAATTTATTTAAAACTTTTTGAAAAGAAGTTGAAAAAATAGATTTTTTGAAGATTTTTTTTTAAAATATATATATTTTTAATTTTAACACACTTATAAAAAAGATGTAAATAGCTCTTTTAGTATATTAGTACTAAATACTTCCTTTAGTATATTCGTAAATACTTCTTTCGTTTAGGTTAAGAAGGTCTAAACGTGATATTAGTATATTAGTACTAAATATTTTTTTCCTTTAGTTTAAGAAAATGTAAACGGGATATTAGTATATTAGTACTAAATACTTCCTTCCGTTTAGATACTCCATTTAGTATATTAGTATTAAATACTTCTTTCCTTTAGTTTAAGAAGATGTAAACGGAATATAAATTACGGTAAACGGTATGTTTTATTAAGGATATTTAAAAAATATATATTTAAAATAACCTTAGTTAATTCATCAAAAGATTTTATTCTGAAAGATTGATATATGAAAGATCACGATTTAATTCTATTTTTATGTGCTAATTAAATTTACAATTATAACCTTAATAAGAAATTAGCAAATGGTCTTAATACCAATGGCATAAGAAAGTAAATATTAACATATGCTAATATTATTTTCAAATTTATACTTCCCAAATAATAGTAAGGGGATTCACATTTTATGTGTGTTATTTATTTGTTTAAGTCAATCGTTTTAAGAAAATAAATAAACAGTGAAGACATTGAAAGCAATCGAGAGTTTCGAGAGACGTTTAGTGAGAGATCTTCTCACTAATAGCATTTTCCTCCGATCTTGGATTTGGTTATGAGTCATAGCAGTTCTAGTGATGACTATGATAAAACACCTCTACGTTGTTAGACTCTGATTGAGGTTGTAGCGGATTCGTTCGAGATTATAACTCCATCAGTGTTGTTTGATATGAATCAATTTGGTTTTTGGAATTGTTTTGATTGTCAAACAAAAGGAGAAGAGTGAGAGACATAGATGATAGAAAGAGAAGAAAAAAGAGAGACGAGAGAAAGAATGAAGGGTGCAGAAAAATAAAAGTATGAAAAATTGCATAGTTCATTTAATGTCTTATTCCACTCGTACGGGTAAATATTTTCTAGTTAGATCTGTATATTTAGTATTGTTTGGTACTCTTTTGCTTTTTCACATAAACAAATATGTTTATGTCATTCATCTCTGCCGCCGATCGTGATTCGAACATTAAAAACAGCTTAAGAACTACGAACATAGAATAAAATTAATATTTTCCAATGCATTAGTCATTCTTTTCAAAATCTATAAATCCTAAACTTTTTTCTGAACTCAAAAAGTTAAAACAATCATAAATTTTAAGTTCGATATGTTCACGACATTCTTTAACATCAACTTTCATATAAGTTCTTACGAGTATTTTGTTAGATATTTTAGGTGCACACTTATAACTTTTTTTTTTGAACGGTAATCTATTTGATTTCATTAAACTTCATATTCTCTTACAATTGAACTCAAAGGAATGAAGCCCACAGACAGGCCCAAGTCCGATAGAGTGTTCTCATATCTTGACGGAACTAAATGAGACAGCGCATTTTTTGTTAATGAATCTGTTTCAGTGTTCTCCGATCTTGAAATATGTAAGATGTCGATCTCAGTGAATTCCCTGAATAGGCTGAGAATGTCAGCAATAATAACGTAGATGCTTCAAATTTCTTCCTTAGCGTTAATTGCAGAGATCAATCGCTGGGAATCCGATAACACTTGAATTGCTGTTAGCTTTTCCGATTTGCCTCTTGCAGACCCAATCGAATAGCCAAGGCTTCAGCCATCAGAGGGCTATTCACGAAATTCATTTTTTCTTCTCCGCTGCTTAATCTTTCATCCTCTGGTCCTTTGATAATCCAACTGATTCTTGCTTCCAGAGAATTTTCCTTCCAACCTGCATCTGTCATGAGATAATTCATACCTGCTTTTCGATTTTGCTTGTTTTGTTGCAGTGAAAAATGGTTTTGGTTAGGCGTTCGGAGAGTTGAGCTCGTTCCCACTATGTTGCTTCCTTCACCGCTTTTGAAATACAGTCTTCTTCAGAGAAGCTCCGGTTTTGGAAGATGACTTGATTTCGTGCAGTCTAGATCGTCCAACAGATCCATGGAAACAAGGGTTTTGTCCAAATCCTAATGGTGGAAGAGGTATCAATTTTGACCCCTTGAGCAAAACTTCTTCAAACTTTTCTTCTGCTGTAAAGTTTAGGCTTTGTCTAAAAAGAGCTATTAGCCACAGGGATTTTGCAAATTGACACTCAAAAAATAAGTGTTTAGCTGTTTCCAATTCATTACACCTGATGCATCTTGAATGTTGTTCCATTCCTCTAGTCAATAGATTCTCTCCAATAGGAAGCGCTTTCTGGATAACTTTCCAAATGAAAATTTTCAGTTTTGGTGAATATGCTTGAGCCCATAGGTCTTTAACCCAGTTTAGAGGTTGGCTTGAAATTGGTGGTATTGGTGTTTGTTCCTCTTGCTTAAGCTTGATGTAATACCCTGATTTTGAGCTGTATATCCCAGATTGGATGTGAATCCAGTAGAAACTATCTTTTGCACCCTTACTACTCGGCCTTAGACATTGGACCTCAGTTGCCAGCTCTGGGCAGATTAGCTGTAACTTATTAATGTCCCACTCTCTTGTATTATCCTTGAAAAGATCTGAAACTATGAGGTTTGCAGTTGTTTCTGTTGCTGGACCATATAAAGCTCTGTTTTTCTCCGCAGGGATCCAAGGGTCTCTCCATAAAGATATGGTCTTACCATCTCCTATGGCCTTTAGAATATGAGGTGCAATTAGGTCTCTTCCCACTAAGATACTTTGCCACCCATGTGATGAGTTACTTGATGGTTTCACCTCAAGGAAGGAAGCTTTTCCGTAGTATTTTCCGGTAAGAACCCTACTAAGTAGATAATTTGGACTGTTTAATAGTCTCCAACTGAGCTTTCCTAGTAGTACTTCATTAAAGTCTTTTACTTCTCTGAATCCTAGCCCTCCTATCTTTTTCGGTTTGGCCAAATATTTACATGCCCCCCCAACACATCTTCTTCGTTTCTGAGTTTGTATCCCACCAAAATCTAGTTAATGCTGACTGAATACGCTTACAGAGGCTTTGTGAGATCTTGAAAGAGGACATAGTGTAGGTCAGAATTGCCGTTAACACAGCTTTTAGCATGGTGTACTTCCCTGCTCCCGAGAGAAATTTTGTTGACCACGAAATCGCCTTTTGTTTGATCCTGTCCACAATTGCAGCAAAAATATCTTTTTTTTTTCCTACCAAAATGTTCAGGCAGTCCAAGGTATTTCCCTATTCCTCCTTCTTTACTATACCTAGGATATTTTTTGCATTTTCCCTGAGATGTTGTGGAGTTTTAGAGGAGAAAGCTATTGTTGACTTAGTAGTATTGATTTTCTGGCCTGAAGTGCTCTCATAGGTGGCTAGGATTTCCTTTAGAGCATTGCAGCTCCTTGTACTTGCTTTACAAAAAAACATAGTATCATCTGCAAACAGTAAATGATTTACTCTCGGGCTGTTTTTTGCAACTCGTATGCCTTATATGGAGTTATTAGCTTGGGCATTGGTACATAGACCTGATAGCACTTCGCTACAAAAGATGAAAAGGTATGGTGATAGTAGATCTCCTTGACGGAGTCCATGATTTGGGGTGACCAGCCCTTGTGTTGAACCATTCACTAAGAAAGAGTAGGAAACCGTTGAGATGCATTGGTGAATCCAATTCCTCCAAGTTGGATGGAAACCAAACTGCTCAAGGACAGCTTCAAGGAATTTCCACTATATTCTATCATAAGCTTTACTCATGTCAGTCTTCACTGCCATAGCACAATGTTTTTTGGCTTTTGAGATTTTCAGGAAATGTAGGGTCTCATGTGTGATCAAGATGTTATCTGAGATTGCACGGCCAGGCACGAAAGCTGATTGATTCTCTGAGATTAAGCTGCCTAGGATTGGTTGGAGTTTTCTGGTGAGGATCTTAGCTATCACTTTGTAGAGGACGTTACAGAGCGCAATTGGTCTGTACTCCGAGACTTTTTTGGGATTTGGAACTTTTGGAATCAGACGCATATGTATGTGATTCATCGTTTCTTGCATTTTCCCGGATACAAAGAATAATTGTATTTCTTCCACTATGGAGTCAGCCGTGAAACCCAATGAGCGTGGAAGAAACTTGCTGAAAAACCATCAGCTCCCGGCGCTTTAATTCCATGGATTGAAAACATAGCTTGTTTGATTTCATCTTTTGCAGGGATTTTGGTGAGCTTTTCGTTCATCTCTGTGGTTAACTTCTTTTGTAGTGTCTGGCTTATAATCTTTTTGATATTGTCCAGTGATGTGCAGTTTGATTTGAACAAGTCAGAGTAGAAGGATAAAATTGTTCTAGTGATGTCTTCTTCCTCATGGTGAATAATGCCGGATTCATCTTCTATGACCGAGAACTTATTGATTGTACGCCTTCCTTTTGTGACTGAGTGGAAATATCCTGAATTTTATCTCCAAGTGCCAACCACATTTGTCGACTCGTCTGCATCTAGTATGCCTCTTCTTTCTTATAAGCTTCTTGGAGGTAGTTGTTGATTCTCAGGATTTTCTGCTCTTTAGGGCTACTTGAGGCCATAACTATATCTAGCTTTTCCTTAGCTTCTTCTATTGCTTTTTACCCATTGACATGAGTTTGTTTATTCAAGGTGGAAATAGTCCCTCTCATGAGGTCTAGCTTTGTCTCCACATCTTCATTTTGGTGATCCTTCCAAATTTGACTGATGAGCTTCCTTATCTCAAGATTATTTTCCAAAACTCTGTCGAATCTGAAGATTCTTTTGCCTCTTCTGCGGGTTTAGTCAAAATAAGATAATAATGGTCTATGATATGAACTTTCAAATCGCAGATACTCACATTTTCCAGCCGGATAGGAGGCTGCCCACTTTGTGTTTGACATAGTTCTATCTAGGCCGCAAAGCACCAAATGACTCTGTCTCATTCCTCGCCATGATAGACAGTTCTCGGAGTAACGCAAATCATAGAGATCACATTTGGACATGAAGCTTCTGAAATTACTAAAAGAGTTTTCAGTTCTCTAGGGACCTCCTTGTTTCTCTGAATTATCCAGTATTTCATTAAAATCGCCTGTTAAAAGCCATGGTTCTTCTCTTGATTCAACTAGGTTGCTGATGAGATTGCAAATAGCTTGTCTCTTTGTGTGGTCAGGCTCTCCATAAACAAAAGTCACTAAGGATTTTACATCCTTGTGGTGTAGAGTTGTATCAATGAAGTTGTGGCAAGAGGAGAGGACTTCTAATTTAATATCTTTTTTCCAGAACAAAGCAAGGCGTCCTCCAACTCCATGTGGTGAAACAAGGTAATTATTTTTAAACTGCAGCTTCTTGAGAGTATTAAGAGCATGAACATCTGAGTTTTTAGTCTCAGAGAGAAACATTACATCAGGGTTGTTTTTCTTACATAAATCCATGATTCGATGAACTGTTGTGGGGTTTCCCAAACCACAACAGTTCCAACTTAGTGTTTTTAAGGAAGAGGAGGAGATGGATCCTGAAAATCCATCCTCTTCTTTGTGATAGGTGGGATGATGTTGATTGGCGGAGTCTGTTGCTAGAATTGAGCAATGTTTGCATTTGAGGATTCTGCTCTAGTCCTGTTACCTGAGCTTTTTGATTTGCTTGAGAGATCTTTCTGTGGAATTTGTTTAGCTTTAGGAACTGCTCTCTTTGGTGACCTAGCCACTTTTTGCAATCTCATCTTCCTGCTACTTGATCCTCTTAGTGAGCTCGGGCTACCAGCAGCTCCTTTGATTGCTAGAGGAGGTCTTCCTCTTCTCTTTTGCTAAGGCGCCAGGGATTCTACCTCCTTGGGGTGGAGTTTGGTTTGAATGTTTTCCTCATGTAAATCCTGATTTTCCTCTGTTTCTATTGGATTTCCTTGAGACTGGTGTGATGAGTTTGCAGCGAAAATAAACTGAGCTGTTGTTTTCACTAAATCTTTTGCTTCACCCTGCAGGACTTGCCTTTTCCTAGCTGCACTTTCAGAAGGATTTGCGCAAGACGTATACTGGATAGTTACTTCTCTTAGATCTTCCATAATTTCCTCCTTTGATTGTTGAATAGGTGGTGGAAAGTCATTTTTATTGAGTTCTCGCTCTAGGGAAGGTCTTCTGGATATGGAGTTTCCTGACTCTGATGGTTTGTCTAATCTTGGTGATCTTTGAATCTCCCTCCATTCCCAGTTCTCTCTTCTAATGGGGCTCCTACTCACCATCGGCCTGGTGAGTTTTTAATTATGGGGTTCTCTAGTCCTCACTTCCCTGATATAGTATCCACTGCTTGTATGGGAGTTGTATGATAGCATTTGTCTCTGGTTTCTAGAATAATCTGAGGAAGACATATAGGCTCTTCTATCATGTTTGATTGGGCTGCCTCTTCTAGGAGCAATTGAGTGGATATTGGAGTTAGTAGCTCTATCCCTTGACACTCTTTCAATGGTGGGGACTCTCTGTCTTCTTTCTCCTCTGGAAGAGGCGTAACCCTCTCTAGACTGTCGGGGAGAGACGAGTGATTGGGAATCATTAGCTTTTTCATATTGGTGTCTGGATTTTCTCGACTCAGGTTCACTTTTACTCCTCTTGCTTGTTTCCAGTAGGTGACAATGCTTCTCGTCATGGGAAAGCATATTGCAACGGTTGCAGAAGTTTCTTAGGCGTTCATAATCCAGGGTTATTTCCAGCTCTTCTCCATTTTCAAAATTAATATCTGATTCCATGACCAGGGGCTTTAAACCATTAACTGTGACTCTAATTCTTGCTTGAGTTTTTGTCAGTTCCAGTTCGTCAAGATGGCCTAGACCGTTGCCTATTTTACTCAGCAATTCCTCCTTCTACAAGTGGAGAGGTAGACCCTTAATGCATATCCAGAAAGGTATGTCTGAAAGAAAGGAAGCCGTCCCATTTTTGCAATATAACCATATAATTAGCAAAGTGATACGGCCTATTAGCAAGCACTTTCAGCAAGTCTTCTTCAATCTCGAAGCGGAAGTGGAAGCAATCTCTTCCTAAGTTAGAGCCCACAGCTTTACCTCTGAGGTTCCAGGCTTTGGAGAAGTAAGGTATCATAGACCATAGCCTTTGGACAGCAGGGTTCGGGAGACGGCCTATTAGCGTGAGTTTGTTCTCCAGAACTATATCTGAGGTATCGAAATTTGGAGCAGAGATTCTCAGCCTAGGTTTCTCACTAAAACTTCGATCCTTTTGTTTTCCTTTTTCAGCATAGGAGTATCTATGCGCCATATCTTAGTTATAAGTGTGCACTGTTAAACAAGACACGAAAGGAAGAAATCTGGGAAAACTCTACCACGGTAAAACTGTAGGTAATCTTTTTTCTTGAACTAGTCTCTGCTTCAGAAAATATCTTCCAGCTAGTTCAAGAAAAAAGATTACCTACAGTTTTACCGTGGTAGAGTTTTCCCAGATTTCTTCCTTTCGTATCTTGTTTAACAGTGCACACTTATAACTAAGATATAAAATTAGGTGACCAATCCAATTCTACCGTTGATAATAACTTGGGTGAAGAGTCCAAAAATTTATATGTAATTCAATATATTTATTTGATCATTGCATAAGTTTTTGTTGAACCCTAAAATCAACAATATAACTAGTTGCAAAAGAACTTATAAGAGAATACATTATTATATTAAGCAAAATTTATATGAATAACTTTAATCAGGTATTTGCGAATCGAATAATAATACGGTCTCAAAGGATAGTTGAAAAAAAATTGATACTCATATCCAATATTTCCCCGCATATTCAAAATGATAGATTTTTTTTTTTTTTTTGAAACATGTATGAATCAGATAAAAGGTGAAATGAGAGAAATCAATGTTAAGCTATAGCTTGAAGCATAGAAACTATACATAATGGCATAGGATTTGATATTTCTCAGAGGATTGCGAGGCCACAATGACTTACAAGAAAAGAAAGAAAAGTTTAATAAAGAAAGTCTACTAAGGGTTGGCTTTCATGATTAACCCTTTCTTCTTATTCTTGAAATCGTTTCCTCATTGGTTAGATGGAGAGGTAAGTAAGCTTTACATTCTTCCTAGTCTTGAGTCTTGACGACAATAGTGTTTTTGTTTCCTCCTCTTTATTTGTGTGTCTATATAGTTATGAAGGGATACCAGCTTAAATATTAAATTTGAGTATATCCCTAGCTAAGTATTATTATTTTATTATTGTTTACTTTTGAGTCTACGCTAAATTAGTACAATTTTATTCCATTTGTTTCACAATAAATGCATTCAACATTTGTTTACCAATATTTTGATTTAAATTTTCAATTTAATTTTGACTCGAAAATATCTTAATTTATTTTGAAATTAATAAAAAAAATATATAATAAACAGGAAATCCGATAGTCAATTTGTTTTTTCTTAATATAATAAACTTTTAATTTGTTTCTTATTTCACGTGAATAATGTCAAAACAATCGCATTTATTTTGACTAGTAATAATTACTTTGAATAGTAATAGTTGCATATACTTATATACTTATTATAAGATGATGTTTTACGGTATGTGCAAAAATATTTAAAGAAAAATGTTGAATTTTAATAATATCATTTAAAATACTATCATTATTAATTTTTTTAACACTTTCAAATTATTATCTGATTTATATTTCAATAATTGTGGTAAGTTAAAATAAAAATAAAATTACAATATTTTAAATTTCTCCAAATTGTGAGTTGGGATTGATGATCTTCCTTCAAATGCTTCCAAAAGTCTCAACTATTAGGAGGTACTATTAATACTGATATGCCTTTTAAAAATAAGAAAATATGCTTTGTTTTTTCTGCCAAAAAAAAAAAAAATTTAGCCACTTTCATAGCGTGGGTACAAAATAGATCAATCCTACACTTGATCGGAAAATTAACACAATGTTAAAAATATCTTACTTTCCCGGCGAATAAATCAATCCAACATTTGAGAGATTGGAAAATTAACAAAATATTAAAAATATGAGAATTGAGATTTTAAAGTACAAAATAGTCCAAATTCAAATAGACTGTCGTCCATTATGAGGGCGAAGTAGTCATATTCAGAAGATATAAGCATTTTATCTCGAATGTTGCATATATACGGTCCACTGGAGATTCCATTGCCCAAAAGAGATATAGATTTGAATAAAAAAGGGATAGACTAATTTTATGGTGACTCTTAAAACCATGTGCCGAAAACAACATCAGGGGAGATCAAGCAACACCCCAAACTTGAGAAGACATCATCCATGATCCCTATATATTAACGAGGACATTGAGCCGAAACCGAACTAAGATGAGAGGAACATGCAGCTCCATTTGGATCTTTGTGACTCCACCACAAATTCAACCAGTACGTAGAAAAGATAATAGAGAAGATTGGAGAAGTAAACTATGTCCATGAAAAATTTGGTAGATAGCTGAGAAGATATCACCGTAAAAGATTACTTCGGTCAAATAGGGTTTCAAGGAGATATGACCAATTTCAACTAGGTCCAAAAAATATTAGGACCTTTTATGCCAGAGAAAGAGAAGAAAGAGAAGAAAGAGAGAGACGAGAGAATTAACGAAACGAAAGAGATAAAACAAATAATGAAAAATAAAAAAAATGAAATTATTTTTTACTTCATTTGATGTCTTTATCTCACTCGTATGGGTAAGATTTCTATGTAATTAGATGTGTACCTTTGGTTCTCCTAAGTACCAGTTTGTCTTACCTCTTAAGTACCAGTTTGTTTTCTATATTGCCTATGTTTTACAATAAGAGTCGTTTTGACACTTTTTACATAAATTAAGAAAACATATTTATGTTTTACCTTTTAAATTCAAGTTGACACTTGGTATTCTTCTATAACCGTCAAATTAAATATTTTATATCAAAATTTAAAATGACACTTTATCTGAAACAAACAAATAATCTTTAACCGACACTTAATTTAAAACGAAGGGAGTATAAAAAATTATGCCTTTCCTACCTAATTAATATTTATAAAATCTTGTCAATACCAAAATCTCTCAAAATAATAAGGAAACAAAAACAAAAATTCACAATAATTGTTCAAACTCATATTTTACATTAAACATAAAATGAAAAGTAGCCACATGTCTCAATCACCTTTCACATAAAGGGATGAGTCCTGACTTTCGAATCATCACATGAATTGCAACGGTTGAGTTGAAGAGATACCTACCATCTTCTACAAGAAGCAATGGCGGCGCTTACCGCTTAGACAATTTGGATCGATCTCGACAGTAACTGGAAGATAGTAAAGTCTTTCATAATATATTTGAACTGATAGGTTGCTACAAACTAAAAGACCAAGAAATTCTCTTAATAGTTTATTTTGTATATCTTCCGTTTATTCATAAGAAACAATATTTGTATTCTCACCATTGTGTTTTTCTCTCCGCCATAACTAGTTTACTCTACCTCTGCCTCTGTCACATAGACTAGTTAACAAACATGACATATTTTTCTTTTGCCACATAGACTGGTAAACAAACATGGCATATCTTTCTATTGAATTAGGATCAATGGCCATGTTCCGAATGGCCAAGGACAAATTTCGTGTAAAGAGAATAACTTATTGTAAGCTTGTTCTTGTTCTAATATTCAAATAAGAACATAAGCTACTATATTCCTCCATTCCCTTACTCTGATCGACTTAATCTCTACAAACCTGACTTCTCTGTCATATAAAACAGAAATGAAATAGACATGGTGAAGATACGAGGAAAACTATATTAAACTAACCCAATAAGGAAGGCGACATGCTTAAGGAATAGGCATGGATAACCAAAAAATAGTAGGTACTGTACTTTAACTGATTATGTTCTAAATAATAATATGGAAAGTTTGTAGGCTGTCATGTAACATCTCCTAAATCTTGAGAAATCTATCGACTTCAGTACCTAGCCTCTGCAACTCCTGATCAATATTATCCCCAACAACCAAGCACAAATCTGAACCATCAGCGGAAACAATGCCAGCATTGTCTAGTGAAAGGCAGAGGCCTGTTAGATACAGAACTAAGTTGCATATATTCTCTTGTGTTTAGGATCAAGCCCATAATTCCAATGGAAATGAGATCCATCAGCGTCCACAATTTTTCACATGAACTGAAGGTAGCATTACCCATTTTATTCCAGGACTAACCGCAAAAATGACTAAAACCAAAAGAAGCTAGTTTCTCTCTTTATTCAACCTCATTTTCTAAATCCCAGAAAAGAGAACACAAGTCTTTCAACTCAAGGCTCTTGGTTTTCAGTCCAAATCTGGAGTCCAGAATCCGAAATGCAGCTAATATCGACGTAATTTAGTCGAGAAGTAACAGTACATTGCGCACGAAATCATAAAGATCATCGAAGAAACAAACCTCGGTCGCATTCTCCTTCACATTGTGAAGGATTTATTGGAAAACAACACAAGATGAACTATATATAAGATATCTGATCGTCGATCCCGCAATAATCCCTGAAACATACAACAATATCAATCAATGTTCTAAGAAAATTAGTGATTCATTAACCTAAACCCCGAGAACAAAACTCTTACCGAGAAATCGATCAAAATCAAGTGGCTGGCGCAAGAAGGGGCAGAATCAAGTGAGGAAGGTGAGCTTGATGATCCTCAAGACGTCCCTTAACAGAGTCACCATCCCAACGAATAAGAGTAGGCACTCCAGTGAGCTTAAACCGTGGATCAACTCTCCACGGATGCGCCGGAGTCCTCCACGTCGGTCTATCTCCGGCGTAAGCTCGAATAAGATTCACCTCCTCCGGAAACTCCTCTAGAGTCTTATATATCACAGGTTCAGATCTAACACAGTCTGATTCAGAGAACAAAACCATTGAATCGATCAAGATGATGAAATCGATTGAAATTGGATGAAAATTTGAAGAAACAAAAACCCTAAGAGACAGAGAGACCTGGACACCAGCTGCGACCGGTGGTGGGATCATTGTCAGCGAGGAAGAGTATGAAATTGAGCTTGCTACGATTGGTTTCGTCCGATTTCAATTCCTGTAACACCGATTCTAAGGTTGATGGATTCGCGTCCAGCTTCTTCAACGTCATTTTCTTCCTCTCCGACGATTCTGATTTCGTTACCAATTTTAGTGTTCTCTAACCTTTTCTTACTGGGCCGCGCTACTCAAATTAAGGCCCAAATTATTTTATAAATATATTATAATTCCTATTGTATCTTTAATAAATTTATTAAATTAATCTATTTTCCAATGACATAATCTAATATCAAACAATTTTGAAGTCTGTAATTCGAAAGACAGATTGTAAGGATTTAACCCTTTTATTTGTCGTCTCGAAAAAATAGTCCGCTTTTATTTTGGAATTCGAAAAATTTAATCACTTAAAACCTTTTTTTTTTATTATTCCTCGTCGTAATAATACTCGTGCTGACTGACATACTAAAATAGTATGAGCACATAAATCTATGTTTATCCATGTAAGTTCTATCTCGCTGGAATGGTTTTCCGACTCTCCCTTTTAACTTAATGGATGAATTTGCTTTGCTGAAAAACAAATAAAGGTTTTTATGGTCAATTTCTTTTATTCATTAGCTCAATGGTCATTACTTCTACAAAAAAACAAAAAACAAAAAACAAAAAAAAACATTAATAACCATGTCTATATACTTATGAAAATAAAAATGACAAAATACAAATTCTTAATAACCTATATTATGTCTATTTTCTTTCTATCCAGACTAATCCTCCGAGGTTTATAGAAGTCTGATTTTTTTTTTCTATTAAAGGTCTTTAAGGGTGGTCAAGGATGATTGAAATCACAGCGGAAGAGCTCGAACTCTGACAAAAAAAAGAGCATTCATATGTTAGTCTAACTTTACATGTTAGGAATATGTTCACAATACCCTCTAACATCAACTTTCAATGATAAAAGAAGTATTGCTCATCTACGGTTCTTACGATCGAGTATGTTGTTAAATATTTTTGGTGGGCACTTATTCCTAAGATGTAAAGTTAGATGATCAAACCAATTATATCGTTAAGAATAACGTTGATGAGTATTCCAATAAACGATCCGTAATTCAATATCCTTACTCGATGTCTCGATCATTCCATACGTTTCCATTAAACCCTACAATCCAACAATATAACTAGTGACACATAACAAAGAACGTCGTAAGAATACATTATTAGAGTAAGCAAAAATTATATGAATAATTTTCAAATTAATATTTACAGATCGAATAATAATTATAAAAAATATTAATACCCGATATCTAATATTTACCCGCATATTCAAAATTTACAAATTGTTTTTATTTTTTGAATTATGAATCAAATAACAGGTGAAAGACAGACTACAGCCCACAGCATACAAAGTATACATAATGGCATAGGATTTGATAAATCATAAAGGATTGCAAGATCAAATGACTTCTTCTTCTTTTCAATTAAGGGAGATCAATGACTTACAAGAAAAGAAAGAAAGGTTTAATAAAGAAAGTCTACTAAGGGTTGGCTTTCATCATTAATCCTTTCTTCTTATTCTTGAAAGTCATTTCCTCGTTGAATAGTTGGGGAGGTAAATAAGCTTTACTTTCTTCCTAACCTTGACGATAATAGTGTTTTTGTTTCTCCCTTCTCTTTATTTGTGTGTATATATATAGTTACGAAGCGGTACCTATAGTGTAGTTATTTTTATCGACCAACTTGAATATTAAATATGACTAAATCCCTATCTAACTATTATTATTTTACTAATGTTTACTCAGTCAAACGATATAGTATGTAGTCTACGCCAAGTTAATAAAAATTTATTCCATGTTTTACAATAAATGCGTTCAACATTTATTTTACCAATATTGTTATTTTAAATTTTCAGTGTAAATGTTGACTAGAAAATATTTCAATTTTCCATTTTAAAATAATAAAATACTATACCGGAAGAGTTACAATTTTTTTTTCTTCAACATTTTATAAAATTTAAAAGGTTTGAAAATCTAAACTGGAGGAACAAGAGTCAAATTTTTATTTCAAATATAAGAAATTTTAATTTATTTCTTAGTTCGCGTAAACATTATAAAAACAATCGCATTTACTTTGACTAGTAATAATTACTTCGAATAATATAATTGCATATACTTAATATAAGATTATGCTTTGTGAATAATGTTTTTAAGAAAAGTGTTGAGGTTTGATAATGTTGTTTTAAATATTAGCATAATTATTTTTTCTAACACTATTTTCAAACATTGTTTGATTTAGATTATGGTTATATATTTTAATTTCAGAGATTACAGTTTATAATTTTTAGTGTATGGTTTAGTTTTTAGATGATTTTATTTTCGAGGGTTTAAAATTTACAATTTAGGATTTAAATTTAGATTCTTGGAAATTGAAAAAAAAAAGACAATTTTCTTAATTTCCATATACAATATAGATTATGTTGTTAAGAGTCCCTAATTTTACAATTATAACAAAACCATTAATAAAACAAAATATTAACAAAAATCATTTAATCTTATACTTCCTCTGTTTCATAAAGAGTGTTATTCTACCACTTTTCACAAAATTAAGAAAAACATATGTAAATTTCTGTTATTCCTTATATTAATACATTAAAATAGTTTTCTCTCTGATTAATAAGCTGAAAAATAGGGATAAACTGATATTTGATTTAAAAATTTGCATTGAAAATACAAAACGATCCTCTTTGTGATAGGGAGGGAGTATGTGATAATATAGATAATATAAATTAACTATAATCTTTAAGTTTTTGATTTGAGTTACAACCATTTTAGTTTTTCTTACTGTACATATATTATAGATCTTCTTTCTAACTCTTATCCTCCAGACTGAACTACCAATCAATAAATCATTTTCTGGTTAATATATGGTTTAAAAAAAATTGTTATCAAACTATAAGTTTTTCTGTAATAAAATTTAACCATGCGTATATGACAGAGAAAACTTATAGATATAAATATGAATACTAAAGGAAGGTTACGTTGATACTTTGCCTTAAATAACAAAAATAACAAAATGTGATTCTTCTCGTTTACTGTATCATTAACAAAAATCTCTCAAATCACTTAACATAAATTAAATTTATGAAACCCACTGATAATGATTCTTCTGCTTTGGGGTAGGCCACACGCACTACCTTGTAACATGTATAGGCACACTACCCAATATGACATGGCTCGCTCTTTAATGTGTAGTTTTCTTCTTCTTTTAAATAGATGTGACAGTGCAATTATTCGTGAGGGGAATATGTTTACTGAGTTTCTTGTGTTCGAAATTAATCAAACACACGATTCTCTTGTAGAACTTGGGTTGAACTAACTTCCCCAACACGTAAGCCCGAGATCTAACGGTGAAGTTTAGCCTCATCGGTACTGGAGCTGGAGGCGCTGGTGGTTCGACGATCACGATGGGTCCTTTCTTCTTCTTGGGTTTTGTTGGAATTGGTGCAGGAGGTGGTGGTGGAACTAAGGTTGAGCCACTTCCATAGAGAGGAGTCTTGTCTCCAAGTACATTCACAACAACCGTTCTTTGGCTTTTTCTTGACTGGTAAAATTTCTTAATCTACAAAAGTAAAAAGAAAAAAAAGGTCAAAATTGGAGGTGGGTCATCAAAACTATATATGTAAGTCCAAATGATAAGAACATGTTTATGTCAAATAGAGCAAAAATGAATGTAGTACAACCACAATAGATTAAAAAAAAAACTAAATTAAATATATACGAACAAATACATTTTTATTATACTAAAAATATGTCATATTCATAAAAAAAAATAATACATTTTAATTTTTTTTTTTTTATCAAAAACCAAAACAAAATAATCCAAACAAAATTCTACTTTTGTCGGTTATACATTTTTTAAACACAAAAAAAAAAATCAAACTTAACCTAATGTGCACTCCTGATCAACCCATGTGACAATGATAGCCACCGACAACATTGATACAAACAAAAAACAAGACCGAACCGAAAAGTTCGGTTATACATTTTTTTAAAACTGAAGAAAACCAAAAAAGAACAAAGACCATCTGGTGATAGCAACAAGACAACATTGATGAACATGACTTGTACACATTTTAAAAGAGTTTCAGATATTGGACTTACAGTTCCAGAACCAATAGTGATCTGAGAGAAGCTAAGATCAATCGGAGAAGAAGTAACATGAACACCAAAGAAAGTACCAGTGTTACGGTACATCATTCTCAGCGTCGCGTTCATCGTGATCATATCAGTTCCTATACCTCCTGCATCTTGTCCAGCTTGAACCTTAAGTTGCTCAAATGTTATACTCTACAAAATTCAATTCCACAAACATAAGCACGACTCAAGATCTGAACAAATCCGATTAAGTTATTATAGAATAAAGAAGTTTCTAATCTCGATCTACTAAGTCAACTCTAGATCTTTACTAACCTTAACAGAGATCTTAGGTTTCTGAGGTTTAGCAGCTGCATATAGAATCAAAGAGAAGAAAGCAAAGAGCAAAGAGAATCCAACAATGAAGGCTAAAACATAGCATCGACGAGGCAAAGCTTCTTGTTCTCTGTCTCCATCATCAAGAAGACCTTCTTCTTCAATCATAGCAAACTGTTTTTCTCCAGCGTGGCCCTTGCGTTTGGAACCGTTGATCTTGGAGAAGCGGCTCGAAGAAGAGTGAGAATGTGGTGGAGATCCCATCGGGCTGGTGAGTACCGGTGTTGAGTGGAATGATGTTGCTGTTTTCTCTCCATCGTGAGAGTCACGTGATGGAGATTGGACGAAGTACGCTGGACGACGGGGAGATCTAGTCGGCGATGAAGCCGAGAGACTCGTCACCTCCGAGTCGGTTTTCGCATGCATCTTGAGATCAAGGAAATGGAAGATGAAGAAGCAGAAGATGAGAAGGCTTTGTTGTGTGTTGTGTGTGTATTTATGTATTGAATGATTAGTCAATAATGAGTGGATTCGAGGGCCAAATTGCCCACTGGTTTGTTAATTATTGTAACGCAGGTTTACAGCATCGTGGTCGTTTTTTTTTTGTTCATCTGATTGATACTCAAAATTTGAGTAGCCTAGTAATTATTGTTATAGTGTTTTTGACATTTTTTTAATTTGCTAGTTTTCTAACAGTTTAAATTTAATAAAGAGAAATGATTTTGGACGGTATTTTTTTTAGAGATTTGTCCAAATAAGTAATTAGATTACGCGGTGAAAAAAAAATCTGGATGTGACTGCATTTGACATAGTTAACCAATTGTTTCATTTTTAAACATATATTCAACCGCTCGTTTGATCTAATGTCATCAGTCGAAATTTTATAGTTTTACTAAATGTACTGAGTTAGCTTTTTAATATTTATATTTTTTTTTTTGGTTGTTGTCAAATTTACTTATTTTAGTGTTTTATGCATTGTATTGCTGTTTGAATTTATTTTATAAAAACATAAAGGATTAGTTTTAAGAGTTTTTTTCTTATTTTGCATAGGAATTCCAAAAGTCATAAGCATAATTTGTGGGGTTAACTAATCAATCTACTTCTGACTTTGTAGTGAGACAAGTTCATTGGTTTTCGCAGGTCGCCAAAAGCTAAGCACCTCTACAAACTTACCAACCACCTGCCTGTATAAGAGACTCCTGCGGTCAAAAAGTGCAATTGAGATAATGACAAAGCCAAGACAATTAATTATGTGTAATGTGTTCATCTATATTTATGATTCTTCTTAAATTTCAAAAATGTTTTAATGAACAGTGTCCAACATTTTTAAATTTATATATACAAGTATTAACTGCGCATACATCGTAACCTGTGATATGAAACCGGTGTGACCAAAAAACAAAGAACCAAAATTACTGTGTCCTTTAAAAGAAAAGAAAAAAAAAAAACTACACCAGGCCACCAATTGTTATCTTCTATCAACTAATCTGCATTTTCTTCAAAACATTTCATCATCACTTTAACGTTGGAGGAGGCAGTTTCCAGAAATTCCATGTGTTAAAATCCTCCTGTTTATAAAACTTCATCAGAATCCTCAATGTAAACATCTTATGATGAAATAAAAAACAAACTAAATTTCGACATTTATATATATACCCGTTCTGATGAGGTTCTAGCTGGGAACATTCCGTTGACAAGAGCATGAAGATTTGTGTATGATCTTGTATCAATTCTACGATTCACAGCTACTTCTCCCTGCAATTCTCACAAGCAATGTTTCAACTGTTTCAAATGCCAATTTTTGCGTTTGCAAACACGAGACTTTTCTTTTGCATTTTGGAAACAAATGTCAAATGCAAAATGCAAAATGCAAACTTACTATAGTTTCCTTTGAAAAACAAAAACCTAGTTTAACATGCAGACACAGATGCAAACGCAAACAAACAGTTGAGTCCTTGCAGCCTAAGAGCATAGTTTGTTCCACATAATGTTGCTAATCCCATTTAAAGAATGTGTACCTTTGGGTTAATAATGAAGATCTTTCCCCGAGGGATTCCAACTTTAAGGTAGCTTATCTCATCCGTGTCTCTGTTTCCAAAACCAGCATAGAATGGGTTGTGTTCGGGAGGAAACAAGGCCCGTATTTCCTGTAAAGTTTTAGGAAAAACTGAGTTAAACGTATTTCAGAGGACATGAGAGTTCAACAGATATAGAAACCGCATAAAACTAACCTCTAAGCAAGCAATCTTGAATTCATGAGGTGCTCTTCTAATTACTGGAATGAAAAAACATTAAAAATAAGAAGCATATCATCTAAGAATCAACAAACCAAGAATTTTGTTTGATACAGAGGAACAGATTATTACCTTCCCGAAACAACGAAGGAAATAGACCATCAGGAGAGATAACAACAGGCCCATCCGGCAATGCTTTTCCATCCTGGAATTAGCTAGCTAAGATTAACAAAGTACGGTAGATTTTCGATTTCTGAAATTCTGGAATGCGTTGTGACTCGTGTCTAACTACCTGCTTGAGATTAACTAGAAATTGTCTTGTGACTGAGGCCTGAGAAATCGCACGTGCACTTAAAAATATCAACTGATATCCGTTTTCCTGTAGAAATGTTAGGAAGAGAAAATGAATATTTGGTTTTGTCCCGTTGCTTCCATGCTATTATCATTTATAGATATAAGAACAAGTAAAGCACAGATAACAGACCTTTACAGCCGAAAATAAATGTGTAACACCTGTTTGTGACCAATCTATACCAACCAAAGGCATAAACTGGCCTAAGACATCCGATCTACGACAAACATAAAGAAAAACCAAAGTAAGTAAGGAAAATCAGAAACAGAAACAGGTCCTGTACTTGGCTCAAAATACATAAACATAATAGAAAACCAAAGGTGATTTACCTTGTAATGGTACCATCTACATCTGAAACAACTATGCGAGAATTCCATTTCCATAAGTAAATCCTCGCGTCTACCTGATGAATTATTGAGTTTGTGAACATCCAGTGGATAATCTTGATGGTTATATGACAAACATGTCGTAGTAAAGGAAAAGAATGACCTGTTGTGTACCCACAATATTGGTGGAGAACGTAAAAGTCACGGAATTCATTCCTTCTTTTAGATCTAGAGAAGCCAATTGTTCAGAAGTTGGAGTTAGTGCCCTGACCGTCTTTTTCACTGGTTTTGGCGACGACTGCTCTTGTTTCTCCTCAGGTTCAGCTGCGTCCCCAGAAGAAGAAGCTTCAGTATCGTTCCTTGATCTTCTGAGAGAGAAAGGCCAAAGCTTCCAGCTTCCACTGCCCTGAGCTAGGACATCACCAGGTTTCTCATTCCGGTCAACAGCTATCATGCCTTTGGGTTCAAATACTTGGGCAGTCCCAAATGAAACCACTTCTAAGATAATAGGAGCTGCTGCATCCCATGGAAAATAGCAGCCACCAATCTTCACGATAAGCTTTTCATTCTCCAGGATCGATGGGCCCAAAGAAGCAAACTTTTCCATATCCAGTTTTTCGGAATTGAAGGCCTGAGAAGCCGCTTCTGCTCCCATTCCTTCACTTAATAAGTGCTTGCACAGAGAGAGCTCGACTGAGAGTGGAGATAGCAAATTTAGACAATAGCATCATAATTCATAACAACCAAACATTGTCAGCAGAATCTGATCCCTCATCATATCTACAGACTGGAAAATAAAAAGGTAAATAAGTTGTATTTCCTTACCCACTTCAGGATTAGCGGTAACATGTGTGAAAGCTTTTAAGTTTGGGCTACCCTCAGCAAGTTTTTCTGCATCTAAACCCCCAGAGCTCGACTCATTTTCTCTCAAATCCAACTTTGAAGTTTTGAAACTTGGGTCAAATGACCGGCTCAAAGGCTGAGAAGGACTAGCATCCATATCATCGTTGCTGTGACGCCGCATAATCGGTAATGATCCTACCAACCCCTCCGTCTCATATGTAGAGATATCCTTTTTTCTCTCTATGTTAATCAGCTCTGACAAGCCCTTTTTGTTCACCACGCCGTTTTCAGGACTAATTTCATTTTCATTATAACTCTCTTTCCCATCAACTTTTACAGCATCAGGAGAACTTGACCCTCCAGAACTACTCCCACCAGGTTTACATTCGTCAAGATCGCTAAAGGAAAATTGTTCCTCCTCTCTCTCTGGTTGCAGGATGCTCTCTCCACTTGTTGACTGATACTTTTCCAAATTTCCTACCGAAAAATGCATATCTTCCACGGTGATTTTATTATCATCTTGAACGGGTGAGCCAGTGCTGCTTCCTTCCTGAGAAGTGCCAATGCTCCGCAAATCTGCTTGGTCAGCTGAACCCAGTGTTACAATTTCCACAGATTCAGGAGCACCTAACAGTTCTTGCTTAGAATCCAGATCGCATCCAGTAACAGGATCCTAGTGGAGATACAATTTATACAAAACATCAGTCCCATACATTCAATAAGATTCTTGGTTTACTTCCGAAGCTATTAGTCTAGAATTGCCAAAGAAAAAGAGATAGATTAAATGTGGTAACTAACCTGTGCTAGCGGCTCGGTTCTAGGTTCGACAAAGATTTCTACGTTTCCACTCCCTTCACTAGTAATGGAGAACACCATACTCGATGTTTGAGATAAACCATTTTCAACAACAACTGCACTTGATGCATTCTCTTCACAATAATCTTCGACATTAGTGCTTTCACGAAAATCCTGCTCTTTCTCATCAAGAAATCGCAATGTAGGAGATGCAACAAGAGGAGTCTCCAATATCGAATCGCTATCAACTAACATTTCAGAGCTACCCTCGTTTGTTCCATCCACAACGCAAGATTTTCCACTAGTACTAGTCTCACCATTGTCTTTTTCATCCAAAGACTCTGAAGATTTACCTTTGACAGACTTACGCGTATCGATATTGGTAGACCACTTAACCTCCAATAGATTAGCAGCAATCTCAGCTCTCTCCATTGAGGTAACACCACCATCTTGACTCTCCCTAACCGATCTCCCACCAAACACAAACCCTAAAATCCCAGGCTTACCAACAATCTTCCCATTACCACTACGAGGACTAGCAGAATCATAGTTACAACTCCTAGACTTCAACGGAACCTTAAGCTTATCAACATCATCCCTACTCTTTGACGTTTCAGCCTCATCACCAGAAGACAAAGTATAAACTTCACCACTCTCAGCTTCTCCAACAACATCCTCAACTTCTCTGAGAAAATAAGCTTGCCCTGTATGAGCCAAATACATATTGAAACCTGAATCAACACCATTGACCTCGATCTTGATCAAATTCCTTCTATTCTTCAAAACCCCTTGAAATTTCCCAAATCGGACATACCAAGGAGACGATTTGAATGTTCCATCAGGTTGTTCAACGACGATAATGTCAATCGCACCACCAAATGGATGAAACGGACCTGAAACCGTACCTACGCCGCGGAAGATGTAGCTTCCGATCCTACCAACGGCATTCATTTTCGCAAACCCAGATCAAAAGTCAACCAAATTCACGATCTTGCACACAAATTTGGAAACTTTATGATACGGATGGATCAATCACCTTGATAAAAATCAAACCTTTGAATAACCCAGGAACAGAGAAGAAAGAGAATGGTTTAAACGAAGAACCAAAAAGGCATATTCTGTAAGACAGATCCAGAGGAGACAGAGACGAAGATCATTCATTAATTCTTGCCGCCGGACATTATTTGTTTCGGTGGGGTTCGTTTCGTAGTGATCCAATTCTACACCCTTCTTTGTTACTCAATTTTATTTACAAAAATAATATTTTTTTTTTGTCAATAGTCATTAATTAATGTTTCGACCAAGTTGAGATTATGTGAATCTATATACATTAATTAAACTACAATCTAAAAGATTAGATGTGTGTGTTTGAATATCTAAATCACTATCCAATTCTCATTAAATCGATTAAGGATCAATGCATGCATTGGATTTAGTTATGCAAATTTTAACAAATTCTATTAACATGTGATTGGAGATATAACTTATATATGCAAGCATTCGAAAGAGTGCGTCTCCATCAGCATGTCCCTAAAATTTTTCACGCATTCCAAAAACGAAGTGTTTTCTTAATTACTAGTTGACTCAATTGCATTAGTTTCAGTTGTCAACTTTCAAACAGTTTCGATCGTGTCAATCGTCAGACCGGACCTAAAACATACTATCCAAGTTCGTTTCGTAGGTTCTTAATCTAATTTATGAAATGAACACAAGAAAATGCATGAAATACACCACGAGCAGAAAATAATAACACTTAAATCTTTAAAGACATAACATGAGTTCAAAATGCAATATACATCAACCCTAAATAATAAGAACGAGAGATTTACTTTATCTTCATGTTCAAAAACAGTAAACAAATAAATAAATAAAACATATGAAAAAGATTAAAGTTAAATGAAGATGTGTGTATCTCTCTCTCATGCACTAATCATGAGACAGCCACTAGCATGAGATCGCCATTGCTTCCGCCAGTCACCGCCACCGCCCCGGCCTCCACCAAATCATCGTCTGCTTCTATCTTTTAATTTATCCGTCGAGTTTTTTTCGAACCCTCTCCCGGTCAAGGACCGAGGAATCACCACCTCTCCCGGTCGATGACCGAGGAAGAACCACCGGCACCATCACCAGGCAGCTGACATCGACGACATCTCCCCAGCAGCAATTCTCACTGGAAGCCCGGTAGATGTACTGCCTATCGGAGCCGTCGTCTCAAATAACCTTCCCGGTGGCCTCCACCGGAGATCTAAGCGGGTGATTTCCGCCTCTCTCACCGAGCTCCGGCCGGTGACTCTCCTCTTGGGCGTTAGCCACAAATAACCTGAAGAAAAGATACGCCGCTTAACTGCCGCCTTAGTTTATCTTCGCCGACCGGATCCACAACCATCAAACGGCTAAAGGGAACCGGTTTTGATATCGACAACTGTCTCAGGTTCCATCCCCGAAGAACCTTACCAAATATTAAGGACTCGCCCAGATGAGCTCACACACAACGACCTTCCGGAAGCGGCGCCGCCGAGATCACGCCGACGCTGTCGGTCTTCATGCGCAGCCGCTGGAGAAGAAACAAAACTAGGACAAACTCTCATCTTCTGGATCATGGGCCTTAGGCCCAAATCGATTAAGTATTTGCCTACTGAGCCAGCGGATCTGGACCAGTTTCTTATGCAAATGGATCTGTCAAATTATGGGCTTTGTAAAGCCACTTCTTCTCAATGTAACAATTTATGCATTTTAGTATCTCTCATATGTTATGTAATTTGGAGTTTTAATACTTTCCTAACAATTTAATGAGAACAACTTTGTCGACCAAAAAGAAAAAACATAAGAGAAAGGAATAAAAAAATCGAGTCCGGTTATCCTCATGTAGCTCTGGCAGCATCTCAACAGTTCCTCGAATACTTTCCAACTATTATGTTCCTCTTCAGGGGTTTTCCAGCTTCTCTCAGGTTCCTTTAAATATTCTTCAGTTTTTTGAAGTTCTCCGATTTACCGAAGAAGTTTAGAAGTTTTCAACATCTTTTGGAACATTCTCATTCTCCATCAAAGGAACTTACTTTTCATTTCGCGGAATTGACATGCATTCTTTAAAAATAAATAATAAAATTATAAAATATGACGATTTAAAAGATTATTTGCAGAAAACCTATTATTATTTTTAACATATTGATTGATTAAAAATCAAAACCTAATGAAAAACAACATATGGTGTGGCTTACTTATTCACCAATAAAATTAGTTTTAGTTTTTTTACCAGTTAGATTCAATGTGATGTTGTTGAGGGGGATGATGGTAGAGTTGATGATGATGGGGATGGTGGTAGAGTTGATGATGATAAGTATGACGATGAGGTTTATGTTCCTGATTATGTTGAAGCTTCTGAAGGTGAAGAGTGCAACTCTAAGGCAACTCCTCCAAATTCTGAATGTGAGGATGAGGCAAAACGCTATGTTGTGTACAGAAAAGGCAGCGGGGAGATTAGATTGGGCCAAGCTTTTGACATCATTCCTAAGTTCAAAGAAGTTGTGGTTGATTATGCAGTTAAGAAATATTATAATGTGAAGTTCTCAAGATGGGGATCTGAAAAATCTGAGGTGATATGTGCAGTTGGTTGTGGTTGCAAATTCAGAATCTATTGTTCTGTAGAAAAACCAATGGAGAAGTATTTGGTTAAGACTTGCATTCCTCAGCATTCTTGCATCAAAGATGGCTATAGCAAAGTGGTGAAGGATAGGATAACAGCTAAGCTGTTATTGAATGACATTAGGAAAGATCATAAGTACAAGCCAAAGTTAATCCAAGAAACAATTGAAGAGTGTCACAACTTGATAGTCACAACTGATCAATGTAGAAAAGCCAAGGCAAAAGCGTTGGAAATCATTCAAGCTGAGCATGATGAGCAATTTGCTAGGCTAAAGGACTATCGGGTAGAGCTTATGGAGTAAGTTAACACTTAATTTATTGATTCTTATATGATTATTAAAAGACTGCCTAATATGATTTTTATTTTTTCAGTTCTAATCCAGAATCAACTGTGGAATTGGGGACATTTACTATAGATGATGGTGTTGAGAAATTTGACAGGTTCTATTTATGCTTTTCTACACTCCGGAAAAGTTTGCTTGCTAGTTGTCGACCCATAATAGGAATAGATGGTTGTTTATTAAAAAACAATGTCAAAAGTCAACTATTGACAGCAATTGGAAGAGATGCAAACAACCAGTTCTTTCCTGTTGCATGGGCTATTATTCCAGTGGAAAATATTGACAGTTAGATCTGGTTTATTAAACTTCTTAAAAAGGACTTGGAACTTACAGATGGATCAGGATTCACCATCATTTCAGACAGAAGGTATCATTCTCATCTATATACTATATTAGTACCATTCTCATCATTTCTGGATTTCTAACTTTTACATTATAGGGCTTGTTGATTGCTGTTGAAAAAGAGTTGCCTAAAGTGGAACATCGTATGTGTGCACGCCACATCTATGGGAACCTGAAGGGAGCTTATTCAGCCAAAGAATTGCCAAAAGACTTATTCTGGGCTGCTGCCAAAAGTTTTAACATTGGAGAATATGAAAAAGTCATTGAAGACTTGAAGAATTTTGATAAAGGTGTATATGAAGCAGTGATGCAGAAGAATCTTCATAATTTTAGTCGTGCTTTCTTTACTTACACATCAGTTTGTGAAGATGTCTCTAACAACTTCTCAGAGTCTTACAACAATAGTATCAACAAAGCCCGAGAGATGCCATTGGTAGCTATGTTGGAGATCGTTAGAAGGCAATGTATGTTCCGTAATGATATGAGAAGGAGGAAGGCAATGAAGCATCAAGGGAAATACAGTGAGAAAGTGGCCAAGACTATTGCATTGGAGGAGAAATACCGTAAGTATTGTCAGGTAATCCCTTATGGCAATGGGCAGTATGAGGTGGTTGAAGGTGGAATACACGGGTTTAAGGTGGGTATGAATGCAAATACATGTGTATGTAGATGGTGGAATATGACCGGTATTCCTTGTCGTCATGTATTGCGTGTCATTGCTTTGAAGAAGCAACAGCCTGAGGATTTTGTCTCCGATTGGTACTTGATAACAAAATGGGTTAATCAATACAATGAGTCAATAATGGGAGTTATGTATGAGTTTGTGGAGAAAATCAGGTGAAGAAATGATTCAACCACTACCTAGGAAGATATCTAAAGGGCCTACAAAGAAACAAAAAAGGATCAAGGGCAAGGATGAATCTCCAAAGAAAAAGAAGACAAAGAAAGAAAAAGAAATGGAAGAACCTCCTCAGAAAAAGACAAAAATCATAAGAGAATGAATGACTCTTCATTGTGGAAGGAATAACAGGACACAACACTAAAAAGTGTCCTAATGTTGAGGTGCTTACTAAAAGTTCAAGCCAGAAAAGGCCATCAAGGAAGCAAACAGATAGAGGTCCAAGCCAGCAAAGTCAAGGAAGCCAACCATCCCAAATTTAAGGTTTTTAGATGTTTTAGGTGTTTGGGATGTTTTTGATATTGGGATGATGCTTTTTGGGTATTGGTATGATGGTTTTAGTGATCGGGTTTAGGGATGGTTTTATTGATCGGATTTAGAGATGGTTTTTGTAATCGGGTTAATGATGGTTTTTGTAATCGGGTTAGTGATCTGAAACGAAGCACTTAAGTGATGTTTTTTTTGTAATCGGCATTCCTGATGATTTTTGTAAACAGATTTAGTTATGGTATTATGCTTCTATAATGCTAGTTTTTGCCTGTTTTTGCCTTCTAATCGTTTACTGATGGTTTTACAAAGTCTACACAAACAACATTAAGGATTAAAGTCATAAAAGTCTTAAAACAACAACACAAACACAAAGTCTTACACAAACTCAAACTCATAAACAAAGTCAAACTCTACTCAAATTAAAACTCAAAACATGAAAACATAGGCCACAACCATGACTAAACTACATATAACCAAATTTTTGAAGCCACAAAGCGATTGTATCTCTTTCTCACAGCAAGAAACCATAGCTTTGATCTCTCCTATCTCCTTCTCACATCCTTTTGCAATTGAGGAAATAACTTGAATCTCATTTCCATAGCTATTTGTCACGACCTCGCATGTGCGTGTCTCCATAGCTAGAGTCTCCATATCAGCTTCCACATTTTGTAAACCTTTTCTCTAAGCTTCCAATGTTTACTTTTATCTTCTCAACAACACTCTCAACATCCTCCATCTCTTCAACATAGCTATATCGGTCCATTTAAATCGATGTCGATTATCCTACAACAAAACCAATCAATATTTTCCATATATTCAACTTAAAGTCTATAATCCAGACATTAACTCTTTTGAGCCATACGGGCAACAATAGAATAGCCTCCCAGGATTCTTCATTGTCTCCGATGTCTGGATCTTAGACCTTGCACCGCATCTACATTCTCTCGGTAATCCTCTGCCTTTTTCAATCCAATGTGTTTAATCCATCGCTTATGCCTACATCAATTTTCGAAATCGAAATTGACAAACACAAATTTTGGAAATCTAATATAATTATAAACTTACCTGAACTAGCTTATGAAGACATTGGAGCTAATTTCAAGATCTCAAAAAGATTCAAAAACTCCTAAATATTTCTCAAAGCTTCGCCGAGTTAGGTTATGAAATTGGGAAACAAAAAAATAAACGAGGAAGAAGAACAAGGCCACGATGTCGTTTATTACTCAAGGTGGATTTTGAGTTTTACCGAAACGACGTCGTTTTGGCCACATCATTTTCTGTTAACGGCTTAGTGACAGTGTTAATCGATTTGTATGAAATCGCACAAATTGTTAAGTCGAAAATTGAAATTAAAATTTATGTTAGATCGGACATGTTTTCGCACTGTGGTATAGTCACGGTATAAATTCAACATAATGCAATTGTCGAGGTATGAATAAGTCCTTTTTCCGTAGTTCGGGTATCTCAATCTAATATCCATTCGGGTATCTCAATCTAATATCCATTCGGGTATTTATAAAAATTGGTTCGGGTTCGGATCGGTATTTTTTGGGTTCGGGTCGGTTCAGGTATTTGTGTTGAGAACCGGAATTTAATCAAAATATTTTCCGGTTCAGATCGGATTCAGTTCTTTTTACCCATATGTACCAAATCTACCTAAATTACCAGAAAATACCTAAAATATCCGGAAAAAACTAAAACATTGATTATTTTTTACCCAAATCTATCTGAATTATCCGAAAATACCCGAATTACCCGAACATATCTAAAATATTTGGGTTTTTATAATTGTAATTTTGGGTATTTATGTTATTACAAGTATAAGTATAACTAATATTTTTTTTGCTATATACTAGTATTAGTATTATACCTCGGTGCTATAGTATCAGAAGATAATATTATATTATATTTTATTTATATTTAGATGAAAATATATTTTATCCAAAAAAAATATTTATAAATAGATTGGTCGCCAAATTTTTGAAGAAGATAATAATGCACAAAACCTTGATTTGTATTTTTTTATGAATAACCATATAAATTTGAAATTAAGTAAATATTTTAAAATAATATTTTCCACAAAAATCAAGGAAATTAAACACTAATATAAAGACTCTTAACAAGTATATTAAAATAATAAAATATATTAAACACTAATATAAAAAAATCTTCTAAAAAGTATAATAAAATTTGCTAAAACAAATTATTTTTTTTTTCATCAACCAATAATAACTCTATTCTCATGAGAATTTCCATGAGTATATTATTTGCTTTGATATTTCTTGTTTCCCATTTCAGAAGCAAACGTTCTATAGTACGACGTTAAACACGATTTTTGTCTAATTGATTTATGGTAAGATGAACTCCTGAATTTATTTATTTTATTTAACATGATGAATATCAAAAGATAAAATATGAATGAGAAGATGATTTGTTAAGAATCTATATTTTGGTATTTATAACCAAACTATTACAATAATAATTTGAAAAAATAACATAATTGCGATGTAAAATATTAAAGATTTTGCTAAAACTGACAATTGTATTTTTTGATGATACATTAATAGTAAGTTGTCATTTTTATTATTTTCTTTTTCTGCTATTTATATTTTCAATTAAACTGACAAAAATTTTAATTTGATTGTCTATTCTACATTTTTATATAAAAAATTACAATTATCAAAAAGTTAAAAATTACCAAACTTTCTACTATTGACATTTTTGCTTAAACTGACAAAAATCTTAAAAATTACCAAACTTTATGCGATTGACATTTTTGCTTAAGCTGACAAAAATTTTAATTAATTATTTATTCTACATTTTTATATAGAAAATTACCATTACTAGAAAGAAACATGTGTCACAATCTAAATTAGCGATGACACGTGTCAAAATCTAATGAGTTATCCCTTTGACATGTGTCACGCTCACGTTAAACGCGTTCAACTTTTTATATATAAAATTACCATTACCAAAAAGTTGAAAATTATCAAATTTTTTGCTATTGACATTTTTGCTTAAACTGACAAAAATCTTAAAATTACCAAACTTTCTGCTTTTGACATTTTTGCTTAAACTGACAAAAATAGTAATTAATTATTTATTATACATTTTTATATAGAAAATTACCATTACCAGAAAAAGACACGTGTCACAATCTAAATGAGCGATAACATGTGTCAAAATCTAATGAGTTATCTCTTTGACACGTGTTCCGCTCATGTTAAACGAGTTCAACTTTATATAATAAGATTTTAGATACTTTCGGGTACCACGGGTATCGGATTCGATTTGGTTTGGTTTGGGTTCGGATTTTTCGGATATAAATGTTTAGAATCCATTCGGATATTTCTAAAAGTTTGTTTGGTTCGGGTATTCGGATATCAAGTATTTTGTCCATGGTCAAAATTAAAAAGAAAGGAGTAAAGGAGAGAAAGAGGCGCGTGCGTTTCACGGTCCTGGTTATTGGCCGTTCATGCCTCTTTCTATTTTCCAATGCTCAGGTCACATCGCAAGCTGATGGTTTCTCTTGTTTGTTTCCTTCTGAATCTTTCAATTCTAAAAGATGTAATTATCTCCTATAACCTCAAAATTTAAGGAACATTTATATCTACTTTGAAGCTTCGTCTTGCATTTGTACAGATTTAAGGTATGTTGTCCGAAAATCTCATGCTCGCATTGACTAAATCCCAAGAAACAAGAATGCGATGAACACGAATTGAACTTGTTATATAATAATAATAATAATCCATTTTGAGTTTTTTTTTTACCTTGTAAACAGAAACAACACATGACCAAACAAAATCAGAGAAAACTTTTTTGTCTGAATCAGTTACATTTTTCTCAAGAATCGTTGCAATGTTGGGCGAAAATAAAGATTCGGACGACCTTAATATATTTCTTAACGCCATTGGTGAAGCTGGTGATGAAGAAGAAGCTCCAACGAGAATCTCCACGTCTTTCAATGATATCGACTTCTTGTCGTCCTTTGACGATGAAGATTCACATCATAACCCATTTCAAGATTGTGATTCAAGTCCAATCAACGAACCTCTTAGGGTTTATGTCGCACCAAGGGTGATGATAAGTCATCAAGATTCGTTTTCAGAAGATTCAAGAATCGATGTAATCGAAGATGCTAGGATATTGCCTGCTTCTCCTCGTTTACGAGTTCCTGCTTCTCCTCGAGCTTTTGTGTATCCGAGATCTGTCGAATCGCCTCGTTTCGGCTCTCCGATTGGTGTTATCGATACAGCTTCGCCTTTCGAATCGGTTAAAGAAGCTGTTTCTAAGTTTGGTGGGATCACCGATTGGAAAGCTCATAAGATTCAGACAATAGAGGTTTTAATTAAGCTTTGTTCTTCACATGATTTTGTTTACATGAGATCTTGATTTTGACAAAATATTTTGTGTGTTCTTGATTTGTGTTTCAGAGACGGAAGATGGTTGATGAAGAGCTTGAGAAGATACAAGAAGCTATGCCTGAGTTCAAGAGAGAAGCTGAGTTAGCTGAAGAGGCGAAACACGATGCAATGAAGGAGTTAGAGAGTACAAAGGGTCTCATTGAGGAGCTAAAACTCGAGTTAGAGAAAGCTCAAAAGGAAGAGCAACAAGCGAAACAGGATTCGGAGCTCGCACAGATGCGTGTGGAGGAGATGGAGCAAGGTGTAGCTAATGAGGCAAGTGTTGCTGTCAAAGCGCAGCTCGAGGTAGCTAAAGCGAGGCAGGTCTCAGCGACTTGTGAGCTAAGGTCTGTAAGAGAAGAGATTGAAATGGTTAGTAATGAATATGAAGATATGTTGAGGGAAAAAGATTTAGCTAAGGAGAGAGCTGATATTGCTGTTATGGAAGCTAAAGAGATTGAGAGAACGATGGATGGTTTGAGTATAGAGCTGATTGCAACCAAGGAGTTGTTGGAATCAGCACACACGGCTCATCTTGAAGCTGAAGAGATTAGATTTGGTGCAGCAATGGCTCGGAACCAAGATGTTTACAATTGGGAAAAGGAACTGAAGATGGTGGAAGATGATATCGAGAGGCTTAACCAGGAGGTTCGAGCAGCAGATGATGTGAAAGCTAAGCTAGAGACTGCTTCTGTTCTTCAGCATGATTTGAAGGTTGAATTAGCGGCTTTCACGGAAAATTCAAGCGGTAATCTGTTGATGGAAAAGGAGAGTAATTATGATATTCATGCTGCGGTTGATTCTGCAAGGAGAGAGCTCGAAGAAGTCAAAACCAACATTGAAAAAGCAGCTTCCGAGGTGAAAACATTGAAGATAATTGCTGGATCATTACAGTCCGAGCTTGGAAGAGAGAGACAGGATCTAGCAGAAACTAAGCAGAGAGCAAGTGCGGGTCTGGCAAAGAAAAACGATGGAGATGCAAGAGAGGAGTTGGTGGAAACAGCGAAGAAGTTGGAGCAGGGGAAAAAAGAGGCAGAGGATGCAAAGTCATTTGCTACAGCTGCGAGAGATGAGCTTAGAATGGCTAAGGAATTGTCTGAACAAGCGAAAAGAGGAATGTCTACTATAGAGTGTCGGTTAATTGAGGCGAAAAAGGAAATGGAGGCTGCTAGGGCTTCAGAGAAGTTGGCCTTGGCTGCTATAAAAGCTCTGCAAGAGACTGAATCTTCTCAGAGATTTGAGGAGATTAATAATTCACCAAGAAGCATCGTAATTTCCGTAGAGGAATACTATGAGCTAAGCAAGCAGGCACGTGAGTCCGAGGAGGAGGCAAACACAAGGCTATCAGAGATTGTCTTCCAAATAGAGGTGGCTAAAGAGGAAGAGTCAAGAATCTTGGAGAAACTAGAAGAAGTGAATAGAGAAATGAGCATAAGAAAAGTAGAGCTTAAAGAGGCTATGGGAAAAGCCGACAAGGCTAGAGATGGGAAGTTGGGCATGGAGCAGGAGTTGAGAAAATGGAGGTCAGAAAATGGGAAGAGGAGGACAGACGAAGGTAGGGAGCCTGAGAAAAGCCCGACGAGGTCAAGCACCGAGGGGAGAAATAAGGAGAATGGATTCGGGCAGTCGAAATCGTTTGCATTTGGAGAACAAGGAAGCAGCAGCAACTACGTTGGAGCAGGTACTAATAATAATAGTAATCTGACCCCTGAAACAAAGAAGAAGAAGAAGAAGAAGCTTTCTTTGTTTCCAAAGGTTTTCATGTTCTTGTCAAGAAAGAAGTCTCACAGTCACAAGTGAAAAATGCTCTAAAACTTTTTTTTTTCTCTTCAACATATTTTGTTTTGTTATATCTTTTTCTTACACCAACAACAATACAGACTCCATGAGATGAGTCTGGACTCTGGACAATTATTTTTCAATGTATGATTTTGTTGATTTCACTTATAGGAAATAAAGGTATAGAAGATCTTCAAAGAGTAAGATTTATATTATTAAAACCCAATACCAATTTTTTGTTCCAAAGATAAAAGAGAATACAAAGATACTTGAAAGAACTTTATTTCTGACTAGTGCTTTACCATAGCTTATAAAAATCTACTAAAAAGCCAACCCCTTTGAAGACACAAATTGAGCTTGATTTTAGGGTTTGCTGCAATACCACTCTTTTGGGTTTTCACAATTTCGAAGGCTTTGGGAAGATGTCGGGAGTGAATTTCTGCGCAGCGCTGAGACTACCCTTGATCTTCATCGCACCCCTGCATCAACATTCACAGAATTCAGAGATCAACTTCTTGGACAAAAATCCAAGTCACACAAACACTTTGAGTTTTCGGTAATAGTGGATTGTGGTTGAGACAAAAGAAAAAAACAGCTAAACATACTTGTAATGCTGAGCAAATAACATATTGAAGGATTCAGAGATCAATTTCTTGGACCAAATCCAAGTCATGAAAACGCTTGTGGACTTCAAAGTAAGAAAATACGAAAGCAAAGTTTCCAGCAAGGGAAATATCAACGTGAAACTGTTTGGATCAAAGAATACTTTTGGAGGAAACTTGATTTATGTTGTCGGTAATGGTGGATTTTGGTGGTTCAGAAACAGGACAAAAACAGCTAAACATACTTGGGTAATGCAGAGGAAATGAGATATTGAATGATTCAGATCAGAGGAATGAAACAAACCTAATGAAAGCAATCTGAGGATTCATCTTCCCAGTAGCAACTTTGACAAAATCATCATCCTTGAAGGAAAACGTAGCATCCACTTTCCCTCCTTCATATTTCCCTAATTTTCAAAGATCAACCACAAACGAAAGGTCGAAAAATCAATTACTTATCACTTTTGCCTAAAAGCAAAATTTCAGATTCTCTTCATTTGAATTCCCAGTTGCCATAATCAACAAGAAAAACCTAACCTTTATTAGTGTAAAATCAAATTTTGAGTTTTTTTTTTTTTTTGAATTCCCAATTGCCATAATTCCCAAATTACTTGTCACTTTACTACTTTAGTGTAAAATCAAATTGTCAGATTCTGTTTCTTGAATACCCAATTGCCATTAATCAACAAGAAAAAGCTAACCTTTTTGAATTCCCAAATTTATTTGCCATAATCTCAACAAAAAAAAAACTAACCTTTGGTGACTTCGCCTTTCTTCAGATCGACTATGTAAGTAACCTCTTCAAACCCTAATTTCTGAAATTCCAAATCTTTCACAATTTAACATAAAGAAAACAGAGGGAAGTAGACGAAAGGAGGTCTCTAAGAAAGGACAAACCTTTGGAGCGACGTTGATCTGATAAACGAGACCGATCTTTTCTGTGAGCTCTTTACCGGCGTCGGAGGAGAGATGTTGCTTCATCAAGTCCATTATTGCGTCAGATTTGAGTTGGGTTTTCGCCATTTTATTGAGCAGTGGAGTGAAATCGGAGAAGAAGGTGAAAGGTGGGATTATAAAGATGGAGTTTGGTAGTGGAGACAAAGGAGATGACGTGATCGATAAGTATGGAAGGATTGAGATTTTGTTCGAGACTGGCACGCTTCCCTATTCGCACCTCATTATTTCATTTTTTCTCTATTTCTATTTTGGGAGATTTAGCAGAGTAAATTGTTTTGACCAAAGAAAAAAAAAAAACACTCACACACAGTAAATTGTTTAGCGATTTTTTCCCTAAAATATGTTTTATTTTTCTTTGTTTAAACCAAAACTTTTTGTTTTGTTATTTAAATATTTGATAGTTACTTTGCTCCGATTGGTAACCATTTGAAAAACAATAGGAACAAGAAAAAAAAGAATAAAAAGGAACAAAATGGAAAAGAAAATAACAATATGAGGAATGAAGAAGAATACGTTGTAAACGAGGAATGGAACAAATTTTCATGGTAAATAGTAACCAAAAAAATTAAATATATATTTTTATTAATATCTATTTAAAAAAAATTAAAAATACCTAATGAAAATACTGTTTTTAAAATAAAATCATTTAATGCATTTAGCAAATAAAAATTAAATAACTACTACAAATACGTAAAAGTTATAATTTGATTCCTTCATTTGCCATAATTTGATTAAACTTATTTATTTAAACAATTAATAAGATAATTATGAGATAGACGTTTAGAGATATATGATAATTATGAGATAGACGTTTAAACTTGTCATTATTATCTTTATCATGATATAGGATATTATAGAAGAACTTTTAGAGATGATAAGTGTGTAGCATATACCAAACGAGTTTCATTTTTTTTTATTTTGCATGAATTTAATTTATTTTTTAATTAAAAATTTAATTTGTTCCTATTTGTTCCTCATTGAAATTGGAGAGGAACAGTTTTCTTCATTGATTCCTAAAAAAAAAGAATGAATGGAAATAGCGTAGGAAACACATATTTCTACTTGGAACATTTGTTATTTCTAAATGGTAAAATAAATAAGGAACAATGAGGAACATATGATTCATTTCCATTCCTTAAAAAAATAGTGGTCAATTGCACCTTTTATATATAAAGAAAAGTCAACTACACAACTGATGGTTAACGAAATAATTTCGTACAGACGGATAACAATACATTCCTGAAAACTAAGACGGTAGATAGCAACACATTCTAGTAAACTATGTCTGAAAAAATGAGAAACTTGTTTTTTCCCTTAAATTTGTTTATTTCTTTGTTTAAACTATTTTTTTTTTGTTATTGGGTAGATACTTTATATTAAAAAAAAAGTCAACTACAAAACTAACGGTTAACAACGTAATTTCGGAAACTAAACGGTAGATAGCAACAAATTCTAGTAAACTATGTCAAAAAGAATGGGAAACTTTTAAGCTAAAACATTTAGTAATAATGTATTTGTAATCAAAAGGCAAAATCAGATATCTAGTTATTTGGTGTTATTTGTTGGGCCATTTGTGTCTAACATGGATCCAAATGACATCAGCACATGAGGACGAGATAAAAGGTTTGGTGCTAAAGATTTGGTTATAAAGAATTGTCTTTCTAATGGTTCTCCGATACACAAGTCAAAAAACAGATCACAAGACTAGTTAAAGAATGAAACATGGTAGGAAAACGAGAGCCAATATACTACCTAATTTGGAGTTTGTAATAAGTAAGAAAAATCTTGTTTGGAAGTATTAAAATTATATAGTTAACTATTAGAGTAATTGAGATAAACATTGGTTAAGTCATATATAACCATGCATTTCTTTTCGGTTTATTTTGATTATAAACAAGTAAACCAGAAGCCTCTACCTATATAAGAGGAGCATTTGTAAACGTTCCCACTAAGTTAAATGAAATGAGTTTGTTTCTTCATCATCGTAACAACCTCATCTTCGATTCTGTTATTCCTCTAATATTAATCCTGAGAATATTTTTATTATCTTCTCTTATTATCAGAATAATTGGGTCTTTATAAAAAAAAATATATATATACATGAATGGGTATGAGACTCAAGTTTTTAGGTATGATGCATGGTCGATCTATTGTGTCACGTCAGTTTTGGTTAACAATTTGATTTACTTTAATTTTGATTTGAAAACGTGCTTTTAGCTTCATTAAACGCTAATCGTCAAAATTTAAACGCCATGTAATTTTGGGTCAAAAATAAAATTGTGTATGATTCTGTGTTGAAAAGTCTATTTTGGTATAGTTTCTTACAGAGACCTAAACTCTGTATGGCTAGAGAAATAATCAAAACTTTGTGGGGCTATAAATCGATCACCCAGAAAACTACCCAAAATGCAAAAATCTGCAAGTTACTTTTGAAAACTAATCACTTCGCCATTTTTCCCATAAAAAAAAATTAGAGCAATTATCCCATATATCTAAAATATATTAGGTTATATTAAGGTAACTTTCCGTTAACCGGATAAATTTTAGACCAAAACCAAATTAATCTCCAAAACCAGTGAAAAACCGAGTTTAAATTAAATTAGCTTGGTTTTAGATAGACTTTTCAGATGTGTCAAATCGTGTTATTGTTATCACTATATCAAAGTCACATATGACCTAGAAGATAGACTTTTCCCTTTCTCTTTCGTTAAGCAATTTTGATTAATAAAAAACCGAGTTAACTCTCAAACCCTTCAATCTATTATCTCTTGACATCGAATTTAGGAAGAAAGTTCCGATCGTTTGTCACAAACTTTGGTTGAGATGAATCTTGCTTCTTGTGCTGCACCATCGCACCTTCAATACGACCATAATCACATCTAAAACAGAAGATGTAAACAACGGTTTAGAATATATATATGTTCTATTACTATTAGCACATGGTTTAAACGAAAGAAATAATAACAAAAATGATGGTTAAAAATTATTGAGCGTAGCAAAGAAAACATTGTGTTTAGCTAACGTACGTGTATGATAACGATGGATTACATAAGATATCAATAACAATTTATAATAAGGTATACATTTGGGTAAAGAAAACATCATCAGCTCGTCTTCGTTTTGGGTAAAGCTAAGGATTCTCTTGTGCTAGGGTTATATACCGGATCTGGGGATTGACATTATAGGATTTTGGACATGTATAAGATGATTAGACGCTATAGCAGAGAGTTTTGGATAAACCTCGTGCAAGCCAAAACGAGATCTAAATTTTGATCCGCCTCGATTCATGCTGTTCGGCTTATTCTTGAAACTCGTCAACTATAACTGCGAATCATCTTACACATTACACATGTCCCCAGATCTTATGAAGTCGATCGTTCTATCAACGACTTGAAGGGAAGGAGTGTTGGTGTCGATTATATATAACCCTAGCATCGGAGAACCCTAAGCAATCTCAAATTCTTTCTTTCTTTTTTTTTTTTTAACCTTATTCGACGAACCATTTTTATTTATGTGAAATATAAAAGAAAATTATGGAACTTGAAATACTAATTATATTGTTTCAAGTTGTTTTGGAGAATCTTTTGCCAGCAGCCTTCTCTCTGGGTGGAGTGGATTTGGAAATACCTCATTCGAACAGATCTTTCTGGTCAATCAAAGGAAATATAGGTAACGGTTTTTGGATGTGGAAAAAGCTACTCAAATATCGACAGATTGCAAAGCTTTTGAGTAAGAAGCAGAACCGGTATGGCGATACAACATCATTCTGGTATGATGATTGGTCGCAGTTGGATAGACTGATTGATATTAATGGCCCTCGAGGTGCTATTGATATGGGGATTACTCTCGACGCAAGTGTTCATACAGCTTTCTCATCATGGCGGGGAAGGAGATCATGATCGTTTAAGTACAAGAGATCATGTGGCGAAATGGGACTCTAGTTAACGGACTGATTGCATGCTATGCAATCACATGAGAGAATCCAGAGATTATTTGTTTTTTTCTTGCAGGTATTCTTCATCCATTTGGCGAATGTTAACACAAGGACTGCTGACAAGAGACTTCTCAACGGATTGGAAGATTTTACTCGTCTACCTCAACGAAACAAATGTGCAAACCATTGGCGGTTCCACAACAAAATTTATACTGGGACACTATATAAAATAATTTTATTCAAAATATGGTATTAATATAAAAATAAGTTTTATGACAAAAAAATTTTTAGAACATTATAATACGTCCCTCCATATTTTGGAACATTTTCATCATTGTTTCATTTGTCACTTTATCGAACAATTCTCTTTCAACAAAACAAATTAAACAATCGTGTAGAAACTGATCACCTATTTGGTTGCGTTTTACCTATGTGATTCTAAACGCCTTCAAATTTGAAGCTTTTATATTATTCCAGTAATAATGATTATCCCCTTGAATAAAAAAAATCAAAATCGTGTTTCTCATGTTCTTAAAGAAAACTGAGAATATTCTTCTCAAAAAAAAAATTCTTAATCAATAAAAATCAATCGTATTTTTTACAAAATATCAAACCACATATTTATATTTGCAACATTGTAAATAAAAAAGAAAACTAACTTAAAGAAAACAATATAACTAACTTATGAAAGAAAATGAAAACTAAAAGTTTTCAATTAAGAAAAAAATGTAAGAGGGTGGGACCTGTATCCTCTTATATTTTGTATAACTTCTATATTTTTTATAAACTATATAAAAGTAAAAAAAGGTGTGGGGTCTGTATCTTCTTATATTTTGTATAATTTCCATATTTTTGTAAACTATATAAAAATTATATATATATATATATATATATATATATATTAAAAAAAGGAGTGTGGGGCACGTGCCCTCACACCCTTATACTTGTTTCTGCCACTATTTGCAACGACCCAACATCTTTATCATTCGGTATGCCTTTCAAAAAACGTTATACCATATCTGGAGAGAAAGAAATAAGAGAAGGCATGGTCAATCCCGGTCACTTTACACTCGTCTCATCAAGCTAATCGATAAAAACATCTGTAACCGGCTTAGCTCTCTGCAAGAGTTATGAGAAAATCATTACGAGGAGAGCTTGAGAATTTGGTTTTCTACTCGACCAACATCATGAATACGGGTAATTTTTTTACACCTATCCTATCAAATCAGTGCATGGAATGGAAAAAGACGCTTTCAAGAACTGTATTTTTTTTTTTTTACCGTGGTTTTATCCTAATGAATTTTTTTGATAAAGTTTCAACGAGACAGCAGCTTGTTGGCACAAGACTCAAAATCAAAAACGTTGGAATCATTGTCTTAGCTTCGGTCTGTTTTATATCTTTTTCAAACTCTTTAAAATTTGTGTCGTAAAAAACAGTTTTTTTTTGTTGGAATATAATTTAACATTCAGGGAAAAAAAAAAAAACTAATTATATACCATAGTGGTTACAACACTATAATGTTATAAACCATCAAAAATTAACTTGACGTCGTTCTAAAGTTTTAGAGTACAAATGAATCCACCACATGAGCTATATATTTATAGTTAGGGATATATTATGAAGACACTTGTAACTAAGGATAGTAAAATTGACTTATAAGTTATGCAAATATATACAATACAAAATTCTCCTCATAAAAAAGCTTCACGATCTGACCTCTCCGAAACAGACTTCTTCAAATTTATGTCATATTGCAGGAGTTTTTCTGAGTGGAACAACCTATGCCAAGGAACAATTTTGGATCAATAAACTCATCACATTCAGTAATATGATCAAAGTAACTGGAGGGAGAAGAGGTTACCTGATCGGTACTCGACGATTCACTCATCACTGTCTTCATCTTCTTCGAGCTTCCATTTTCGCCTTTTGTTCCTTCGTTGACGAAGTTTTGATCCCATACCTCTTCTTTAAAACATCACAAAGACAAATTTAGAATAGAAACAACATACTTAAACAGAGGAATACAACCCATTTTGATAAATTTAATACCTTCTCCAATGCTGATTTGGTCGTGGTCACGCGAATGAGAGCTTATCTGCTTGAGACTTGAGGCTGAACCAGAGCTGCATATGACCATTCCCTTCTTCCCATTGGAGCTGCTAAACACTTGATTTTCAGGCTCGGAACTACATTCATCCGTTACTGGATTGTGTGTCTTTACTAAAGGTTTATAGTGTTTGATCCACGGACTCCTAAGAAACTCATGAGAACCACCGTGTCTTCCGTTGACCCGATGTTCACGTTGTTTTACATTAATCTTCTGCCAGAAACCATCATGAAGAACCTTGAACTAATAGCAAAACATATAGACAAGATAAAATTTCAACGATCCCAACAAAAATTTCTAACATTAGAACATCATCATCAGCTATAATGAAAAACCTCTCATACCTGTTCTTGAGACAGTTTCCTACCGCTAGCGAACCTTGTTGATTCCGATACATCTTCCTTCTTCCCCAGAGCCCCAAGGGAACTATATAACTGATGAACGAATGAAGCTTCCATAGATTTAAGATATAAACTATGCTTCTCATTAGTCCATTCTGTATCCATATACTCTTTCCCCGCAGAGTACTACAACAAAGTTCACAAAAAAAAAAAAAAAAAACTCAGTTATTACAAAAAAAATGATGATTTTGTCAAAATTTTCTCATCACACAAACTCAAAATTCTTAGTAGTATAATCATCTAATTATCTCTATAATGAAGCATGAACATCAAAAACCAGATACTAATTCGTTCTCCAAAGCCAAATTGTGAACCAAATTCATCAACAAGTCTGTAATCGAATAATTTCAAACATCTGTTCGATAAACTCTCAATAATCAACACAAAACAAACTAATTCCATTAAAAAAAACGTAATACCGCCATTAAAACCGCCGTAAAGTTCAGATCTGAACAGAGAAAACGACGGCGATTCCGATTCCGACGAAGAAAAACAGACATGCAATAATAATGAAAAAGGAAAAACGTGAGACATAATATATACCATGGAAGAAGTAGTCTCTCCCTCCACGGAAGAAGCATCGTCGGAGGAATCGTCAGAGTCGTCGGAGCAACGACGGCTACTATAGCGTCCTCTGTAATCACCAACCATTGGCTTATCTTGTGGAGAGAGAGAGAGAGGAGAAGAAGAAAGTGAAAATATCGGAAACAAATACTGAAAATAGAAAGAGAAGGTGAAAAAATATCAAAGAAGAATACAGTTGTAGACGCTTTTACACGTGGGTAAAGGTGCCACGTCATCACCGGTCAATTTGGCGGAATGAACCTTTTTTTTTTTTCCTTTAGATATTTCAAGAACACAAAAAAATAAATATCGTAGATATTTTTTTCCAACTGCAAAATATCTACCACCGTCCTAACTTGATTATTCCTTTTTTTTTTCTTCGTTGTTGCTTTTGGTTTTAGTCTTTTAGAGAAACTTGCAAAAGTAACCAAAAAATATTATAATTAATAAACTAACCCAAAACAAAAATGATAGTTGATATTCTCTCTGTTAACTATAATATATACTAAAATACCCCTGTCAATTATTATCGCTACCATTGTCATATCATTATCATCACTATCACCACTACTATCACCATATTATCATCGTCATCACCATTGCAACCGCCATCATCACCACAACCACCACTATCGCAACAACCATTATACATTACCACCACCACTACCACTATATCGTCATCACCACCACCACCGCAACTACCACCATTACAACCATCACCATGTCATCACCACCACCACCACTATCACTATAATGTTATCACCACCACGACCACCATGACCACCATAACAACCCGCCGTCATCACCACCATTACTACCACCACCTCAACCACCAAAAGGCTGTTCCGCGTCGCTTTTTGTATATTTTTACATCAGTTATGCTTGATGCAATTAGTTTTACATCACTAATATAAGTGACTCAGAAAGTGGTGATGCAAATATTTTGCATTAGTTGAAATAATTATTTGTATCGATTATTGGAATCGATGTAAATATGCATCAAGTACAAAAAAAATATTAATTTTGCAACAGTTAATACAAATGATGTTAGTATTTGCATCAATATATCAAAATGACGTTAATATTTGTAAAGGTTGTAATAAGTAATGTTAAGTGTTCATCTCAATTGTAAATAACTGATGTTAAAATTAATAAAAATAATATTAAATTAATTCCCTTTTTTATAAAACAAATATTACTTATTTCATCAATTAATATAAAAGCAAACCATTAAATTCGTTTGGAAATAATAGTTACTTATTAAATTTTACACTTTTTTGACACAATGAAAAACACCAAAATCAGTATATATAAAAAATTATAGAGCTTTTTCCAGTGAAAGCGATGTGGGACGTACACAAATTGAATTAATAGTTTTATCACTTTTTATAACAAAAGTTTAATTTTTAATTAGCATCGGTTTGTTATTTATTTAAATTTTTTTTATCATTTTCTAAATGATGTTAACAAAAATTAATATACATCAGTTATCTAAGTGATGTAAATTCATAAATTTGTATCAATATATCAAAAATGATACAAATTTATTAAAAGTGATGCAAATTGATATAAATTTACATCAATTTTAATGAATCGATATAAAAACAAATCAATGCTAGCATCAATTGCTCTAATCGATGTTAAATTATATATTTTGTATCAATTAGTAATAAGTTATTTAAACTAACATCACTTATTTTGTTGATACAAATTAACTGAGGCAACACACTTTTTTTTGTAGTGCATCAACTCTTTTTTTGTAGTGCATCAACTCTTTTACACCATCACCACCATCACAACCACGGATACCATACACCAGAGTCTTCATTGCTACTACGCCTCTTTTCATACTAATTTAATATTTTCTATTTGATTTATGTATTCTATTTAAACAAATACTATACACTACTTTAAAATCTGTATTCAGCTTTAAAAATTCAAACTACGTCGGATGCACAAAAAAATATAGGGGTTTATAATAGAATCACGAGATTGAATAAACTTCTACAACAATTATTGAAACGAAGAAATTAATGATGGGGTTTAATTATTTTTTCCTCCATGTAGGAATGAGAAATCCTTTTCTTCTTTTCACTAAAACCCATCTACATGTCTTCGGATAATTACGTGAATCGAGTCATAATTCAACCCGCGTAGATCCGCGTGTGACCCAATTGGGCCAATAGTGATCCGCATGTTTTTACAATTCAAACCGCTTGATGGTTAAATACAAATCTGGTTTTGATCTTTAATAAAAAAATTTCTTTTTTTATATAATTAGATTTAGAACCGATGACATTAGTCGTAAATACTGAAATATGGCTAAAATGGTTCAGACAAAAAGTTGCCATTAATTCTCGATTAATAGTATAAATTACTTAAAATTAACAATAATTATCTAAAAATACTCATACTTAACACAATAATCTAACCCGAATCCAAGCCTTTCTTAGTCTAGGAAAAGTTCTATTTATATTATATTTTAGCACGTTAATCTCACCTAAAGATAATATCGAAACAATTTTTACATCAATTTATTTAATACAATATGTCACATCATTGTTATTTGCTTAATTCTGATTAGTTTCATCTATCTACCTATTTAGCTTCTTCTTTGTAAATGAAGAATGATTGATACTTATCCAAAAATGTTTTCATATATACAAAATGTTCCAGAAATGTTATATGATAATTTAATAGTTTACTTGTTGTTTAAGAGATAATAAGAAACATAGTGCAAAAATCATATAAAGCAATTGAAAAAAAAACCCTTCGCATTTAGTTTAAGTTAAATATTTGGATTCAGTGCCAGTCCGAAGTTATTTGATGCCTAAAGCGAACTAAAAATTTGATGCCCCATACATAAGTTTTTTCAAGCGAAATCAAACAACGTAAAAAAACATCAGTTTTCGTTCTCATGAAAGATAATTCTCCTTGCTTTCTTTCCCGCAAACTCATTTATCAATTTTGGATAATCGAGCTTCTCAACCAGATCTTGTTCAATAGATATCATCGCCAAGCCATTCAATCGCTCTTGAGACATAGTCGAACGGAGATAATTCTTGATGAGCTTCAACTTTGAAAAACTTCTCTCCGCTGAAGCAACTGAAACCGGAATCGTCAATAATATCCGATAAGCGATCCATGTATTTGGATAACAACCATCCATTCTTTTCAAAAATTCCTACACCTCGAGCGGCTTTGTAATTTCTTTTGGCAACACGTCTCTTAGAAGTTTAAGTTCCATAAAGAGATCTTCTCCATCTACATCTGAATGCACATCATGCTTTAGGGAATCTTCAAGCTTGATACAAGAAGCCTTTAACTCGTCATCTTTTGTTGTCTTCAATTTTTTTAAGCTAAACAAAAACCCAAAAATTCCTTCATAATGCTGAAATTGCTCGAACCTTACCTCAAGGGACATTATAGCTTGATCCATTATGTTGATGAAGTAATCAATCCTAAAACTCTCCTCTGCAGTTAACGTCCCACTTTCATCAATTTTCTCAACATCTTCACCATATTGTACTTTCTTTCTTATCAAGCGCTTCGGTTTCGTAGGATATGCTGGTTCAATCTCCATCTCAATGGAAATTCGTGTAGCTTCATCTTTTGCTTTCTCAAAACCTGTTTCTCTATAATTTTTCAAATAATCAACAAGCCCCTCTAACTGAGAAATAACAGCCTCAAGATCCATATCCTCCGCTTGTAGAGTTTTGCTCACTATATTGACAACCGAAAGCAAATCATACCAAATTACCATTCCAAATAAGAATTCAAACCCTCCAATTCCATGAATTTCACTCACTGCAAGAGCCTCAGCATCACTCCGATGTCCTGGATTATCGCTGTATTCTGCCAAATAAAACAATGCCTCTCGTATCTTTGAAGCTTGAAATCTTATCGGTTTGACACTATCAATGCGACTTTCCCAGTGGGTTTGAGACAATGGTTTAAGTGTAATATCATTCACCATGTCTCTCAACACTTCTCAATTATTCGTTGAAGGTGCAAATAGACAATATATTCGTTGAATAATGCCAAAAAAAGATACAGCTTTGTTGGACGATGAAGCCATATCACAAAGTACTAGGTTGAGACTATGACATCCACATGGAGTGTAAAATGCCCTTGGATTTATGTCAAGCAATCTTTTTTGAACTCCTTTGTGTTTCCCTTTCATATTTTGTCCATTGTCATAACCTTGTCCTCTTATGTCGTCGATATTCAACTTAAGATCGATCAATTCATCTTGAAGAGTCTTAAAAATCCCCTCTCCCCTCTTGTCTTTGATTTCTAAAAAGTTCAAGAAGAACTCCTTAATTTTAGGTGAACTCGTCGAAACATCCACACATCGAATTAAGAACGTCATCTGCTCTTTACGACTAACATCGGGAGTGGAATCTAGAATGACTGAAAAATACTTCGCTTCTTGAATCTTCTTTAAGATCATCATCTTGGTCTCATTAGCAAGCAATTCTATTAACTCATTCTGAATTTTATGACTGAGATAATGGTAATGAGTTTCACCATTATTAATCCGCCGAATGTGTTCTTTCATTACCAAATCAAAGCCTCCGATCATCCTAATAAATGCCAAAAAAATTCTACTATTCGGATCACTAATCTTCTCATTGTTTCCACGAAATGCTAAATTTCTTTCAGCTAGAGTTTTTACCACTGCAATTATTCTCAGCATTACATCTCTCCAATGCTTTTTCTCCTTCTTTATTGCCTCCTGCATATGCTTATCAATAGTTTCATGTTTTTGCAATCTCACTTCAAGCTCTATCCAACGAGTCATGCACACAATATGATGATGAGTTGTTTCATGTCTTTTCAGCCTTTGCCAAGCATTTCTCCAATCATTATACCTAGTACTTGCCAATAGAGTAGGACTTGTTTCTTGATTGAATAACTTACAACAAAAGCAAAAAATCTTATTTTTAGCTTTTGAGTAAACTAACCATCTTCTGTCTTGTTTCTCTCTATTTCTCAGTTTCCTTATATAAGATGAATAAGTGAAACATCTACCAATATCATCTCGTGGAAAACAATAATCCGCCGACGGTCTTGTAGGTAGACATTTCTCAACCAAAAAATCTCTCATCTTTTGATCAATTTTCTCCCAATTTCCAATATCATTCATATCAACATTCTCATAGAAAACTTTAATTTCATCAACTTTCTCATCTTCTTCCATGTCTGCATTCTCAAACTGTTCTTTGTTCTCATTTTCTTCCATGTCTGCATTCTCAAACTGTTCCTTGTTCTCATTTTCTTCCATGTCTGCATTCTCAAACTGTTCTTTGTTCTCATCTTCTTCCATGTCTGCATTCTCAAACTCTGCATCCTTTTCCATAGTAACAACCTCTTCATCCTTCTTATTTATCTCAGCTGTATCATTCTCATTACCAGCTCTAGCAGTCTCACTACTTCCAGAATTTCGAGTTCTCGTTACGTACCTTAGCATATCATTAGTTTGAGATCTCACCAATTCATCTCGTCTTTTCTTTTTCATCCTATTTTCAGCTCCACTTGGCTGGCTTCTTATTCCCGGTGGCATTGTACTACAAATTAAAATAGTTAGATTTCATTGAATGTGAAAACAAATATAGAAACATATAACAATCAAATCGACATATAAAACACAAACCAAGGATTAACTTCAGTACTTCACCATTCATCACTTTGAATAGAATTTTCAATCTTAATTTGTACAATTTGGAAACGTAATAGCTTGGTTTATACAAATACAATCGTTTGTATTCAGCAAACAATTATATTGACAAATGAAAATAATCATTAATCAATGACTAACGAGACATCAGACATGAGATGACATCAAACCCCTTTTCATATGATTCATATATAATCTATTAACCCAAAAGCCATTCAAAATACTTTGAATATAGTTTTAAGGAAATAGGAATAATGAACTTGTGTTAACTTTCAAATTCAGCTGTAAAAAACTAAAAAGAAAAATTAAAAAAAACTTGACGAAGAAGAAAAGAGAAAGAGAAGACGACGTACATAGAGATTAGAGAAGAAAAAGAAGCCGGATGATATTGAAAGTGGAGGAGAAACCAGCGCCGGAAATCGAAAGTGGAGAAGAAGCCGATGAAGATTATTGCGTTAGTGGTGATGTCGACGACGAAAGAAACTGAATCGTCACTCCGTTAGAGTCTTAGAGAAAACAGGGTTTTTTTTTGTTTTGTTTTTTAAGTTTAATTGTTTTTTAGTTAATTTGTTAGTTTATTTTAGTAAAAGGAAAGTAAAATCCCGTACAAAGAAAAAAGGACCGTAAAGAAGAATCGAACATAACACCATGAAGACAAACACAGCATATGCCAAACCACTACACTAGACAACATTCCTAAGGAATGTGATGCCCCCAAAATTTTTTATAGATTATGATGCCAGAAGCCCTTGCTTGCTGGGCTTCTGCCCAGGGCCGGACCTGTTTGGATTTGTAGGGAAAGATAACAGAAATGATTCTTTTGGATTAAAATAATTTCTCTGACGGATAAGAGTACGGATCATATATAATTTTCAAAATATACGAATTACCCATTCGGGTTTCGAGATGCGTTAGTAACAGTTTGATCTCTTTTTTTTTTGTCTATAAATAAATAAATATATCATAAAAGTTTTTAAAATATTGATGGAGTTAGTTTTAAGGTGATTTGGTGCACTCATCCTTCTCCAAGATAAAAACAATTTATGGTTAAATTAAACTCTTATAAATATAGTAGCAAATATGTCATTGGTGATAAAAATACGAAACCATATATATTTTTACGTTAAATGAAGAACTTGCATATGAATAGATACATATTCTGAAGTGTATATATATATTCAGTTATTTTTGTTTCTTTGTATATATAAAAAAAGAAATACTTTTGTTTCCGTTTTCCATCTGATCCCTCAACTTCATCAACGTCTTCTCATTCTTCCTTGGCTAACCAAACAATAGTCCAAAACATGATTTATACTCCGCTCGTTTTAAACTGTTTATTATATAATGAGAAGAAGAATAACTGACTGTAAAATGTTTTTGTTATACCTTATACTTTGTTTCAAATATCTAGTTTCTCAAAATCTGTAAAATGAAACATAAGCTTTAGATTCTTGTAAGTATTATGGAAATATGATCAAAATCTTGAGTAAAAACTTATATATGGTGTAGACGTGTAGTGTGATAGAAGAAAAATACTTTATATTTATAACAAAACTATAGATTATTACGGCTTAGCCTATTCATGTGTTTATTTATTCAAACACATAGGTTACATGACATATGCTCGGCCATTAAAAATGAGCCAAGTATACATTATGATATTAATTACTTGACCCTTAGTTGAGACCATCAATTACGTGACATATGCTCGGCCATTAAGATTTAATTGCATAATGTTTAATCCTAAATTTCTTCCCCTCATCATGGCTCCCATACGTTCACAACATTGTGTTCATCGAACTGTTTTTTTTGTTTTTATTTAATATTACGATTACTGCAAATCAATTGAATTTGGTCTTTTAATTATGGAATTAAGATAGAATATTATATTTAAATTGTTTTATAAAAATAAGATACCAATAACGTGAGAGCAAAACCCAATTGTATATATATGATTTAGTTTTCTTTCCTATATATATATATATATATATATATATGTGTATATTTGATTTACTATGTAACTCGAACGTCTAGAATTAACTTCTTGTGAAAAAATTGCAGAAGTGGCATTTAACTACTTGACTAAAAAAATTCCCTCCTATATTTTCTCTTTATTTCTCATCATTTCAAAATAAATAATTAAATTAAAATAATTTTATAAATTAATTGAAAAATATATAAGATGTTGATGTAATTATTAAAATATTTATAAAGTTTAGAAAAAATTAATTTACATCCATATGTAAAAATATGTATATGAACATTATTTTTGACAAGCCCAACGTATGATAATTATGAAAATGACAATGCAAAATAATTTAATAATAAAATCTTATAAATTATTTAATTTAAAGTATGAAATAAAAAATATAGGACAATATGCCACATGTCATCAAACAATTTTTTTTTAACAACTCTTATATATTTTAAAAATTAATTTATTATAATATAATTTTATGTTACTTTTGACTTTAATTCATGAAAAGATAACAAAAAATAATATACAGGAAAAATGTGTCTAATTTAATATTGTCTTACATTTACTGTCCAATGACTTCAGCATCTATCCGATGAAGATTAATATTAAACTTATGTAACAAAGGTAATGTTTCGCAATCTGAAGGTCAAATGCAAGATTCGTCTTCATTCCTTCAGAAAAAATTCGATGCATTTAAAAAAAAAAAAAACAAAAACGATATGAATAATAATAATCAAAAACAGAGGAAAACTCAAAAACAAATAGAGTTTAAAAGAAAATAAAATAAAAATAAAACCCTCTACATATGGCGGAAACCACCAAACTAAAAGCTGGAGATAGTCTTGAGGGCTCTTCACTAGGAAACAGATTCATGCACACCAATAGAGGCTATGGTAATGAATCAACAATCAAAGAATTGTAAAAGGAATTGAAGAGAAAGACATCAGTAGATGCCAAACAGAATCTCGAAAAAATATCAAATTTAAAACCTAAGACAACCCAATAGGGTGTAAATGATAAAAAACTAAACAACACCATAATCAAGCTCGAGGTGCAGAACATATCTCGAACCAACGAACCGAACAGATCTCGAACCGATATGATAAATAGAGACAAGGAACAACCACCATCTACACCAGTTGAATCCGAAATCTACAAGCCGAACACATCAACATAACAAACCAGATGGAAACCAAGGAAATCACACCGAAGAAGCCTCGCACACTCTGGATCAACACAGGTTGTACCGAAGAACCAAGCTAACGAACGGAGAAACAAAGGAAAACGTTGTAAAGACAAAGACGCTTGTGCCGTCTTCGATGACGGAACCGAGCCGTCTACCTTCTGACACCACACCGTTGACCTTTCAATCTGGCACATGCCGCTTCATATCAACCTGCAACTCTGGTCAGATCTGAGAAAATCGAGCATCTCATCTAAAACCACGCAACCACATATCTGAGAAGGGTAATACTAAGAAAAATATTGGAAAGAGTTGTGATCGACGGCGGGTCTAAAGAGCCACCTACCGCCGGTCTCCGATCAAAAAGAAGAGATGAAAAGGGGTGGCGGCTAGGGTTTTCTCAAGGTTGAAATTCGATGCATTCATAGTAAATATTCATTCAATTTTCTTGGACTCCAAGCTTCGTAGTAAAACCCTAGCCACACTTTTAAGCCTTCTTTGCCATTTTATTTCTTGGACTCCAAGCTTTTTTGTTGTCGCACCCACCTCTTTGTATGATAACGATGTGATCGCTCGGTTGGATGAATGTACTCTTCAGCAAACCAGTTTCACCTGCCTCCACCACTTCAAATTAGAATTTGGTAGAAAACGGACGCAACCATGTGAAACTCTTTGTTCATGTCTGTTCCACGCTCTTAGACTCACAGATTTCAGAGATTTGAGAGAAGCTTCAACTCCTTCATTTGATCTATGTATACATCCCAAACAGAATACAATATATTCAATATCATCAACAAAAAGCAATCATATAAGCTTCAAAAATAAAGACTTTCAGACACCAATGGCTTTGGGTTAGAGGTATCTCTGGTGCAAAGAAGGCTTTTAGCCGCTATATAACAGCTGCAGCAGCAACAACGAGCAAAAGACCTGTGGGTTCTGGTGCCAAAAGGATTTCTTTCTGTGTACGTCGGTGAGAGCCTGATGAAACATAGATACATTGTGCCAGTTTCTTATTTAAACTAGCCTTTGTTTCAAACTCTTCTTAGTAAAGCTGAAGAAGATTGCAGGTTTGATCACCCGATGGGCGGCTTGAAAATCCCCTGTCCCAAAGATAATTTCCTCTCCTAGGATCCAAGAATGATGATCATCCGAAGAAAATCCTAACATACTCTAGTTATAGTATTTAACTGAAATTAGATGACAAACTTTATACAAAAGTTATGAGAACAATTACTTGGGTGAGCTTGAGAAGCTGGTTTATGTTGTTCATCTAGATAAGTATTAGATTCATGGCAGCCATGAAGAGATTATCAAGATTTGACAGCCATAAACGTTTGAGAAATAACCTAACTTAATATTTATATTCACTATACCCGAACATTCCCGAAATTAACCGAAATAAATATCCAAAAACACTGGAAATAAATATCATCATTGCATAATCATCTATGTTCAAATCTACATAATGTTGTAAACAACATTGGATTATTTGTATTTTTTGTTTGTTTATACTTTTAATAATCTTTCATTTCTTTAAAGTTTATTTATTTAATTAAATTATAATTTTTATATAAATATTTATGAAAAAGATCTATACAAAAATGAAAAAAAATATTTTAAAAATTATCAACTCATCTAGATCTTTCTTATATTTACAAAGTTAACTTTGAATTACTAGATATATAGACTAAGTGAAAAAGGTTAAAATAAATTATATGCTCCTTTTATAGCCTTTTTATTTATACAATTGTTTTGTTTTATCAGATCCCTTTTATTCAATGTATGTCTAGATTTTGTTACTTCATCTGGATAATGTGCTTACTTATCTTAGATATGATTATTTATTTTTATGGTATATTACTCTTTTGGTTTATTTAACTTAGATATTACTTAGATTTCTTATAAATGCATATTACTCTTTTGGTTCACTGAAACTTATGAGAAACAAAAATGAATATTTTTCTTGATGATTTCACTCTTCCTCTGTTTTAAAAATGACTCTTTTGGTTTTGGACTCTTTGTTTTTTTTAATTCGAATTAGACTTTTTGTATGATCTAATACTATGGAGTTAGTTCCCGGTATTGCATGATTTTGACCACAAAGCTCTTACATTTCAAGGTTAACTGTTTTCTAAGGCCAGTAATCACTCGGTTTTGTGTCAGGTGAAATGGATAGTTACTGGAGATTGAAAAACTTGGTGAATGATTTGCCGGTTAGTACTCCTTTGAGCCAACAAGCATCAATATACCCATGGACAGTGGATCAGTTTCAGACCAGCTTAGGGAAAAATTGTGGGTCAATGAACATGGATGAGTTGGTTAAGAATATATCTAGTGCTGAAGAAACACAAGAGCGATTGCAGAGGCAAGGCTCAACTTTTCTGCCTCGAACACTTAGCCAAAAAACTGTTGATGACGTTTGGGAATATATCACACAGGAAGAACACACCGAAAACAATGGAGTAAATAACATTCCTCAGATTCAGAGGCAAAAAACCTTAGGGGAAACCACTCTTGAAGAGTTATTAATCCGTGCTGGAGCCAGAGGAAATAATACCAATGGTGGCTCCATTCATGACTCATCGTCAGTGATTTCCGGTAATCCAAACACAAGTTTGGGTGTTCAGTTTCAGGAGAAAGCAATGGTTTCTGATTTTATGAACAATATGGTTCCAAGGAGTCATGATTCTAATTTGCATCAAAATGTGAATGGGTCTATGTCAACATATCAACCGCAACAATCTATCATGTCTAAGCCAAATGGTTATTCTTATGGAAAGCAAATCGGATTCTCGAATGGTAAAATGGGATGTTTTGACCAAAGTCTCCAAGAAAAAAAGAGAAGCTTGATCCCAAGCGTTTCGAAAATTCCTAGTGGAGCCATGGCATGTTCTCCGGTTACCTCATTTCCAGTATTAAATGGAATACAAAAGATCGATGGTGAGTCTTCATTACTCTCACCATCTCCATACATTATTAATGGTAGTACGAGTACAAGGGGTAGGAAGATTGATAATTCCATCGTTGCGGAGAAGAAAGTCATTGACAAAATACAAAGGAGAAAGATAATGAACCGAGAATCAGCAGCGAGATCACGGGCTCGGAAGCAGGTAAAAAATGTTTGATATCTTATCTATACAGTTTAATTGATTGTGATGGTGTTTAGACGTACCAAACTTCTCATTCTGCCTTTTTAGGCTCAGACTATGGAGCTTGAACTTGAACTTGAAAGTTTAAAGAAAGAATACAAAGAGCTACTAAAACAACAAGTAGATACGAGGAAAAGGCAAACCGAACCGGTAATTTATTTATTCCAATCTTTAGTTTTTTCAACCGGTACATCAATTGAAAGATTTGCCACATCTAACTTGAAAACCTTGTTCTAACTTTATGTATATCTAAATAACACGTGAAGGGAATGATTAATCTTCAAGGAGGACCGGAGAGAAAGCTGAGGAGAACGAAATCAGACATCAAGTGAATCAATGAAACTTGAGTTGGAGGATGAAAAGTTTATTTAGTTCATGTTTTGTTTTTGCATATTTATGACCAAATAAGCTATTTATTAGTAAGTTTGACATTTTGTTCTTAAACCCATTTGGTGAACGTCCCCAATGATCGAATTCTCATGGTCCAGGAAAAAAACCAAAACTTATTTTTATTGGAGCCAGAAAATAATAACTATTAAATATTTTATTTTTGTAAAGAAAACAATGTCATACTAATCTCAAAATTAAATAAAACTCTATAAAAATATTTTAGGCTCAATAATTGCTTCTAATATTTTTCATTGTTGATTCATTTGCGATAGACACAAATCTTTTAATAAATCAAATTATATAATCACTTGTCATCGCGTATTGTTGTCTTCACTACCTTCATTGCAGAAATTTTTTTATCGAGAATTGCAGTAGCAACCTGTAAGCTGTAATAACAGTTTTCCACGCTTTGGTTCCTTCGTTTCCCCCCAAAACTTCTATTACTCACAAAAAATCTGAGGTTGCACAATAGACTTGAATAACGTCCCAATGGAGTTTGCCATCTTGACCTTATATATAGAGATTTTACATCTTCATGTCAAATTTGGTTCCATGGCCAAAAGCTATACTTCTAAATTTGGTTCATGTTTTGCTAATGCTCCCGAGAAAAAGACGTTTGAAGAAAAGCATCACGGTCATGAAAAGAAGCTGCACCAGTGTAGTCCCGAACAATCCATGCTCCACCGCAAAACGATGACTCTAATCTATAAAGCGTGCACATTGCATTTCATCACACCCATTCTCGGTTTAACCCACCGGTTTGAGGAGTTTCAATGGTGAGAATTAAGCCGAGGAAGATCTTGAGCTCTCAAAGTCTGTTGCTTAAACCACTGATCTGAGTCATCTAAGGCATTGGAAATTAGCACTTGTGGATCTCCTTGATTCCTTGCATACAGAATAGAGTTTCTCGTTTTCCATATTCTCCACAAGAGCCACGGAAGAGAGACTCTTAAGTTCCATCGGGAGGTCAACCTTATTCATCAATCGCAATATATAATCTAAATTCTCAAAGAGTGGGTTAGAAAAACTTGAGATGGTAGCGGAAGAGATGAAAACGACCATCTCAAGGTTTTTCTAACTCACTCTGGGAGAAATTTAGATCATATATTAGAGATGACAAATCAAATTATAGAATTTAAAATTTTTTCCTCCAAATCTTATGCTAGTCGAAGTTATGAGGATCATTACACTAAAACAACACCCTCTTTGAAAATCGAAGCTTGACTTCAATTCTTGAATGTCATTCCTTTTTCTTCCTTAATTTTGTTTGATTCGGGATTTTATTTACAAGAGAAGCTAAAAAAAATGTATGTTAACGTTTATGGATACATTAACCGGTGCTAGATATTAGTGATACAAAAAATTTGTGAATTAGATAACCTTTCATAAAACCAAAAAATTACCTTAGAAAAGGCAAAGATTGAAACATGCTAAACGACTTGGTATAATATACTAAAACATTGGCGTTAGATAAACTTATATACAACTTTTATAGATCTTTTTATAGAACTAAAATTAATGTAGGCAATACAAAACTAATACTTGCCACGTCGTATAAATAATAACTAGATTATGACCCGTGCTACAGCAAGGATTGATGTTTTTTAGATTCGAAATTATAAAATTAATATTTTAAAAGTAAGTGATTTTATTAGTGTTCATTACTAAGTACATGTTCATTACTAAGCAGATGTAACTGTATGGTTGATATCATTTTATCCTTTATCTATTCGCTATAGATAAAAATAAATAAGATTAGTTTGCTCTCTTTGGTATTATCCATTATAAAAATATGAAACAATATCTAAAAACAAAAGCAAAATTCAAAAGTTATAATATTAAACAATATAGTTGATATAAAAAAATATTAGATATTTAAAAACTTATTATTTAAAATCATCTTACAACAACTGAGCTTACGTCTTTAGTGCACGTATCACAACATAATAAAGGTCTTTCAACAGCAGAAGCGATATTCTTTTTGCTTTTGACAACCTTTTTGTTACATTTACGACAACTAAAGTAGATCCATGGCCAACCCATATCATTCACCAAATGGTACACTGATAGCATCATATTTTACATATTTTTATGCATTAGAATAAGTTAGTTTTAGTTTTTATAACTAACATTTAGTGTAGAATTAGTGTTTTTGCATGTGGTTATATGTTTTTAGGTACTTGGAGCTAAATATGAGTAGTAGAGATGTTTTTGGAGCTTACTGAAACATACAGGAAGACTGGTGACATCGTCTAGATCGTGCACATTCGGAGAAGGATTTCACAGAATCCGAAGAAGGCAGAATCGACCTGTAGGGGTCGATATTAAGTCCAAAGATTTTCCAGAGAGAATTCTCGAAGGATGCATCGACCAGTCAAGCCAGGGAGCCAGAATCGACCCTAGCATCGACCCATCAAGGTCGATGCTGACCTCCGAGAAAGCTGGAAAATTTTCTACGTGGCAAGATATGACTTGAGCACCTTGTCATTTCGAGTTCTAAGCCTCCATAAACAAGATAATGATGAAATGGATGGTTCCAGAAAACCTTAATACTATATAATCACTTGTAATCTCACTAGAGAAAGACATATTCACATACACATCTCTTATCCTTTGTAGCCACCTTTCATATCTAATAAAGAGTTCTTCTTTTTACTTCTTCTTCTTTTGCTTTTAGAGTAGATCTTTTAGACCACCAGGGTGGTGGTCAATGATGGGATCTACTTTTAGTGTTTATTATATGTTTGTTTGTTCTTAATCGATCTAGCTACCTTTCTATGCATCTTAATGCTAAGTATTCTCTTACGGGAGATGCTTAAGTGTATAACCGAATCCAGTAGGTGTGGTTGTCCTATTAGAGATTCTCTGTGCCACGAAAGTGGGTAGAGATCTCAGATCTGCATAGCTGGGAGTATTAGCTATGGCCGAGTTTGTTGTTTGATAGAGTAAATATTGATTTAGCTCTGATCAAGTTAGATTAAGATCTTAGGGATGCTTCGCCACGAGAGTGAGCTGTATTCTGGAAATAGATCTATCATTCACTTTGTGTGCCTTTTCCAAAAGTCTAGGAATACTTAGTATTCGATGATGAGATTGTTTGAAATGCATGTTCATGCACCACGAGAGTGGGTTTGGATGTAGAGACTAGCATACCACGAGAGTGGACTAGCGAGACATGAAAAATCCCTAGAATGACAAACATAAACTTGTTAGATAGAACATGAACCCTAGATCTACAATCCCTGAAATCTGACTGTCACCCAATTCCTTGTAAATATTAGTTTAGATTTTTACTTTATTTTATGCATGTTAGATTAGGAACCAACCCCCATAACTCTGTTTTGTTTAGATTAGATTTGGACTTATACTCTCTGTGTGTTATTCTTAGTCCTTGTAGATCGATCCCATAATTACTACAACTGCATGACTGTGCACTTGCGGTCTTAAGGATTAAACTCTCGAGAATACCCTATGGGTAGACTTGGGTGAAACTTGAGAACGGGATAATCGAAAGAAAATCTCTGCATCATACACATGATTCTAACCTTTTCAACCTTGGCAAATAAAAAAATCTCATATTAGTTTAATATAAACTCCATAAATCTAACCAAAAATATTTATAATATACATGATGTTATTAAAATACCTCAACAGCTTCTAGAAGATCTGCAATAGATTTTTTTGGATATTGAATAGATGTTTATTCTCTAAGAATGATATAATTGAATTTTGGTTTAGGTTCCAAAATTTTAATGTAAGTCCATCAAATGGAAGCCAATATTCATTGTATAAAATGAGCCATATCAATTTTGTTTTGTAAAACAAACATCAAGTAAATAGAAAAGAACAAAGTTTGATTGATACTCACATTTTCTTAAATTCATCAACATCAGGTAAGGCTGGGTTAACCAACACTTCTGAAGCATCAAAAGCATTAGAGACACTTCTAATTTCTAAATTTTTTTTTTTATATTATTAGTAATACAAAATACATATTATTAGTAATACAAAATACATATTATTAGTCGATTGCCCCTCGCCCCGGGTATTGATCCACGACAATAGAGTCTGCAGTAATACAAAATACAAAATACAAAATTTACTTATAGATTAATCGATATTTTAAAAAGTACTCATAACTTACATATAAATTAGCTAATCCTATACATACCTTTGTAAAGTCCTAACTTGTCCCATCTTATCAAACATATAACCATCCGACCAACATATTCTTGTGAAACTTGGTGAATTTGGTCAGCAAATTTTCCACAAATTGTACATAGACGGTTATAACTGGATATAGAAAAGTAATTATTTTATAATTTTTTTTGAAAATTAATATGGTCTACCGTTTATTTAAACACTTACTTAGTGTCTCATAACTCAAAATTAATCTTCTTAGTAGACTTGCCTTTAGCATCTATGATTTGCATTTCTCCAACATTCACATAAATCATTAGTACTAATAATATAATAACAGTGATATGTTCAGGGTAACAAAATTCAAGCAGAAATTAAAAAAGAGCATATTTCAAGATTTTAAAGATTTGTGAAAAAAGAGACTGGAAGATTATCAAAGAATTTTGAGTTACTAAGGTGACTGGACATTCTATACTGATGAGTTGTTGATCTATATTGTCTAGTCGCCTTAGTAACTCCAAATCCTTCGATAATCTTCTAGTCTCATTTTTTCACAAATCTTTGAAATCTTGAGATATGCTCTTTCTTAATTTCTACTTGAATTTTGTTACACTGAACATAAGACATAAATCAACATCAACCTTTATCCTAATAATTACATTATATTAAACCATATTATATAGCCATTGTAACTTACACTATTATCTGATAAAACTATTTCCAAGGATACTCCAGTTCTTTTGGCATATTGCGTCCAAGAATGAAGTATCTTAACTCTAATACACCAAGATGTTTTAAATGGTTTTAAATATTTGACAAAAGTGTACTTGGCCGAGATTGACATTTTCGTTTTGTTGGAGTGAAAAGAAGAAAAAAGTAGTCAGATTTTCTGAGGTGAAATGAGAGGAAACAATTAAATCACTTCGTGAAAAGTAAGTATTATATGGAAGTATAAATTAGGTGCTGGAGCTAACAGAGTCGTTTCCAAAAGATATTACGAACATTCGAATATTCCTTAGTTTAAACTCATGATATATTGTTTTTTAGAATATATTTTTCTGTTTGAAGTTGTTAATGCATATCCAAAGATTTTATTCTGAAATATTAATATCCTGAAATGAAGTGAACAATAGCCTTAACAGATTTACGAAATCTGAACATGTCCTTAATAAGAAAAATTGTTGACTATTTAAAAAATTTCTATGGACGTGAACAATTAAGATTTTATTATACTGAGTAACACTTATTTAAAATAACTTTAATCAATTTATCAAAGATTTTATTTTCTGAAAGATTGATCGAAGATGCCCTTAATAAGAATTTCAACTATTAATACGGACGTGAACAATTAAGTTTTTATTCTATTGAGTAGCACTTATTTAAAATAATCTTAATCAATTTATCAAAAAATTTATTCTGAAAGATTGATATCCTTAAAGATCACGATTTAATCTCTTTTTTAGGTGCTAATTAAATTTATAATTATAATCTTAATAAAAATATTAGCAAATAGTCTTAATACCAATGACATAGAAAATTATATATTAATATATGTTAAGATTATTTTGAATGGATATTCTCTAAATATTAGTAAGGGGATGCTATCTGACGACTATTACAAGAGACTAGAGAGGGTTAACCCATTTTGAATTGGTAAACGGAAGACTAGAGAGGAGACCATTACTATCCGAAGACACACACAAACTATGTCGTCTTTTACCTTCAACGTTACTTTATAAAGATGCATCATAATGTAAGTACTCGCAATCATAATTATCAAGATCTTGTCGTCTATTGTCTTATCCATCATTTTCTTTCTTCTCCCATTTCTCATATTTTTGTCCCTTATAGATCAAAAACGTTTTTGCCGCCCAAATGGAACAAGGCAGACCCAGCGAATATTCTATATACATAACTATTTAATATGTACTACGCTATTTTAATAATTAATTAATATAAATGAATATATTTTAGATGTATTTTGATATGTTTAAAAAATATTAATAAAAAATAAAATTTAATATATATTTTTTAATTAAGATAATATAAAAATATTAATATTATATTGATAATATATCTTATAAATATCTATATATCTCACCAATGAAAATGTTTGTAGTTCAAAATAGAGACAACTTGTAAATTACAAAGACAAAATGTAAATTGTTAATTTATCATCGTTATATCCTAATCCAAGATAATAGGTGTGGTACTTCTATTAAAAGGTACTAAGATATTAGAAAATTGTAATTCTTCCAAAACTTTATGAAATTATAATATCAAATTTTATATTATTGAACATTTGTTAGCACCTAAAAACAGAATTAAATCAGTTTAAATTCTTCCTTAAAAATATTCCAAAAATCGCAATCTATATCAAATCTCTTATTTTTGGAAAATTAAATCAACATATAATTTAATTTAATTTGTAAATCAACAAAATCTTCACAAAATATATTTTAACTTTTTCAAAAAAAAAAAATATTTAAAACAAAAATTATAAATAACTAATTTAATATTTAATTAAATGATCACATAATAATTAATTGACTAAAATATCCTTAAGGAGAGATTTTAATTTATTCTTAGATGTAATGACAATGTGATGTAATTATTAATATTTTGTAAGGTTTATTTATAAGTGTACTCCCCAAATAATATATAGAGGATATATTCGACGTCGTTTAGCATGTTACAATTTTTATCCCGCCTAGATTGACTTTTTGGTTCTATAAAAAATCTAATTCACATTTTATGTGTTCATATCTGCCGAATTTTGTTATAACAAACATTGCGAAAGCATATCCTAAGAAAGTTTGTGATATTTCGATCGCATCAATGAAGAAACTTCTAATTCGGGTTTTTTTTTTTTTTTTTGGCAAAAGGTATGAGCTAATAAAACAATGTTTAAGACTTTTTACATTCATTCGATTTCATTTGAAGTTCTTAACTATTTTTCATAATTTTTTTGTTGTCTTAGTATTGAATACTCTTTGATTATCTTTTTTATTATTATCATTAGTATGATTGCTTGATGTTTATGTTGGTAAAAAAATATCTAAATTTAATATAAAGCATATTCGAAAAAATCGTTCGATAAATTTATCTTTAGAGGTGGAAAAATTATCCAAGATCTTGGATAATTTTTTTTTTTTATGAAATGTGATATTTTTTAAAAAATATTTATCCAAGATCTTGGATAATTTTTCCACCTCTAAAGATAATTTATCGACACGGGATTTCTAATACTTTTTTTTTTGTTGAACTAGAGCGGTATGCTCGTCTGTCCAAAGGGTTGAGTTTTTCTTTAAACGGTCATGTAATGGTCTGGCTATTCTATTGATATTTGGACAAAAATCTAGACGAAATTAAGACTTCCTAGGAATCTTTGTAATTGGGTTTTGTCTAAGAGTTTGTCAGGAAATTTATTGGCAAACTCTAATGACATTTCTATTGGTTTTATCATACCTTTGGATATATAATGACCAAGAAATCTAATTTTAGTTTGGAACAAGGACATTTTTGTTTTTGAAATAACAAGTCCATTTTTTCGTGCAACATAGTAAAATATTTTTAGATGTTTGAAATATTCATCAATAGAGTTTGAAAGGATAAGTATATCATCAATATAAACTATGCAAAATTTTGAATATTCTGAGAATATGTCATTCATGATTCTTTGAAATTCTGAAGGTGCGTTTTTCAAACCAAAAGGCATTACGTTCCATTGGTATTGCCCAAAAGCAACAGTAAATGCTGTTTTGTATCGATCATTTTCTGATATTTGGATTTGCCAGAATCCTAATTTTAAATCGAACTTTGAAAATATGTGAGCAAAATGCAGTTTTTGAAGAAGATTTTTTTTATTTGGTATTGGATATCTAATCCATTTTAATGCTGAATTTAAAGGTTTGTAATTTATTACAAGGCTCGGAGTTCCTCTTTCTATTTCGGAATTTTTATTCACATAGAAAGGTGCACAAGACCATGGAGATCTTGAAATTTCTTTCTTACAATGACTTTCTAATTCAGAGTTCATCTGAATTGGTCGAGCCTTTGTAGGAATTTCTCTTCATATGGTAGATCAATAATGTGTTGTTTTCTATCCCAGAAGGCAGTTGGTAAATCTGAACAAAGTTGTTCTTCAAACAATTTGTTTAATTTTGTGATTTTCTCTTTTATAATTAATGTTTCTAATGATTCTTTTATTTTTTCAACAAGAAATTCTGTTTGTAAGTTTTCTAAATGATTTTTTTTTGCTATTGATTAAAGAATTTATAGTATTTTCTTGTATTGAACATGTTTTTATTAAATTTTAACTCCTCTCTTTTGGGGTTTCCATAAAATCAAAAGATAATTTTTTATGTTGAGTTTTGAAAGAAATTGAATCATCTTTGACTTTATATGGTGTTATTAGATTTATAAATGGTGTTCCTAAGATGATATTTTGGTATATATCATCTGGGAGAACAAAAATAGTTTTAAAAAGAATATTGTGTTTTAGTATAGAAGCTTCTGTTTTTGAAGTTATTCGAAGTTTTGAGTTATTTGCTGCAGAAAGTTTTTTATTTGTTTGGTGATGAAAACATTTTGGTACTAATCCTGCTTTTATGCAATTTAAGTCGGCATCCGTATCAAAAAGGGCAATCGTATCTATTTTATAATTGTCAGAAAAAATAACTGTGATTGTAATTTTGTATTTTCTAGAAGTGATTTCTCTTAGTACAAAGAGAAAATCAGTTGGCATAATGTTTAAGGATTGTATTTTGTTCTTCAAGACCGAGATCATTTTCTATATTTTCTAAACACGTGTTTTCTTGTTCTTCCGAACTATAATCATCATGCTTAGATAATATCGAATGAAAATACTCAGAGTCTGTTTAATGTTTTTCTTTTAAATTTTTGAGCTTATTTTTTTATTTCTTTGATCTCAATTTGAAGAGATTGTAAAGTAGTTTTGGAATTATTTTTTCTTCCTTGGTTGAGTATAGTGGTTAAGTTATATGAAGAGGTTGAGGTTGATGGATCTTTATTTGCTAGAGGGTTTTCTATTTTTTTATTTTTATTTAAGGTTGAAAGGATTGTTTCAAGATTTCCAATTGGAATCCTTGATCTTTTGTGAGGACTTGGATTTTCTTATCTTCCGAGTTAGATGATGAATAATTAAGTTCATCAACTTGCAAGGCTTCTTCTGAGGAAGACTCTGAATCATAATTACTAGATGAGGAGGAGTATTCTAGAAAAAGATTTGAAATTTTTCCTGAGATTTCTTCTCCAAGATCGAGCTCTTGGATTTTCTTATTTAGACTGCAAAATTTTGAAGTGTGACCTTTCTTGTGACATTTATAGCATGTTAGGTTTTTGTAAAAAGGTTTATTTTGGGGTTCTTTTGGTTGAAACCTGTTTCGAGGTTTGTTCCGAGAGTTTTTTCGTGGCTTATAGTCTCTAAAGTGTTTTGTAAACTTTGGATTTTTGGAGTAGTATGATGGTTTGCAATCTCCTACACAAGTTTTTTTTATTACTAGGATCTATTTCAAATTGTTTGCAGAAAGAACAATGTTCTACTTTTGTTCTTCTAAGTTCTCATTTAAGATGTTTCTGGAGTTTTAAATCTTGGCAGATCTTAAGCCCTTCTTGTTGGACAAACTGACTAATTCTTCGTAAGTGAAATCATCATAGTCAATTATTTGGATACCACTAGACTCTCTAATTTTTGTTCTAACCTTTTCTCCTAAAAGTGTAGGAAGTCCTGCAAGAAATTTTTCTTTCCAAAAGGGTTAGTTTGAATCTTGTCGGAGTAAGACCCTAGTGAGAAAGGTGTTTTTGTACCATTGAAAATCACTTAGTTTTTTACATTTAAGATTTGAAAGAAGTTTTGCGTTTTTATCTCTAAGGACTGAAGGATCTCCTATGAAATGAAGTAAGACTAGGGTTGCTACAGCATTTTGTTAGGGATTATCAAAGTTATCTAGAATTGTCATGCCTTCTTCATCTACTTTTACAGCATCGAGAATTTCTCTTTGTTGCTGATTAGTAAGATAGTTATCCCACCATCCTTTTAATTATCCAGAAAATCTGGCTATAGAGAGCTCAGCCACAGTTTTATCTTCATTTCCTATTTGTGGTCTATAAGCGTTTGCAGCCATAGTCATTTTTGAAGAAAATTTAGGATATTATATTCAGATTTACCATCAAAATTCCAATCATAGACTGAAGAGGAATTGAACCTAGATTGTTCTATAGGTTGGATCTGCCCTAGGTCTGGCGTTGTTATTATTTGGTTTTCATGACTCCAATCAAGACGGTTTATTCTACTGTTTTGAAATTGTTTTGAGGTTGTATCAGTATTTGATTCGTGACATAAGGTGTTTATTAGAACATTCGAACTTCGTGCCTCAGAATTGCTATTGATTAAAGAATTTATAGAATTTTCTTGTATTGAACATGTTTTTATTAAATTTTAACTCCTCTTTTTTGGGGTTTCCATAAAATCAAAAGATAATTTTTTATCTTGAGTCTTGAAAGAAATTGAATCATCTTTGACTTTATATGGTGTTATTAGATTTATAAATGGTGTTCCTAAGATGATATTTTGGTATATATCATCTGGGAGAACAAAAATAGTTTTAAAAAGAATATTGTGTTTTAGTATAGAAGCTTCTGTTTTTGAAGTTATTCGAAGTTTTGAGTTATTTGCTGCAGAAAGTTTTTTATTTGTTTGGTGATGAAAACATTTTGGTACTAATCCTACTTTTATGCAATTTAAGTCGGCATTCGTATCAAAAAGAGCAATCGTATCTATTTTATAATTGTCAGAAAAAATAACCGTGATTTTAATTTTGTATTTCGTAGAAGTGATTTCTCTTAGTACAAAGAGAAAATCAGTTGGCATAGTGTTTAAGGATTGTATTTGTTCTTCAAGACCGAGATCATTTTCTATATTTTCTAAACACGTGTTTTCTTGTTCTTCCAAACTATAATCATCATGCTTAGATAATATCGAATGAAAATACTCAGAGTCTGTTTTATGTTTTTCTTTAAAATTTTTGAGCTTATTTTTTTATTTCTTTGATCTCAATTTGAAAAGATTGTAAAGTAGTTTTGGAATTATTTTTTCTTCCTTGGTTGAGTATTGTGGTTAAGTTATATGAAGAGGTTGAGGTTGATGGATCTTTATTTGCTAGAGGGTTTTCTATTTTTTGATTTTTATTTAAGGTTGAAAGGATTGTTTCAAGATTTCCAATTGGAATCCTTGATCTTTTGTGAGGACTTGGATTTTCTTATCTTCCGAGTTAGATGATGAATCATTAAGTTCATCAACTTGCAAGGCTTCTTCTGAGGAAGACTCTGAATCATAATTACTAGATGAGGAGGAGTATTCTAGAAAAAGATTTGAAATTTTTCCTGAGATTTCTTCTCCAAGATCGAGCTCTTGGATTTTCTTATTTAGACTGCAAAATTTTGAAGTGTGACCTTTCTTGTGACATTTATAGCATGTTAGGTTTTTGTAAAAAGGTTTATTTTGGGGTTCTTTTGGTTGAAACCTGTTTCGAGGTTTGTTCCGAGAGTTTTTTCGTGGCTTATAGTCTCTAAAGTGTTTTGTAAACTTTGGATTTTTGGAGTAGTATGATGGTTTGCAATCTCCTACACAAGATATTTTATTACTAGGATCTATTTCAAATTGTTTGCAGAAAGAACATTGTTCTACTTTTGTTCTTCTAAGTTTCCATTTAAGATGTTTCTGGAGTTTTAAATCTTGGCAGATCTTAAGCCCTTCTTGTTGGACAAACTGACTAATTCTTCGTAAGTGAAATCATCATAGTCAATTATTTGGATACCACTAGACTCTCTAATTTTTGTTCTAACCTTTTCTCCTAAAAGTGTAGGAAGTCCTGCAAGAAATTTTTCTTTCCAAAAGGGTTAGTTTGAATCTTGTCGGAGTAAGACCCTAGTGAGAAAGGTGTTTTTGTACCATTGGAAATCACTTAGTTTTTTACATTTAAGATTTGAAAGAAGTTTTGCGTTTTTATCTCTAAGGACTGAAGGATCTCCTATGAAATGAAGTAAGACTAGGGTTGCTACAGCATTTTGTTAGGGATTATCAAAGTTATCTAGAATTGTCATGCCTTCTTCATCTACTTTTACAGCATCGAGAATTTCTCTTTGTTGCTGATTAGTAAGATAGTTATCCCACCATCCTTTTAGTTATCCAGAAAATCTGGCTATAAAGAGCTCAGCCACAGTTTTATCTTCATTTCCTATTTGTGTTCTATAGCGTTTGCAGCCATAGTCATTTTTTGAAGGAAATTTAGGATATTATATTCAGATTTACCATCAAGATTCCAATCATAGACTGAAGAGGAATTGAACCTAGATTGTTCTATACGTTGGATCTGCCCTAGTTCTGGCGTTGTTATTATTTGGTTTTCATGACTCCAATCAGGACGGTTTATTCTACTGTTTTGAAATTGTTTTGAGGTTGTATCAGTATTTGATTCGTGACATAAGGTGTTTATTAGAACATTCGAACTTCGTGCCTCAGAATTGTTAGATTTTTGGATTTTTGAAGTTGGAGTGTCAGGAACATCATGGGTTTAATGACCGCTATTTTCTCCTATTTCTATCTTCCTTAACTGGCTTTGAAGGGCACGAATGAGTTCTATATTTGTATCTTGGTAAGTTTTTACACTATTCTCTGAGATTTGGAAAGGGTTGAATATCAGAGTTTTTAGTTTTTTGTTGGATGGAGTTTCATTTGGAAGGCTTGGTTGTTTTAAAATTGTTTTCTCAATCCTATCAAGTTGTTTGCTTATCGTGCCAAGATTGGTGTTCGAAAAATTATTTTGAAGAATGATATTTTTGATGTTTGTTTTATCATCTTCTTGTGGAAGTTTAAAAGGAATTGCTTCTATTGGTGTACCCAATACACCGAGTTTTATTACTTGTTGAGGGGGATGGTTTGAACGAACTAATTTTCCATTAGCAAGTGTTTTCCACTCAGGAGTTTTATTTCGATTGGTAATAGATTTGCTGTTTTTGAATAAGGAAAATAAATATTATTTTCTTTGGCATAATCCTCGAACCAATTGAAAAATAAAACTTGGACTTTGTATTTTTTAAGATATGTATAATATTCTTCTTGGATGTTTTCTTTGTTGTTTGAGAATTCTTTGAAAAATCAAATTTTTTTTTGTAAGTTTTTTTTTGAATAAAATTCTTCCCTTAAGAATTTTTTATTAATTTCGAAATCCTTTTCTAAAACATTTAACTCATTAGCCATATTATCAGTAATAGCTGAAAATGTTAGGCTAGTAGTTCAGATTTTGTAACAAATTCATTTTCAGAAAAACTAGGTCCTGCTGTATAAACAGGTTTTGGAATTTGTGTTTGGAAATCAACATTTCTTAAGATTGAATTTGGAATATCAGAAATTGAAAATCGTGGTTGAAGTCTGAGTTTGTGAATTGGAAAACTACGACCTATTTGAGAAAATCTTCCTAAGTCTATAGTGCCCATAGTTGAAGAGAATTCAGAAGATAGATCATCTTCAGTATTTTTATTATGATTTCTAAGGAAGGAAAGTTTTACTTTTCCATCGTTAAATTGTTCAATAGTTTTTAGACGTGTGTTTGGCTCTATTGGTTCTACGGGTTTTTGAAGTTTTGGTTGGGTGACTCCTTCAAGGATCCATTCTTCTGGAAGATTTACATCTTTCCATTGAATTGATTTGGTATAACGGAGTTTGATTTTGAAAGATCAGTTTGGAGTGAAAGAGTTTCACCCTTTTTACTAGATATTTTTACTTTTGAAGAGAAAACACTTGTCATGGCTTTATAGTGTAACCTAAAAACTAAAGCAATTGGAATTGATCCTTCTATCATCTCATAATTATGTGTTTTAACTTGTAAGACTAAAGATTTTAAATGTTTTTATCATTTAGAGAAACAGTAAAATTTGGATAGCAATCAAAAGATATTGGACCAGCACATAAACTTGATTCTATAGAGCTAAGTAAAGAATATTCAAATAATTTAAATCTAGTATCTCTTAAGATAGCTAGTATTGAAGTGTTAAGACCTTCTTTTGAAAGTGGTTTAATACCGATTTGGACTAAACCAATATGTATATATTTGAAATTCTTTTCTCTATGTCTTTGTAAAACATGTTCCAAAAATAAATAAATTGTTTCAAAAGGTTTGGTTAATTGAATATCACGTTCTTCGGTTTTAATCGAAAATTTTGTTCTTAGGAAATTTATTTTTGAGATTTGATAAATTTGGTCTCTATGGACTTTTGGGATTTCCCAATTGTCAATTGATCCTTGGAAATCATCTATAGTAGTTTCATGACTATTTATAACTTTTTAAGACTCTTTTGCAGATTTATACCCAGACCTTGAAGAAGAAGTTGACTCAGACTTATTTAGCGTATTTCTAAAATACATACTCATTTTAAAATTCTTATGGTTTAAAATATTAGGACTCCTTACAATCCACACTTAACTCTAGGATTTATTGCCCTACACTTACGGGACTTACTACCTGGACACAACAAGACTGGCAAAACACTCGGGAGGACTAAACTTTAGAACTCAAGTGGAACTTGAAACAAATTTCTTTAAAGAAATTTGCTAGATACGTTAAATAAACATTTTCAACAAGTTGTTATTTGTTTTAAAACTTGCTCTAAATATTCTAAGTTTTCTAGATGTCTTTTGATAACGTTGTCTAAAAAACTTATATCTTCATTTTCGAGATCTATAATAGTATATAAGTCGATGAGATTTTCTAGTGTATCATTTTTATATGCTATTTCTTGTTTAAGTTTTTTCACAATATATCTCAACATGGTTCTGATACCACAAGGGATCGTTCATAGAATTTAAAATTTATAACAATATATATATATATATATATATAAGATTTGGGCGGTAGTACGAGCCACTTAAGCATATAAATAAAAACTTAAACACATAAATGAAACTATGAAATCTGAAATTTATTCACGAAATTTTATAAAACAAAATGCAAAACAAAAGATTTAAACTTACAAATTAAAAGAAGGAAGGAGAGATCTTGACTCAAGATGAAAGGGGGAGGATGAGAAGGGTTTTAGAGATAGAATGAGAAGGTAAGTGAGAAGGTTCTGTTTTGGGTTTGGAAGTGTTTGGAGTTTTTTCTGGGTTTTGTTCTAGGAAAAGGCTTTTGCCTTTGTCAATCTTTGGTGGCTCGTACCTGTTTTGGAGAAATTCTCGAGTCAAAAAATCTGGAATAAAATTTGTTTTTCCTTTAATATATTCAATATCAAAATCGAAAATACTTAGTAATGCCTGCCATCAGACAAAAATTTGTTTAGAAGCAAGATTTTTAACATCCTTTTGTAAAACATCTTTGGCGTTTTTACAATCAGTTTTTAGTAAAAACTTTTAGTTTAAAAGATCACTTTGAAATTTTTGTAAACATAGAACTATACTTAAAATTTCCTTTTTAATAGTTGAATAATTCTTTTGGGTTTCATTTCAATGAGCAGAAATAAATTGTATTATATTTTCACGGCCATTTGTTTCTTTTTGTTTCAGAATACCCCGGTATCCTATATCAAAGGCGTCTGTTTCTACAATTTTTGCTAAATTCGGGTCTGCTATATGCAGTAAAATGGGATTGCTATCCAAGTATATATATTGGATAATTTTTTTTTTATGAAATGTGATATTTAAAAAAAAAATTTATCCAAAATTTAATCCAGTCCGATTCGAAAGATGGAATATATGAAATCTCAGGATTTGGATCCATAAATTTGATTTTCAAAAACAGGATATTTAGATCCAACTTGGGTCTACTTCCAAATATAATTTTCTTTAAATATTTATATATATGACAAAGATAATTTATAAAAAATATTTTGTGGTATATTTGAGATTGTGTAGTATTTTCAAGAATAACCCTAATAAATATGTTATACAAAATATATTAAAAATTGATGAAATTTTAAATATAATTTTAATTTTAATGTAATTTTTGAAACGTTCACAAAGAAGAAGAAAATATTGAAAACAGCCACGTGGTTTTTACATTAAGAGGTGTCTTTCAGATTTTATCCTTTTTTTTAATTGTTTTCAATTTTATGTTAATGCTATGATTGGTGTAGAATTTGGTATTTGTAGAAACAAAATATTTTATTTCTTTTTTTTTTGTAAATAAATTGGCATAATAAAATATAAAATAGAGTTTGACTAGAAATTTTATAATACAATAGTAAAACGAAGAATTTTTTTTTTTTAATTTGACTTGTACAATAGGATGGTAGAATAATAATTAAGAAAAAATATAGAAGCAGGAAAAACTCTAATCATTCTTCAAATTATTTTATATAATTCTAAAGTATCACCAGTAAGCGTTACATGATTTAACCCATAAAAGTGTGTTACATGAATGTCCACAGATTTTGCATAATCTAAAATGATTCTTTCTTAATTATTATTCTATCATCCTATTATTATACTAGTCAAAAAAAAAATTTACCTTTTTTCATACCATTACATTATATAAAGTTTCAGTCAAAGTCATTTTTATTTATTTCATTTTACCATACAAAAAGGAAATAAAAGATTTTGTTTCTACAATTCAAAATTTACACTAATCACAGAAAGAAAAAAAACAAAAGGATCAAAATCTGAAAACATCTATTAATGAAAAACACGTTGCCATTTTAAATATTTTTTCCCTCTCTTTGAAAATTTAATTCCATTATTTAAGAAGAGGGAACAACACCTCTTCAGATTCCACACCACCGCATTAGATCCAAAAAATGAATCATTCCATATTTTTATTGTTAGTCACTATTACGTTTTTTGTGCAAAATCAAGCTTGCGTAAAAAACCGTGTAGAAATTCTTAACCAACTCGGTCCTGATCGTATTCTTGAATATCATTGTTATTCCAGAGATGACGATCTAGGCGTGAAAAAATTAAACTTCAATGCCGCTCCATTTACCATTAAATTCCATGACGAAATACCCAATTTAACAACATGGAATTGTATTTTAAGGCAAGGACCGAACATGGAGTATTCATTTGACGTTCAAGTATACAAAGCAGGGCCAAGACTTATTCCTCGATGTGGTCAGCTACGCATATGGGCTGCCAGAATCGATGGGATATACTTTGCAAGAAAGGCTAATACACCGTTGGTACGCGCATTGTCTTGGAATAAATCATAATGTGCTTTTCTTTTCCTTAAACTAAAGCAATGTTTATGTAACTGGGTATTTTTGGCGTCTTATCAAATGAGCCATAAGAATTAAGTCATCAACCTAATTTTGTTTCATAATATAATACAAAATATTATAATACAATATGAGTTCATTTGATATCTATGTATAGTGTATTAATGTTTTAAACTATAAGACAATGTGGCCGCCACGACCACCACGTCCCCTTTTGCCTCGTGATATGCTCAAATTAATATCCTATAATGATACTAAAGCAGTTGCTGCAGTATATCAGGGGTCGAACACAAGAACTCAAGAAAACTCACACAGTAGATAAAAGATGCAGATTGTGCTAAGCAAACAATAATTAATGAGAAAACAAATGATTGAAATAAGATTAGGTCGATTAATATGGATGGAAACTAGGCTCAGGGAAATTCTCAGGAAATCAATGATAGATAACAATTAATCAATTAAGGTTCAATTAAGCGCCGTTCTTGAACTCAAACACGAAAGTATAGTTAACCAACTGTCGTTGCGAAAACTAACTAAGTCTAAAGTCTAAAATTCCAAATCTCTTTGCAAATCCTACACAGTAAACCAGCAATCAATTCAAGTTTGATATGTTCACAATTCGATTAAACCAAATCTCTTTGCAGATAATCCAATTGCTCACCCTAGGTTTTGTCAGATTACTCAATTGCACTGTCGTGCCTAATCGATTAATCTAGGTTCTATGTTCTAAGTGATCAGGTTAGAAATAGCTTTGAGAACGCCCTATGGTGAAGAACTATTCAGATTTTGAACCCTAACAAATCAATTATCATAAATCAGAGAAATCCATATGAGAAAACCCTAAACCTAAAATGAGACTACTCAGACATGATTGATGAGAAACAAAGCATAACTGAATAAATCATGAAATTAAACAAAAGAATAAAAACAAGGGTTCGGGATCTTCTCTATGATGAACAAAGTCTTGGATCCGTCTCCCTCACAAAAGCTCTCAAATCTCAATGGTGGCTCTCAAATCAAAATCCAAAGTAAAGTCTCCCTCTTTTACCTAATGACTAAAAGTTTGCTTAAATAAGTCTAAAAACACGAGCTAGGCTTCTTTTGTAAATAAAGGGGATGATTGGGCTTCTTATGGGCTTCCTTGAAAATCTCTTCTGCGCGTTGATTACGTCGGTATCGATCGATACCATGATGGTGTCGATCGATGCTAAAGCTTCAAAACGGGTACTTTCTTCGGTTTGCTCCAAAAAGGCTCCAAATGTCTCCAAAATCTCCAATTTCGTTCCAAACATACTAAAACCTGAAAAGACTCTAAAATGATAGAAAAAGCACTAGAAAGACTCGATAAAACGACTTATATCATGGCTAAAAACGGGTAAAATCCATGATATATCACGCCCCCAGACTTAGCCTTTTGCTTGCCCTCAAGCAAAACAGAAAACTAAGTGAGAGAAAGAGGTTTGAAAAACCTTAGAGATCCTGATCTGGTACCGAAATCGCTGTAATGATCCCTCTTCTCAAGCGCCCACTGTTTCCTGATCAGCTCCAGATCTAACCACCATGTACTTCTCCGTAGGAACCCCAACTTCCCAAGACTTCACTCATTATCTCACACCAATATTCATCCAAGCTCTCATCGCCAGTTTCATTGCTGCAATCAGTGTTCAAGAACTTTCTAGATTCTTGCCCATACAATATCATAGCTAAGGAACCATTTATTCAACAACATTTATTGCTCTCCGGTAGTCTTTATCTCCCCCAGACTTATTTCATAATCAGTTCTCATTAGATTTCAACAGCGCAGGTTTATCTGAACAGCATATACAAATCAAGGTCCGAAGCGCGAGTATTGATAGTGTTTGCTACCGAATCCCCGGTTCTTATCCTCTCAATGTATCAAAAGTCTTAGGTGAATAATGGGGTCATAGGAAATTTTTCTACCCCTCACTTCAGGCCTTTGTGTGATCATTCCTTATCCAAGTAGAATAATGGGGTCATAGAAAATTTTCCTACCCCTCTACTCGGCGGAAATCATTTCATCTTTTATAATGATTTTACCTGTTTTAACGCAAATATGTATCCAACAATTTTCACGGGAGAGATATACCACAATTTTCAAGCATGATGGGTTCCTTAGCCAGATATGAATGATGAATCAAGCTCTAAGAACACTAACCGCGTAGATGAAGTGCAAAATTTGGCTAAAGCTTGTGAAGAACCTTGCTGGAGACATGAGTGATTTCTAGCTGGCTGGTCATCCCTTGGATTTTTCATTAGTCAAACTGAAACTAATCCTGTAACAGTGGTCACTCAAAAGCAAAATCAGAACAACAAATTCAAGCAAAAGACAGATCTTCAAGTGGTTTTGACTCAATAAAAACATATAATAAATAAGAAAACAAAAAGTCAATGTCAGTGACTACCTCCCCCAGACTTAAGTAACACTGTTCCCAGTGTTTATCAAGCCCAGAGAAGGTGAAAGAAATCAAAAGAACAAAACGAAATAGGTCAAGAACAAGAGGTGTTACCATAGAGCGGTGGTGTCGATCGATACCAAGGTGGTGTCGATCGATACGGAACAAAAACGACCATCTTTCTTCCGACCTGATTCGCAAGACACAACAAAACACAAAAACAAAAACTCATATTTATAGACTTACCAGTGGGTTGCCTCCCACTAAGCGCTTGTTTAATGTCACGAGCTTGACTTTGGCTAAGATATCAGTCAGGACAAGGTGGAGAACTCACTTCGAAATAAGCTCCACAACCAGACATCTCCAGCTTCAAGGTTTTGCTCATCATATCCTCTTCTTTCTCTTTCATCTCCGGAGGAATGAGAACTCTAACCTTAGAGAAAGGTTTCGAGGTTCCCTTGCACTTCACCTTATATTCGATCGAATCTCCATCACACTTCTGAGGAATCAAAGTGAAATTAGCAGCACCGTTGATCTTCTTGCGCGTCGCCTTCCTCTTTGTTACCTTGGTCTTCTCCACAACTTTCCTGGGGTGTTGGGGGGGGTTCATTTGAAACATCTGCGACTTTTGGTTCATCATAAGACTCATCGAGCAGATCGATCATCAGAGTCTCGCCCGAGGCAATGGTGATGCACGAGACATGTCTGGGTGCTCCTCCAGAAGGAATGGCATCGTAGAAGACGTCTCCGTCAATGCAAGAGAAAGAGATTCTCTTATTAGGCGTGTCCATGATCGTGCCAACAGTAGCCATAAATGGTCTTCCCAAAATCAAGGGCACCTTGGATCCTTGGCTCATCTCCACAACCTGAAAATCAGTAGGAATCAGACAATCTCCTATTTTAACAGGTAAATCAAGAATTGTAGCGTAAGGGAGTGAGCTAGAAGAATCCGCGTATGTGAGAAGCGTGTTAGGAGATTTCATATCAGCTTTCAATCTCTCTGCAATCGCCCTCGACATGACGTTGACACTAGACCCTGAGTCAACGAGAGACTCCTTGAAGTTTACTCTAGAGATGGAGCATGGAACTGAGTATTTCCCTGGGTCTTCCCTCTTTGTCAACTGTCTCAGCGGTGGTGGTGTATCAGCAACGGGAGGTCCTGCAACCATTTTTTTTTGACAAAAACTTGCTTCTAGCAGCCTCCCATTCCTCCCTTGTCAGCTTGGGAAGAACAGGGTAAGGTAGCTTTGGTTTGTATACCCGTTCCTCAACCATCTCTGTCCTTTTCTCAGTTATTGATTCAGCCTGCGTAGGGTATCGACCGATACCAGATGAGTGTCGATCGATACTGGAGTTTTGTATTGTCTCTGCAGATTGGTGTCGATCGACACAGGTAGGGGTGTCGATCGATACGCGTGGAAAGTCAGAATTCTTATCTTCATCTTCAGCAACCTTCGAATCTACAGCAGGTTTTGGGAAGTGACGATCGATACCAGGCGGGTATCGGTCGATACTAGTATTACTGGATACGAACACAGTCATTGCAGGCTCAAAATCCTCTTCTCTAGCACTCGAGGTGATTGCATTGACATGTCCATGCTGTGGTTGAACTATCTTTCCCTTGACAGCCGATATCTCGAGCTATTTGATTTTCCAAAGATCTTCTCGATGGATTTCGAGAGCGTTGATTTTCCCATTCAGATCAGTGTATACATTATCCAGCTTTCTATTAAAATCTCCATCATCTTTTCTTGTCCCCGCAGAATTTGTTCCAAGAGGATCTCCGTCTTACTCTCTGTAGACCTCGGAGAATGCGGTTGGTAAGCTGAATTACCGTATTGGCGAGTGAAATCACCGCCTTGAAGTGGTTTTTGGGCGAATTGAGTGGCACCAAAACCAGATTGGTTACCACCAGATTTGTAACCACCTTGCTGATTGTTGTTGAGGCTTCTGTTGTTGTTGTAACCAAATCGCTGACCCTGAAAACCAGAATCACCAATGTAGTTAACATCTTCTGTTTCATCTTTAATCTCCTCTACTTCCTCAGCAAAATGTACAGCCTTCTTTGTCTTCCCCACTAGCAGGTTGTGCATTGTGTCCAGCTTCGCCTGAACCTCAGCAATCTGCGAACCGTCAGCAACACTAGCGAGCCTTTTCCGCTCAAAATCAGCATTCATGGCGAAAATTGAGAGAGCTTGTTCCTGAGCTCCTCCGACCTCGCATCGTCATAGAAATTGTTCAGGAATGCGTTCTTGGTCTCGTTCCAAGTAGCGAGAGATCCGGGAGGCAACTGCTTCAGCCAGTAAGCTGCTTCTCCACCAAGAGAGTATGGGAAGAGCTTACAAAAGAGATATTCCTGTGGTACTCCATTGTACTTCATACTGGTGACCAAGTCCTCGAATTTGTCGATGTGATCCATAGGGTGCTCATGAGAAAGACCGGTGAAAGGGTGTTGTCCAACAAGAGCGAAGTAAGCAGGCTTCAGCTCAAAGTCATTCTTCTGGAAAGTCGGAATACGGATCGCTGCTCGATTGGCATAGAATTGATCCGGTCGGTTGTAATCGCCAAGTGTCCGTTCAGCAACGGCTTGAGGTTGTGGTGGAGGAGGTAGTTGTCCACCTTCCTCATCATGCACTAAACCCTGTGGAAGATCCATCTCAACTGTAGTTCTTTTCCTTGTTCGACTCGTGCGTTCAAGCTCTGCTAGCTCTGAGTTGGAGAGATTGATCAGTGGTGTGTTCTTCGTTCTCCTGGTAGTACGCTGAAGCATACACCTGAAAATCAAAAGAAAACGAGAAGTTAAGTAACCAAAATTTAAAAACAGACGTTCAGTGTCGATCGATACCAATGGAGTATCGATCGATACTGACGACGAACTTAGACAAAATCGCCAACTAAAATTCTAAAGGTGAATTTTTAGAGTCCCCGGCAACGGCGCCAAATTTGATATGCTCAAATTAATACCCTATAATGATACTAAAGCAGTTGCTGCAGTATATCAGGGGTCGAACACAAGAACTCAAGAAAACTCACACAGTAGATAAAAGATGCAGATTGTGCTAAGCAAACAATAATTAATGAGAAAACAAATGATTGAAATAAGATTAGGTCGATTAATATGGATGGAAACTAGGCTCAGGGAAATTCTCAGGAAATCAATGATAGATAACAATTAATCAATTAAGGTTCAATTAAGCGCCGTTCTTGAACTCAAACACGAAAGTATAGTTAACCAACTGTCGTTGCGAAAACTAACTAAGTCTAAAGTCTAAAATTCCAAATCTCTTTGCAAATCCTACACAGTAAACCAGCAATCAATTCAAGTTTGATATGTTCACAATTCGATTAAACCAAATCTCTTTGCAGATAATCCAATTGCTCACCCTAGGTTTTGTCAGATTACTCAATTGCACTGTCGTGCCTAATCGATTAATCTAGGTTCTATGTTCTAAGTGATCAGGTTAGAAATAGCTTTGAGAACGCCCTATGGTGAAGAACTATTCAGATTTTGAACCCTAACAAATCAATTATCATAAATCAGAGAAATCCATATGAGAAAACCCTAAACCTAAAATGAGACTACTCAGACATGATTGATGAGAAACAAAGCATAACTGAATAAATCATGAAATTAAACAAAAGAATAAAAACAAGGGTTCGAGATCTTCTCTATGATGAACAAAGTCTTGGATCCGTCTCCCTCACAAAAGCTCTCAAATCTCAATGGTGGCTCTCAAATCAAAATCCAAAGTAAAGTCTCCCTCTTTTACCTAATGACTAAAAGTTTGCTTAAATAAGTCTAAAAACACGAGCTGGGCTTCTTTTGTAAATAAAGGGGATGATTGGGCTTCTTATGGGCTTCCTTGAAAATCTCTTCTGCGCGTTGATTACGTCGGTATCGATCGATACCATGATGGTGTCGATCGATGCTAAAGCTTCAAAACGGGTACTTTCTTCGGTTTGCTCCAAAAAGGCTCCAAATGTCTCCAAAATCTCCAATTTCGTCCCAAACGTGCTAAAACCTGAAAAGACTCTAAAATGATAGAAAAAGCACTAGAAGACTCGATAAAACGACTTATATCATGGCTAAAAACGGGTAAAATCCATGATATATCACCTCGCTTTCCTACTAAAGTCCAATGATTTTCTTAGACTTTTCAGTAGGCCTAATTGGCTTTCTCCTCGAGACTTGACAGAGAAATTACCAATCTCGTACCCTGAATAATCTCCCGAGTCTAAGGCGGCAACCAAAGAGAGTCCCTTGCACATCTTCATTAACTAATAAAATCTGATTTAGGGAGAGAAGAGACAATTACGAATGTAGTGGGCAAAACGGCAGGAGATGTAGATTTGGTTTGAACTAACTCAAAAGTAGGTGAAGAGATTGTTGGTGGAGTTACTGGAGCAGCCTCAACACATGTAGAGACTCTAGTGGGTGTGCAACTTATGCATCAATAGAATTGGCTGGAGTATCAATGGCCAGAACCAAGACAATACGACTAGTAGTAGATTCCACTGGAGTAACTTGAGAATATGTGGACACTACAGTGTTAGCAATAGTTGTATCATACAATCCTATATATAACGGTTGCAACACTAGCATTTGTGATCTCATCAAGACATCTTGATTCCTTATGCCCTAGCTGCCCACATCTATCACATTTTGATCTCATCAAGACTATTTAGAGTAACCCATATACTTGGACTAAAGTGATCTCAGGCATAGCTAAAGTTGCTTCAAGAGTCCATGGGGAAAGAAACAATAAGCATTCATCTTGTTTATTGAACTTATCAACTATGTTGTCATCTCTTATTTATCTCTCAAAACTCTATGGCTTAACAAGTCATAGCCATGTACCTTTCATTTATGCATTTTTCAATAGAATACCCTTTATCAAAATAAAGAAAAACTAAAAGTTTTGGTTAAAAGACTCATTGTACATACTTCTGGTTTGGTCGCCTAATCCTGTTTGATATCCTTTGGCGATGTATATCAATTCTATCACATTACATATAAGCTATCAATATATCAGTTAGCAGTTATCATTAGGAGGATAAACCATAAATGATCTTGACATCTCTAATAGCCTTTAACTTGCTTAGTTAGAGTGAATAACGACCGCTTAAGAGTGTCTTAGCTGAAAATTTAACTCTTATATCCGTTGCATAATTTGTTCTATATCGTATGAGTTCGATTTTTAAATATTCTTCGATTGATTATGTGCACTTGCACATGATAAAAAAAAAATCTAAATTTTATTTTGTGTAGACATAATCTAATTCAAATCTCATTGTATCCTATAATCACACTTAGCTTCACTTCTTTCTAAGTGACCTTAATTTAAAGGTAATTTGATAATCTAGAGAGTTTTTTCTCAGGTTTTGCATATTTACATTTCAGATATTTTGATACCTTTAATTTGTAGTGGGATGTATCAAAATGAGTTTACAAAAACGAATAGTAAGATATGAGGTGATAAATGAATTGATTTTCTCTTATATTGTTTACTTAACTAGTTAGTCTTAGCACGGAGTAGGCTCTGTATCATTCGAGGTGATATTCTTAAAAATCTTCTCATTCTTTATTTATTCAAACCTTTTTTTTTTTTAGTCAACAGATCAAACTTCATTAAACCTAAACTGGCCTCAGACCCAATACATGTAGAGATTTCATAAAAACTGAAGTAAAGATAGTTACATAGCCGAAGTCCTTTAGAAGTTCTGAAGCAGAAAAACAATGGATCCAACTCGTGGCCCAATTCCAGCATTAGAACCAATAAGACCCAAGGCCCGTTAAAACAAAGAGTTTGTCCTAATCCGCTACCACCGCCTGCGCACCGAGTCCTCAAATGGCGGCAGCTCGACAGTAAGACAGAGGAAAACTCGTGAAGGTTTGAGTGAAGGGTGGCGGTAGAAAACCACGATAGGCTCCGGCTCCGGCTCACTCCGCCGGGAAACAGTTCAACCAAGCCTGAGAATTCAGACCTGATAAACGATTTGAAAAGTCGAAAAGAACATAACATAACCCGCAGCTTACCTCGCTCAGTGAAAGGAGATTTGCGGTTAGAAACCGCAAATTGAGAGTCCGATGAAGCATCCGAGGCACACATGCAAAGGATATCTTCACAGGTAAGTAGAAAGGTTCTTCAGCTTATAGCTGTGAGGGGGAATGAAAGACAACAGCTCCAACCGAGGCTTTCCGGCGGAGAAGTGGGTTGGTGGAGAAGCGTTCTTCTACCATAATCTCAGAAGGGCCCCGATCGAGGCTTTTCGGGGGAGACAGTGGTCGGACATGGAAGCCGAACTGAGACGAGAGAAGCAAGAAGAGCAGACTGAAACAAAGGCAGAGGAGTCGCTTGAGGCGACGACGACGGTGGCCATCGCCGCCCAGCAAGGAAGAAATCAAAAAGAGACTCAGATCTAGGATTTTGGGGAAGAGGAGAGAGAAGATAGCGTTTTTATTTCTATTTATTCAAACCTTAGTACTTAAAAGTATAACAAAACAGAGCTCATTCGCAAATATAGAACTATAGACAAAAATAAAATAATTAAATCTAAAAAGAAAAAGATAACATAAAAATTCACTTGAAATTTCAAAAACTAAGCATAAGAGACAATCTCAAAAACTTTTAAGTTTGAGTTATGAATATGCATTGAAATATATACTCAGTGATGCTAGTTCATTTTGGAAATTCAAAGAACGTCACTTTATTGATTTACGAATAACAACATAATTTAAAAATTACATGCGTCATAAGGGCTTATCACACAATGCCCAATGACACGACATGCGTATTGTATTGTGTTAAACTTATCAATTAGTATCCCATAACACATCATTGCGTATATGTATTATGATGAGATTAGACCTATACAATGCAACTTATCATTTCTGAAAATATACCATCATAAACACATTAAAATGTCCTTGTCTCATCATATGATGCTACTTCTCCAGGTAAAACTCGACTTGATAGTAATCCATGAATTATATACTTTGTTGGTCCGTTTTGTCCAACGCACCGCAACACACCACCACCTCTCCAAATCCTTGTGAGTTTTAGATATGCTTTTCTGGTCAAGGCATCTTGGTATCTCTTGTAACCATATATATAGGGTCAACAAGTTTCTAGTCTTTTTTTGTCACCTTTGGTAACAAGCTAACCATCGACAACATATGGTTATAAGTAGCAACCTTACGCATATGTGTCTTTAGATTCAATCTTTGATTTAGAAAAGGACCTATGAACCACGAAAATCACACGCTTATGAATATTTTTATACTTGATAGGATACTAACTCACCTTATACTTTATGTGATAACACATAAGAAATTTAGGAGCTTTAGCCTTCTTGATGCATCCATCTTCTCATACGCAGAAACACCCACTACAAAAATTTCAGGTGGGAACTCATCACTAGAAACTTCTGACTACTAGAGAGGTTCTCTAGTAGTCAGAAGTTTCTAGTGATGAGTTCCCACCTGAAATTTTTGTAGTGGGTGTTTCTGCGTATGAGAAGATGGATGCATCAAGAAGGCTCAAGCTTCTAAATTTTTTATGTGATGAATCACTTAGCACATGGTATGTGAATCTTTCTTTATATGTGCCAATATCAACTTTTCTTGTAGTTTATGCTTCGTTATGAGTTAAATTATGTGTGATATTTTTCCAGGGCAATGAGAAATTGCATTAAAAACCAGAGGAGTGTAAAGCAAAGGACAAAGAAGCTAAACAACAAAAAAGGCAAAGGAAAAGGTATTTTCTAAAATTTGTAAGATGGATTTACATATCAACTCTTTGTGCTATAAAGCTGGTTTTGTCTTTTTAGGAGAGGTAACTTAAACAGAATTTGCAAGGTGATGTTGCCAAAGCCATTATGGAGAAAAATGGAGATCCATTGTCCATTGAGGAACACAACTCAATTATGTCTCAAATAAGAGCTGAAGCTAAAGAAGCTCATGACAAATGATAGAGGCAAAGGGCATGAAATCTGGAGGTAAGTCTGTTAAGCCTCTACATGTGTATTTCAGGAAAAATAAGAAAAGGGCAGAGACTCTAGAGCAAGGAGAATGGTCCAAGAGTTACAAAAAAGAGAAAACAGAGGAGCAATCAGCAAATAATGATGTGGCTTGCAAGGACAAAGATGAGTTATTGTTTGGCAAACAGTCACAAACGCTGACGAATGGGAAAGACAATGACTGGACACGTAAAGACAAGACTACTTTTGCAGCAGAGGGCACGCCGCTGCTGAGAGGCTGAGAGGAGACACCTCCTTAAATGGGACTATTACATGAGTGAGCAGGGTAGGTTTTTTAGGCGAGAGTTGTTGGCTAGTCCTTGTGTCTAGAGGCAGTGAGGTTTCATTAAGAGAAACTCACTGAGAGTTCGCTCTTTCCTATTCTTGAATAATCCTCTGTAAACATTTCCTTGAGTAATTTAGAAACGCTTACATTTCAGCAAGTTCTTACCAATATTGAGTCTGGTTGCGTAGTCGTTCATACAGAAGAGAAAAGTAAAGAGCTTGAAGCTTAACAACTAGTGCGGGTGAGTAAGAACACAGCCATGGCGGCACCTCTGAGCACAACGCCTCCTAGCGAGTCACCTCCTCGCGAATCAACTCCCGGCGAACTGAGTACCGCCTCTGCTCCACCCACGGAGTTAGGAACCCTCGCCGAAACCCAGATCCTCGAGCTTTGCAAACGTCTCGATGAAGTGGAGAAAAGCAATAAAACCCTAGATAGTGGTCAAAAGGCGCTTCTCAACAATCTCGACGGCTTCGCGGACAACATAGGGCGTATCATTAACGCAAGCACCACCAGGGCATTGCAAACACCGGCGAGTTCACCGCAGCGTCTGAACCCACATCAGGAGAGAGAATGCTCTCAATACTACCGCCGTGACAAACAGCCACTCCAAGCTGACCCAAGTCGACGCGACACCAACGGATATCATGGAATCAGAGTTCCCGACGACACAGGATATGAAACAGAAGCTCCAAGTCCCGATCTTTGAAGGTGAAAACACGTTTGCGTGGTTATCCAAAATCGAACGCTTCTTCTTTCTGGCTCGCTACTCCGACAAAGCAAAGCTGGATATCGTTTCTTTCAGTTTGGACGGCGCCGCCATCCGCTGGTTTAATTCTGAAATAAATCTTTTTCCTTTCTCCGACTAGGGTGATTTCAAAGATCGCCTTCTCCTGAGGTTTGGCCACGTGGATAGTCGTGGACCCAACCAAACGCTTTGTTGCATTAAGCAAACTGGGGCAATAGCAGATTATGTCTCGGCCTTTGAAGATCTAGTGGCCCAAGTTAACAACATAGATGCAATAACTCTTGAGGGCATATTTCTTATGGACTCAAGAATCTTAGGCTGCCTTTGATTCACTCAAGGATGAGATGTGCAAGGTTCCTACACTTCGCCTCCCCAACTTTTCTGAAACCTTTACAATTGAAACAGATGCCTCCAGCACCGGGTTAGGCGATGTGCTCCTCCAGTCGAAGCAGTCGTTGGCCTTCTTTAGCTATAGCCTCAAAGATCGCAAAAAACTGAAGTCTGCTTATGAACGCGAATTAATGGCGATTGTGTTTGTTGTGACCAAATGGAGACACTACTTGATGGGGAGGCACTTCATCGTCTCTACCGATCAACAAAGTTTGAAGTTTCTTCTCGAACAAAGAGAGGTGTCTTTGGAATTTCAGAAGTGGCTTCTCAAGTTACTTCAATTCGATTTTGAGATACGTTACAAGGTAGGCACTGCTAATAGAGTCGCTGATGGTCTGTCACGCATTCCACATAACCCTCCACCAGCTACGTTGGCCTCTTTTTTCAGCATCTCTCTTCCAACTGCATTGCAAAGTTCGGACATACTCCACGAAGTGGATACGAATGCAAAAATTCAGCAATTGGTTCAGTTTTTAAAAGAAGGGGACACATCTAAACCGGGGTTCCAGCTTAAACAGAATCGAGTATGGTACAAAAATCGCCTTTATATCCCTAAGACATTCTCTTTCATTCCACTTCTTCTCAATGAATGTCATAGCTCCATCCTCGCAGGTCACCGTGGTGTCCTCACGACAACTAAGAAGCTCCAACAATTTGTTCATTGGGAAGGTATGACGAAAACTATCCGAGGTTTTGTAGCAGAATGCGCTGTTTGTCAATCTCACAAGAGCTCCACACTCTCACCTGCTAGCTTACTTTAGCCTTTACCAATTCCAACAGCGGTGTGGGATGACATTAGTATAGATTTCATTGAGGGTTTACCAACATCTTAGGGCGCCAACACCATTCTTGTCGTCGTGGACCGCCTCAGCAAATTTATACACTTTCTTCCCCTCCGCCACCCGTTCACATCCCGTGATGTGGCCTTTGCATTTGTCACCGGCATCGTCCGTCTCCATGGGTTTCCCAAATCAATTGTTTCTGATTGGGACCGCATTTTTCTCAGCAATTTCTGGCGGGAACTTTTCCAGTTATCCGGCACCAAACTCAATTACAGCATCGCCTACCATCCTAAATCTGATGGTCAAACCGAAGTTCTTAACAGGTGTCTTGAAAGCTATCTCAGATGCTTCTCTTCTTCACAACCTCGTTCTTGGAACAGATTTCTGGCATGGGCGGAGTACTCGTATAACACAACCTTGCACACCGCCATTCGCACTACACCATTTAATGTGGTGTATGGCCGTGACCCACCAGCGATCTTGCGTTTTGAAGATGGTTTTACGACTAACTTTGAGCTGGAAACAGCACTCAAGGAAAGAGATCACATACTGGCTGAAACCAAATTAAACCTCCGTCAAGCACAAGAACAAATGCAGCGCTCCGCCAACAAACACCGTCGTGATGTCGAGTTCACTATTGGCACAAGAGTCTACCTGAAGATACGCCCCTACAGGCAAGCTTCCATCGCTAAACGCATCTGCCAGAAGCTTGCAGCAAAGTTTTATGGCCCCTTTGAGATTCTGGAACGCATTGGAAAAGCCGCTTATAAGCTTAAACTTCCAGTAGATTCCCGCATATACAACGTGTTCCATGTCTCTCAACTCAAGGAAGCTTTAGGCGATAACATTCAGGTACTTCCCCTTCCTCCTGCCCTCTCTCAAAGGGACGATTTCATCATTGACCCTGCTCAGATATTGGATACCCGTTACAACAACACTGGCAATCTCGAAGCATTGGTTCAATGCAAAGGGCTTTCCCCTACTGAGAATGAATGGATTATGGTCAAGACATTGATGCAGCAATTCCCACACTTTGAGCTTGGGGACAAGCTCCTCCTCAAAAGGGGGAGTATTGTTAAGCCCCTACATGTGTATTTCAGGAAAAATAAGAAAGGGACAGAGACTCTAGAGCAAGGAGAAGGGTCCAAGAGTAACAAAAAAAGAGAAAACAGAGGAGCTATCAACAAATAATGATGTGGCTTGCAAGGACAAAGAAGAGTTATTGTTTGGCAAACAGTCACAAACGCTGAAGAATGGGAAGGACAATGACTGGACACGTAATGATGTGGCTTTCAAGGTTTGAAATTTACTAAAATCTTTGTTTGTTTCATATGCAAATTAAATGTGTTTAGTAATTTAATCTCAATCTTATCAATGCACAGATCTAGGAACATTTGATGATTTATGTCCATATGAAAGACGGTTAGCTTTTAAGCATGAGCAGAAACCAAAAATAGAGAAATATATCTCTTCGGCCAAGATGTAAGTCATTGTCATAAAGAAGCAATTAATAATGTGATAGTTGGAATTTATAATGTTAAAATTAAACATATTAATCATTTCTCAACAATCTTGAAACTTTTTTAATCTTTTTTTTTTATATCATAACAAAGTAGAGTATGAGAAATAGGTCATTACGTAATTTTCATAAGTCCAAAAAATTTAACTAATTTGAAGTATGTTGTTGATCACAAAGGGTCCACAATAGCATCTACATTGCTTGATTGCTTGGTTGAATGGGGTGTGGAGAAGGTTTTCACCATCACTGTTGATAATACAACCGCTAACACGTCTGCTCTAAAGAAATTTCAGGCTGCGTTCAAGCCGCAAAGGAATGTTGCATTAGTTTTAGATGGGGATTTTATGCATATGCGGTGTTGTGCGCATATCATCAATTTGATTGTCAAGGATGGCTTGAATGAAATGAGTGACCATGTGGATATTATTCGTAATGCAGTGACTTATGTAAGGTCTTCAACCAAGAGGTTGATATTATTTGATCAAAGGCTTGACGAAAGAAAGATGACCAGAGGACGTTTGCCTCTGGATGTCAAAACTAGGTGGAATTCGACATATATGATGCTTAACAGATCACAAAAGTACAGAGCAGTGTTTAATAGGATGGAAGCTGAGGACAAGCTCTACAATGACTACTTTATAGAAGTAGATAATGGTAAAAAATGGATTGGTCCTCCAACTTATGCTGACTGGCATGCTATTAATAGATTGGTAAAGTTTTTTGTCGTCGTTTATAATTCTACTCTAGTTGTCTCATTATAATTCTACTCTAGTTGTCTTAGCTTCTACATATGTGTGCTCTTATAAGTGTTATGGTGAGATTGTTACCATAGAGAAGAACTAGAGGTTATTGAGTACTAGTTCAGATATGGAATTGATGTCTAAGGCGTAAAATATGTTAGCAAAATTTGACAAGTATTGGGGTGGTTTTAAAGAAACCAATAAGCTTTTGATTGTTGTTTTTGTCTTTGATCCAACAAAGAAAATGCAATTTGCTCAGCTTTGTTTTGAGAAACTCTATGACAAAGACAGTTCATAGTCTAAACAGATGTATGGGTTTGTGTATGGTGTTTTGATGAGTCTGCTTAAAGAGTATAGCAAATTCTATCCAACATCATCATCTACTGATGGATCATCTCAGTCTGCTTGGACTAAATCTACTAGACAAAAAAATACAGTAAGAGAAGGTGTTGTGGGTAGTATGGATCTTCTTGATGATGATATTGGATATGAAAGAATGGAGTTTGTTTATAATGAGATGGTTGATGAGGATGGACTTGAAGATGCAAGGAATGAATTAGACATATATTTGAAGGAAATAGTAGAGCATCCGAAGCAAAATCTGTTTGGTACAGATTTTGATGTCTTGTCTTGGTGGAGGCGCAACAGTCGTAGGTTTCCTATGTTATCAAAAATAGCAAAAGATGTTCTTGCAATGAAAGTGTCCTCTGTTGCATCTGAATCAGCATTTAGCACTAGTGGACGCATCTTAGAACTAAGTAGGAATGGTTTAAATCACAACACCATTGAGGTGTTGATATGCGCAGAGCAGTGGATGAAGTGAGAGATTCAGTTAAAGGAGAAAGGAGCTATGACTACATAAGAAATGTCTAATGATATTGAGTTGCAGGACAAGCTTCAGAAAGGTAACTAATGTTTATACAGTTGACATTTAACTTATGTTTTATACAGTTTTACATTTAAGTATTTAACTTATGTTTTATAAACGTTTTTCAGAGTTTCAAACTCAATTCAACTAGTAAGTAGGTATTACAGCTTCTACAACTATAAGACTCAGCCTTTAGGTAAATGTCAATTGAATCATCCTTAACAGTTTAACTCATTTCTTTTTATGTCTTTATTATTTATGCACTTTCTTTTTAATGTAACAGGGACTGCAAAGTACTCATTTGATTATTAGAAGCTGCATAAATGCGTGTGATGGTATTTCTATGTTTCTTTCTCTTATGTTTATTGAACTATGTTTGGTAATTTTGGTTTAAAGGTTTAAGGCTATGTATCAAAGATGTTTGAATGTTTGATGGTTTTGTTTGGTTTAAAACAATGAATGACTTTATGTCTGTTTTAAAGTTTAAATTCGGCTATTGTATGGTTATTTGGTTATATTTGAATACATTTGGTTATAAATATTTGAACCCGAATTAAGACCCGGTAATTTTCAGGTATTTATCGGATATCAATATTAAGTATATACCCGACCCGAACCCGCTAAGAACCAAACCGAACCCGACCCGTTTTTTATAAATACCCGAATGGGTCCTCAACCCCTAAACCCGAAAACTCGAACCCGAATAAACTCGACCAGAAATCCGAACGGAACCCCAAATGCTCAGGACTACTAATTTCTTATTCTCTTTTGATATTTTCTCGTCTCTGGTTCAGTTCGGTTTAATTATACAGTATCGACTGTAACTTCTTAAATGTTTTGGTCTAACGAAAAGTGAAAATTGAAGTTGTATGTGATATGCTTGTTTTATGTTTGACATTCGTACTAGTTCTTAGTTTTTACATCTTTACTAAGCTCCATCGTAGCTGCTCCGTAAATGATAATATGGTTAAGCTAATATTAAATTTTACTTCGAGTCACCACTAATCTTTGATTATATGAAGTTGAAAGTGTTTTCATAATTATACTGTAATTTATATCTATCAAATATCTGTTAAAATTAAGTTTGATTTTGGCATGAGTCAGAAGTTTAGATTTGTATTTTAATCAATTAAAATAAAATAAAAATAATTTCAAAACAATTATACAACATGGAATTCTATATTTTATATAAGAAAATAGGAAACATTTTATTAAAAAGGAAATTTAACTATTTTTATATAACAATAAGAAACAATAGTAGAATGAAGTCAAACAAAGATGTGAAAAATGGGAAAACATCTTAGTAAATAGAGAAATGTAGTTAATGAAAAGATTGAATTGTTTTTGTTATTCCAAAAAATTAACTTTATAGTAAATATTGAAAAAAAATCAGTCAATTAATTTCACTCTTTCGAATTTCATATATGTCAAAATATAATTTTATTTTAAATGTATAAGAAATTTCTACTTCTATATTATTTAACTAACAGGAAATAAAAATCATATGGAAATAATTTGATAAAAGGAAATTAACTATTTTTCATAAAATAAGAAACAATAATAACATATTTTTTAAGTAGGAAAGTAAGTCAACAATTAATTAGTCAAATTCAACTCTTTTATAAAGCAATATAGGATTTATTAACAAAAGAAAGTAAAATAGATATACAACTTTAAATTAATTAATTAATTTTTTTGAATAAAATATATGTCAATATACATTTGACGTATGTCAGCTGTTTATAATTTTATTTAATTAATTCAAATGTTATTAAAAAGGGAAAAGAACTCTATAAACAGAAAACTTGAGTATTTCCATTAAAGTATAAATATTTTGATAATAAAACATAACATATAAAAATGCTCAATAAAAGAGATTAATTCTTGTAAAATTATAATTATCAAAACATATTTTAAATGAAATAAAATAAATTTTCACCAAAAGGAAAATTAAGTATAATTTAAATAAGAAAATAAGAAACATTTCATAAAAAATGGAATTTAATTATCTGTTTTATAAAATAAGAAAAAAATAATATAATGGATATTGTCTAACAAAAATGTGGAAAACATCTTAGTAAATAGAGTTGATGAAATATTAGATAACATATTTTCAAATAAATAAATTAAATTTTAAATTATTCAAAGAAATATAGATTAAATTAAATTATATATTATATGATTAACAAATTATAAACACTGGGAAATAATATAATAAAAATTAAAATTTAACAACATCTCATAAAATAAGTAAGATTAGTAAAAAAACATATATATAGTTGAAACGTATATTTTAATGTAAATTTGGAAACATATTTTGAAATAAACAAATTTATTCAAAATCACGATCATACACATTGTAGCGCATCTGCTATAGTTTGAATTTTTTTATGATGGACAAAAATTACTCAAACAATAAATATGTAAATTTTGGTCAAGACGTTTCATATTATATAGAAGAACACATAAAACGTTTCAACACAAAGTTCTTCTTCACCTAGGCTAGAACACTGGCAATTTTTCCAACCGTGTGTAACTCAAGTAGTATAACCGATGTAATCCCAGATTGTATCTATTCGAAGTTAATGATTTGCTTTTCAAAATCTAGTATAGTTGTTCTATAAGATTTACTCCATGTTGCGTCTTGTATATTAGTTCCACCTACCATTATCACCATTAAATAAGATGATAATTGATAAGTGTTTTATGTCGTACTGAGCGTGAAGAATGATCGATCATTTATTTTTTGCATCCCCCTTCACATACACTACATGATTAGACCTCAATGGCAACTTCCTTCGCTCTGCTGCAAGTCCAGATTGGACGGATTTGATCGCCCACCTCACCTCTGCTAGCTTTAGCACTATGGACCTTATCCTTATTCATATGCGTCTTCAAACCACTATATATCACGTTTGGAGGGAGAAAAACTCAAGACGTCATCACCAAGGACGGATGAGTACGAGCCAAATCCTCGTCATTGAAAAAGGCTATATGAAACAAGATAGTCACCTCGGATTACAAGACTCCTCATAAGTTCAAAGGGCTCCTTCGTCGTTGGTTTGAAGTGAGATAGATATGATGTGTTTGAACTTTAGTTTTTTCTATAATATCTTTCATTCTTTTCATTTTTTCTACTTGTATATGAACTCTTTTTTTGTTGAGCAATAAATCTGACATATTAAAAAAATAAAAAAATAAAGTATGATATGTATCCGCACTTGTAACAACAAAAACTTGTACAACGCATATTGTTTCTTTGTGAACATGTTAAAACATAGAATCCATGTAAAACAAATCTAATAATAGACCTATAAATTTTTTTTTTCATCTTATGCATAGTCAGATTTACAAGGATCTTTACACAAAATAGTACCTACTATGAAAATTGAAACTTGACATCAATGCTTAAATGATTTTCTTTTTTATTCTTTTGTTTTGTTTGATTTGATATTTTTTACGAAGCTAGGAAACAATATGTTACGGTTTACGGATGGATTAATCTCCAATTCAGGGGAGAATAATATATCACCTGTCCAAATTTTGAAAACATGATTCCACTATTTTTTACCATTCAAAATATTCATCAATTTTTCACGTTTTGAAAAAAGTGATTCCGTAATATATCACTAGCATGTTAAAATTATAATTAGAAAAAACAGAACGTGATTAATATATTAAAACTACCTTTTTAGAATTTTACAATTGTTCTACGAAAACTTTATCCAGTTCACTTTGTTCCGCTAACAATTATTCAATTATTATGTTATTATGCTATTTATCTGATATACCAGTAATACAAAACATTTTGTAAGTTAGATCCTATTACTTATCCAAAACGTTAACTTAGACAATAAAAAATTGAGAATATGTCAAACAACGTCGTATAAAAAATAACGTCGTGTGACATAAAATGATCATTGTGTCACTTAGGTTAAATGTTTGGTTCTATTAGAGGATCTAAATCATAAACTTTTGTGTGTGTATCCACCGAATCTCTTAGAAAAAATATTCTAATACCTTAAAAAGTTTGTGTGAAATTTCGATCGCGTTAATAAAGAGACTTCATTTCAATTAACATTTGCAAAAGGTATGTGCAAATAAAATAACGTTTACATTTTTACAGTCATTTGATTTCATTTTAAGTTTTCAAATATTTTCATAAAATTTTGGCTGTTTTTAAAATGAATAATCTGATACCCGTTCCAATTCAATCCGAAAGGTAGAGTACATAAAGTTTTCGTTTTGTTCAGCTTTACATACAAGTTCTCCTCATCCATCCAATTTTTGTTTTAAAATTTTAAGATTAGAATATCTAGATCTGACTTGGATCTACTTCCAAATGTAATTTTCTTAAGATTAGGATATCTATCTTTTTTTGGTATCTTAGAAAAAATGTGTGCTATTTTTGGAATAACCCTAAAAATACTTTAAAAAAATTATTGAAATAAAATTAATTTTACACAATTATTTTTTTGTAATTAAAATTATTATTTTAATAATTGAAAATAATTTTTACGCATATGAGATTTTTGATACATGTGGATCTGACCCGAGTAACTTTTTTTTTTTTTTTTTTTTTGTGTTTTTGTTCTAGATATTTGAAATTTATGGTCTGTACCCAACTCTGATCGTTCTTCAAATTATTTTATGTTATTCCAAAGTATAAATAATTATAAAGCTTTACATGAGTTAACCAAAAAAAAGTGTACAAAATTAAGCATATTTTTTGCATAGTCAAAAGATTTGTTTTTAATTATTCTACCATCGTATTATACTATTCAAAAGATTTTTTTTTAATTATTTTACCATCATATTATACTAGTCAAATTAAAAAAATTATTATATTTATCATGTTACATTTTTATTGTTAACATGATAAATATAATAAATTATTTATTTGACTAGTATAATATTAGGTAATATATATATATATATATATATATTAATCTGTTTATTTAACAGAAAAATAAACAAAAGATTGTGTTTATATTCCAAATGTTATCAATCAGAGCCTTACCACAGATATAAAAAAATTTAAAAATTTAATATTTTGTTTCTCTCTTTTTGACTTTTTCACTAATTATTTAAGAAGGGTGAAGATGTCGGGAAAACGGCCGATTCCCCCACGAACTATGTTGCTTTGTCTTATTTATACACAGAACTTTGAGTCGTGCCTATAACTACATAAACTTAACAAAAATTTGAATTTTCTACACGAACTATTCAAATTCGGCCAAAACCACCAAATCGGTAAACGGTGTTAATATTCCGTTAAAATATGCCATCTGGATGACACGTGGCATCCACGTGGATGCCACATAATCTAGGATGTCACGTGGCATCCACATGGAGTTTTTTTTTTTTTTTTTTTACTGAGATAATATATTACTAATCATACTCCAGCCGGTGAATCCACAAACAACAGATTTGAGACAACTTCACAATGATTAATTTAACAACACAAACTTTCTCATCGTTAAAAATAATTAACAAAATTGCATTACAAAAAAACAACTCGAAAAGAGGGTGAGAGATCTGTGTTCTGTTAATATGGTTTCATGTTTGAAATAGAGACGTATATGTACACATCAATTAAAAGAATTGGATTTTTTTTCTATGGATCATTCATTAAATTAAAATAATTGGGTCCTTTAGTTAAATTAATTTTTGTGAGCCCTTTAAATTAATTATTTTAATTAAAAAAATAATTAAAAAGAATTACGGGTTTTTTTCTATGAATCATTCATTAAATTAAAAATTGAGTTTTTTTGGTTAAATTAATTTTTTGGGTCCTTTAATTAAAACATTTAATTTAAAGGGCCCACAAAAATTAATTTAACTAAAGGGCCCAATTATTTTAATTTAATGAATGATCCATAGAAAAAGAGCATAATTCTTTTAATTGATGTGTACATGTACGTTTCTATTTCAAACATGAAACCATATTTAACAGAATACATATCTTTCACCCTCTTTTCCAATTTTTTCTTATACTGAAATTTTGTTAATTATTTTTAACGATGAGAAAGTTTGTGTTGTTAACTTAATCATTGTGAAGTTGCCTCAAATCTGTTGTTTGTGGATTCACCGGCTGGAGTATGATTAGTAATATATTATCTCAGCAAAAAAAAAAAAAACTCCACGTGGATGCCACATGGCATCCTATATTATGTGGCATCCACGTGGATGCCACGTGTCATCCAGGTGGCATATATTAATGGAATATTAACACCGTTTATCGATTTGGTGGTTTTGGCCGAATTTGAATAGTTCGTGTAGGAAATTCAAATTTTTGTAAAGTTTATGTACTTATAGGCACGACTCAAAATTTTGTGTATAAATAAGCCAAAGCAACATAGTTCATAGGGGAATCGGCCGTTTTCCCTGAAGATGTCTAAATTCCTCAACATTCCAACTTTTGCTTTTTCGTCTTCTCTTCGAGTTCCCAAAATTTCCTCCTAATGAGTTTCAGATTAAGCTAATGAGTTTCTCTCAAATGCTTCTTCTCCTTCAAACTAGTTCTTTAGACTCTCTACTGTTCTCCAAATTCTGATTCTTTCAAAATGTTATTATAGCTATTGAGAGTGAGAGAGAAGAAGAAGTAGCAACGATGAATGATTGCCTATTGACAAAACAGAAACAATGTGTCAATCAAATCGTATCAAAGACGAAGTTACAATACCTTTTCTCCCAAAAAGCTCTCATCAGAAACAACATTTTTTTTAAAACTACTTCTATGTTCTCTCTGTGTTCATAAATGAAGCAATCTCAATCGGTAAAACCTCTTACCCATTGGTCCTCACACGTCTCTACCTCTTGTTTATATGTTTTATGTTTGTTTTTATGTTTTGTGTATGCTTGTTTGGTATGCTTGTTTTTATGTTATACATTCTTGGTTCTTACTAAGCTCAATCTTGGTGATGTGCCGATTGAGATTGCTTCATTTACGAAGGTAGAGAGAACATAGAAGTAGTTTTTTAGAAAATGTTGTTTTTGATGAGAGCTTTTTGGGAGAAAGGGTATTGTAACTTCCTCTCTGACACGATTTGATTGACACATATATTGTTTATGTTTTGTCAATATGCAATCATTCATTGTTGCTACTTCTTCTGCACTTTCACTCTTAATAGCTATAACATTTTGGAAGAATCAGAATCTAGGGAATAGTAGAGAGTATGAAAAACTAATTTGAAGGAGAAGAAACAGTTGAGAGAAACCTAAAAGCTCAAATCTTATAGCAATGAAACAATTTAGGAGGAAGAATTGGGAACTGAAAGAGAAGACGAGAAAGCAGAAGTTGGAGTTGTGTGGAATCTAAGAGGTTTTCGCTTTTCTTAAATAAGCTATGAAAAAAAATCAAAAAGAAGAAACAAATATTGAAAATTTTACAGTTTTCTATATATGGTAAGGTTCAAATTGGTAACATTTGGAATTTGTAGAAACATCTATTTTTTTATTTTTTTATTTTTGTAAATAAAAAAGTTTTTGTAGTTATTTGCCATAATATTATACTAGTCAAATAAAAAAATTGTTATTTTTTTTTTCCATTTAACCATTACATTGTATAAGTGTTTAGTGGAACATAATATGCTTTGACTGAAAACTTATTCAATAGAATGGTAAAAGTGAAAGAATAAATATTTTTATTTGACTAGTATGGTAAAATAATTTTTAAAAGATAAATATTTCGACTATGCAAAATTTTTTTTAACTCATATAATATGATGGTAGAATAACTAAAAACCAATCTTTTGACAAAATTGTGCTTATTCATGTTTTTTTAGTCAATGTTTGTGTTTATTCATGTACACTTTTGTTTTGGTCAACTCATGTAAATTTTTATAATTGGTAATACTTTCAAATTTAAATATTCTGAAGAAGAGTTCGGTACGGACCGTACACTATGAAATTTTAAATATCTGGATCTGAACCCCTCTGAAAAATTATTCGGGTTGGATCCACAGGTATGATGATATTCAGATATGTGGAAACTGACTTAAATTATTCAAATGATAATATAAATTACATTAAATAGTAATGTGAAATTACTTTCATTTATTTTCTTTCAATTTTTCTTTTAAAATATGAAATCTTTGTTAGAGTTATTATAAAAAATACCACACATTTTTCTAAGTACCACCAACAATTTTCAAACAATTATATTTATTATACTTATATTTTAAGAAAAATATATTTGGAAGAAGATCCAAATAAGATATGGATATCCTAATCTTAAATTCAAAAAAGTTTCAATCCATACGGAGAACTTATATCTAAAGCTGATTAAAACAAAATATTCATATGCTCTAGCTTTTAGATTGGATTGGACTGGATATAAGATTATTCTCCCACCCTTAATGATGATAAATTTATAGGTTCGAAGAAGTTTTATATGAAATTTTGATTATTTTGTATACCAAATTTGATTTTTTTACCTTTTAACTTAAAAATCATTAATCGAAACATAAAGATCAAACAATCAAACAATATTAAAAAAAAAAACAAACAAACAAAGAGTAATTAATAGATAATCAAAGAATACTCATTTATAAAACCAACTAAAACTTATGAAAATATTGGAAACTTAAAATGAAATCGATTGATGTAAAAAAACATAACCGTTATTTTATAAGCACATACCTTTTGTAAATATTTTAACCGAATTTTAGGTCTCTCATTGATGCAATCGAAATTTCAACAAACTTTTTAAAGATATGTTTCGTAATATTTGTTTTAAGAGATTCAGCGGATACACAGAAATTTATGAGTTGGATTCTTTAATAGAACCATAAATTTAAACTAGGAGACGCAACGTTAAAATATATCTCACACGACGTCGTGTAAAAAGTATATTTCATCGTTTGACATTTTCTTAATTTTTATGTCATTTAAGTTAAATTTTTGATTATGTAATAGGATCTAACTTAGAAACGTTTTAGTATTACTCGATGTTCAAAAAATTGTTAGGCGGTAGTTAGGCGTTCAGTAAGAGCATAGTATCTAGAGTGATTAATCGCAGATTAGGCAGAGCCTAGGCGTTAATAAAAATTTTGTTTATTTCTTATAATATTTTATTTTATTTTATTTTTAAGTACTAATAAAACTAAATTTTGAAAAAATTGGAAAATTTAAAATGTGTGAATGTTTTTTCCTAATTGAAAATTTATAAATGTTTCACCTCTCCTATGTACAATGTGTAGATGAGTTTCTTACTCAGTAATTCTCTTTTATGTGTAATTGTTAACTATCCATTAATTGAAAATGGTCTATTTTTAAAATAAAATGAGAGACAAAAGAAAATTAATGTTTAGAGTCTTTAGTCATTTTCTTATTATTGTTTAATTAAAGAAACGACGTAGTATTTAGAAAAGTAAAAAAAAAAAGTCAAATATTAAACCGGACGATTTGGCCGATTTTAAACGATTAGTTTCACCGATTTAACATAAATCTTGGCGCTTAAGTACTATTAAGCGCCTAGTCGCCGCTTAGTTGCCACCTAGACCGATTTTTTGAACATACTATTACTAATCTATTGGGGATTAATCTATCCATAAACGGTAGCATATCTGCTGTTAACTATCAACCACAGGCAGACTAAGCAAGGCTTTAAAGTGACTCCGTCGCGATGACAACATCCAAAGTTTACCTTTGGATTCTGACCTAGCTTCTACTATAAATAAAATACCGAATCAAACAAGATAAATAAGAAAGACATTCAAAGAATTGCACACTGGACTTAGATAGTTTCCCAATGGAGTTTACCATCTTGATGATCTTTTTAGAGTTTTACTTCTCCAAACAGCACTAGATCTCATTTCGTTTCATTGCCAAAAGCTAAACTTCTAATGGCCTAAGGCTAAGTAAGACATTTTCGAAGTTGTTATAGTTAGTTGTAAGTCAATTGTCTAGAGTTAACCACTCGATACTGATCATGTACTATAAACATGGACCAATCACATAGCATAATAACCCTTTCAGATCAATACGCCAGAATGCAGACGGGTTTGGCCAAGTCTAAACCTGTGACGAGCGGATATGTCAGGTAAAGGCTTACACCCCATTTTTTATTTTCTAGTTTCCAAGTAAACTGCTAGGCTTTAGTACTTAAATCGACACCTAAACAGACCGGGCTCAAAACGGACTGGACTTGAAAGTTGAAACATGCCATGTATAAACAGACCAGGTCCTCACCCAAGAAGATGGTGGTTACAACAACGGTTTACACGATAGAAAAAAAAAATGTTCCACAATAATTTTTTTGTTTTTGTTACCACCAGGGAAAGATAATATTGAGAAATGAGTGGCGGCGATGTAATCTCTAGCATGGATAACCCGATGCACATCCTCTGCCCTTCCATGAGATCATTTTTCGGTGATCTCTGCCTCTGAATGATCTCACAAGAAGCTTACCGTCTACAGGCTTGCACAAACCGACATCAACCACAGTTGTGGCTGTTCCTCTTTTGGAATCTGGAGGGTCGTCCACATAATAGTCGAACAACATTGCTAAGCATCTGATTTGATGAGATAGGAGATAGTTTTCTTGATCTGAAGGAATAATCTTCAACATATGAAGATTCACCTGATACCGCCACGGAAAGGTTACAAAGGTGTTAGTGTTAGTGTTATCGAGTAAAGGTTGGTATATGTTACTGGGTTAACACTTACTTCTGCTTCCATTGCTCGGAGTTCATTGTAATGGTCACTTTCATTTGTCCCATTGTCATTTCCTGATGAAGAAGAAACATGGAGAGCCAGAGAAAACAAAGGAGGTCGAAGAGGATACTCCATGCTAATACGTACCTGCCAATACAACTTGATTTAACACTTAAGAAAGAAAAAGATACAGGGAAGATAGCGTTTTAGAAGATAGTCCTTTATTAAAAGTTACCGTTGCTTCTAACTTCCACAACTTTCCGACATCTGTTTTCCTGGAGAACACAAGTGCAAACTCTCTCGCACCATAATCCACCCATGAATTATTAGCTTTCTCAGGGCACAACGCTTCCACATGCACCTCAGTTCTTCCGGCTGGCTCATCTACTTCACTATCATCGTCCAAAACAAGATCCAAATCATCTTCGTATTTCTTGAAACTTGGTGACTTTCCTTTGCTAATTGGAGAATCTAGGTTCTTTGTCATCAAGGCCAACTGCCTTGACCGTGCTTGATTAGGTACTTTCGATGGGGTATCATTGGAACTGGTTAACGAAGCAGCCGCTGTGACCAAAGAGGGAAGTTCTCCATCTTCCCGTATACTTTCAAGATCTTCCTTTCCAGAAATAGATCTTCCATCTGCATCGATTTCCATAGGATCTGGAACTTGTTCCACACTGTTCAGGGTCAGAGAGCATGACTTACTAGCTGAAGATCGTATATGTAACCAGGAATCCAAAGCACAGATAACCTTATGCAGTGCCCAAGGAGCGTCTTCGCAGTTCACCACTGGTAACTCATGTTTCATAAGCAAATCAAGCTGTTCCCTGTAGCCAGTAGATGTTTCCAAAGTATTCAGCAAAAATAAACATATCAACAGAAATGATTACCTATGGAAGCTCTTATCACAAAGTTGACAATGCTACAGAAGGATTAAATTGTTGACCGCCAAGTTATTGAGAAAACCAAACTATTAAATGTACAAAGCCTACATGACTACCTACAAGGGCAACAAACCCCTCCCCAGTATTTTAGACTTTTTAGTTATGAGTGCCCTCGAAGTAAATGTTAATTTTCAGGAATTCTTTGCTTTGTGTTATTTTATTAAGACGGAAAACATACAGAGTGGTGAACTCACGCAAGAGCCAGATGCGCTTTTTTCCGCGAGCGTATTCTTTGCAGAACTGTTTGCACCCTATGCTGCTGGCGATACAATGAAAGATCAGGCACAAACGCACCACTTTTAGCTGAGTCAGTGTTATGAGCTTCTTGGCCTAATAAAACCGGTGACACTTCTGGTAAAATATCAATTCCCGCCAAATGTTGTACCCATTTATAAGGCCTTGAAGTTCTGTTCTCATCAAATGCCTGACCATCACCAAGGATGACCTTGGTTGACTGCATGGAAGACCGGCCATATGTAGAGAATTGAATATGCAATTTTAAAACTAAAGTCATCAAAAGTCACATGTAGAAAACTGAAACACAAAAACGAAAAGTTACCTGATGAGGAGGCTCAAGTCCAGCGTCGTCTGGAAATAAGTTACAAAAGATGTTTTTCTCTGGTCCATCCTGAGAGCCTTCGGCGCCAACACATACAACATTCAACTTCAGCAAGTACTCAAACTTGAGAATGACAAGTTTGAAGGATGTTGTATCAGGTATCTCATCATCATATATGTGAAGGACAACTTTGAGAGGGTGGACTTGATATAATCCTGCCTTGTCAGAACCTTCTTTGCTAGTAAGTTTCTTGGGTCGTTTTCTTCTCCTTTGTCCATCATCATCATCATCAGGTCCATCATCCTCCAACCTAGAACTCTCTGTATTATTCAACATACCTGAAAAATCAATACCAAATTAGCATTCCTTTGGTTTCAGTATTAATGAACACAGTAAGTTTTTAAAACAACTTACCTGAGTCCATTTTCGATTGTTGTCTAGCATAAGCTTGAGCATCCTTAAGGCTCCCAACTACCTCCAAATCGATGCTCTCTTCAAAAGCTTCCTTTTGTGCCAAGAGCTGTGTGTATATAACATACAGCGGCGGAGGAAGCAGCTCAGCTAGATTATGCTGCTTCAGTTTCTTTGTGTGCTGTATACCCAACTGGTTCTGTACTGGAAGTGATGCTTTCTTCAGAGACTTGAGGTGTAGAGGAAGACTTGACAAAAACTTCTTACGCTCTGCAATGGTTTCTAGTAAACTCTTCTTCTTTTGCTCCAATCTCTCTCGATGCTTACACAATTCTTTCCGCTGAATCAAAAACCATATAAAGGTGATGAACTGAATACCACTTTTTCACATTTACATGTATTATAAAAGTGATTCCGCTATATACTCTGGCGGTATTATTCATATAACTAAAATAAACAGAACATCATTAATCTACTAAAACCAGCTTTTAGCATTTTATGATTATTTTGCAAGAACTCTTTCTGCTAAGTGTTTCCTCTATTGGATCATTCGACTATTCCGATATTCCCAATTCATCTATACCAATCAAGCCCCATAAAGTCCTAAACACTCATTCATTTCTACCAAACGTAAACATTCAATCGAGAGAAACTTGAATGAATACAGAGATGGTGAGTAACCAACCTGATGAAGCTCAAAATTGAGTCTCTTAGGCATCAAAACATGCGAACTATCACTTGATTGCGATTGATCTTTGATAGCTTCAGGAGCATCTCGAAAGAACTCTTGTTCAGGAACAAGGTCAATGTCAGGATACTTAGATTTGAAATCTCTACAAGCCTTAATAGCTTTAACGTAATGACTCTTCTCGTACATAAGATTATGCAATTGCAATGTCGTGAAATCAACTGGTGCCTTTGCTCGTTCCGTCTCCGCTTTCACTTTATCTTCCTCAGTCAAAATCGCGCGATTCGCCTGCGAAATGACAAGGAACGAAACCCTAAGTTTCGTATTATAAAAAAAAAAGAGGTGAAGAGATCTGGAGAAAGAACCCTTAGAGGTTGAAGATGGTAAGAACCTGACGAAGATTAACGAAGTTGAGGAACATCTGTGTGAGGAGTTCTCGAATCTCGGATTTGTGATTTCCTTCTTTCTTCATGGAGAGCATCTTCGCGACGATTTCTTCAACGGAGGTTTTGCTTTCTCGAAGTAACTCGAGTGGAGATTTACCTGGCTTTCGCGGCGGTTGTATAGTCTCTGTTGTCGTTGCTACTTCCGACGTTGGGAATTCGTTGGCCGTCACCATTCCTTCCTCTATTTCGCCGTCCTCCATTGTCGATTTCTTCAGTCAGGCACAGTTTTACTTCTCACAGGTTTTATGATTTTTCTCTTTGTTATTTTCTTTTTCACCTTTTCTATTTTATTTTTCTCTAAACTATCTAATTACAAAGAATAATCTACTTTTACTATATGGAATATTGATTAATAATTATGTAAAAGACAGAAATTGTTTATATAATAATTTGTTTTCGAAAATTCTGTATACTGATTATGTAATTTTGATTTGATATCACCAAAATTGTTTGTCATAAAATAAATTTAGGTATAAAATAAAATAAAATTTTATCAAAAAAATAACTCTCATAGCTAAAGTGACAATTATTATATAAACATAATAATTCAAACTTATTATAAAAAAATATTATTATAAAATATAATAATATTTTATATAAACAATTATTACTATTATCTAAAATTTTCAAACTTTAAGTGACAATTTTAGTTAGTCCAAACATAGCTAAAGTCAATAGTTCATTAGGGTTTCATGCTATAGATTTTATTTTTTTGGCATCGTCCTACATTGACTTGATTGCTTTCTCATTGTTATCTTGTATTGATTACCTACAATCCAAGATTCGTAGTTGTCGGTCCAATATTTTCTTTTGGATATTCCGGTTTTCTTATAAGTTATAACGAAAAACAAAATTCGTTAAAATGGTAAGTTTTTTAATAATAATATGGAAAGGTACATTAATTGGGAAAATTTTAGAATATGTATTTTTTTTTTAACTACTAGCGCTACCCTTATGTATTTGCAGAGTTTTGGCAGGTTTTGTTTTATTATTAGCATGTTATAGTGGCATATCTCATCACAAAAAATCCAAAATCCACGCCATCTCATTCCCCTCCTTCTGGAACCGCACCGCTTCCCACCTCGCCTCGGGCGAATCTGCGTATGCAGTCTGGAATAGGGGAGATCTCGCAGAAGTCGAGTCATTCCCATTGCGACGGGTGGGAGTCCAAATATCGTATCTTCCTTTCCAATTTCGCTAGCCTATGGTCAAGCCTAGTCTACTTCTTAAAAATGTAGTTTAGAACCCGGAAAAGATTCTGCTATCTATCGGTGAGTGTATAAAAATCACCATAAAATTAAAATAGATAAAATAGGGCTAATGTAAAACTAAAAAAGTGCACATTGCCAATGAATTCAAGGAAATCTTCAACAAAAAATTAAAGTTGATATCCGTATCAGGTGTATATATTATACAACCGCGGCGACCCTTCAGTTTCCATAGAAGAAACAAATGCAGAAAATGTTTGGAAGTTAGGCTAGGAGATACGCTAAATGATGGGTCACACGATGAGATAAAGGATGCGCCAGAAGCCGGGTGATCCAAAAAAGGACAATGGGCCAGGCCCAAATTGAGTCAAAGGGTCGACGAGAAGGCTTCCAGAAAAGAGAAGGTTGGATCGCTGGTGAAAGTCTCACCAGAGAAACTTGAGTTGAAAAGTCTTCTTAGCAGTGGGGGAGGCTCTGAAACGATACTTGATGGAGGCAGCTAAGACTGGGGAGGAGGATGCGGAGATGGAGGTGGAGTCGGTGAAAAGACAAAGATAGAAGTTTCCCAACATTGCGATTTTGTGTAGATTGATTCTCTGGTTGTATTATGCAAAAACTGCTTCTAAAAGTAGAGGTTGAGCAGACAATGCTTCTATTAGCAGAGCCTGAGTAGACAATGCTTCTACAACAAGAGTCTGTATTATACAAGCAAAGGCTCATAAAATGCTTCTATACTGCCAGCCAAGGCAAAAACTGTGCCTTCTCTAGGTAAACACTTAAATAGAAACAAACGATCAGAGTGTCTATTATGTAGCCTCTTCTAGTATTATTCATTATTTGCTTGTTTTTATGCAGTTTCTGGTTGAACAATGTAGCATCTACTTATATATGCTTATATTATATAACGTCAGCTTGTACTATGCTTATTTTTACGTAGTCTGTTTGTACTATGCAGACGGTCTGGTTTAGAAAACTAGTGTAATGTTTCAAAATATTATATGTGTTTGATCTTCTCGAAATATACTCTACTTCAACTCCAGATATTGTTAGATGTAAACAAATATCGTCTTCCCAAAGAATGTACGTATGTTCATACCAAAATCGAAGAGGCTGTAAACAATCTTAAACCATATCCAAACAATAAAGTTAAGAAACTAGCCGCGGATATCGCTTGGATGTGTAGAAAATAAGAAATCATGAGGCTCAATAGCGAAATCGAATATTTTACTTCACCAAATGAAAATTGAAAATAATTGAAGATTTTGTTTTTTTTCTGTCTAGATATTGAAAAGGTTAATGGCAAACTCAAAAAAGTAAGAAGTAATGACATTTTTGATATTATTTTGAAAAAGAGGTACATTGTATTTAACCTTAAAAATGTACTCTAAAATTTTCCCTGTAAAGATACTGCCTTTCAAATAAATGTTCAAAACGTACTATGTTAATAAATCTCCCATAACCAAATTAGCCTTGTATGTCAAAAAAAAATTATTGTAATGTTTGACCACATGGTTCACATTTACCTGATCTATTGATCTTAACTCATACTTTTCTTGAGCCATGTTTGGTTTTTGTAGATTTGATATCTTATGCATTTTGTGAATTTTATGTATTTTGTAAAAACATCATTCAGTCTCCAAATATGTTACTACTACTTTTTATTACTTCTTCCACTATCTTCATTTATTCAAAGTTGAACACATCAATTATACAAAAAAAATTTGGAAATGACTTTCGTCAAAATTTAATCAAGATGCGAGTCAGGTAAGTGAAGAGGTAAGTCCCCCAAAAGAGTAACATTGATGTACTCATTTGGAAAGTGAGCAGGTAATCCCGGAATCAACAATGCAACAACCCTAAAACACCTTAAGAACCATCCTTCTCTGAACTCTCTACCTTTCCAATAAGGTATGACGAAACTCCGTATCAACTCCCACATTGCATTCATTATCTTTGGTATAGCCCATAACATATTGAAGTAGTTTTTGTTTGGCTCCTCTTCCTCTACCTGAACATAATATCAAATAACAACAATGCAGATAGATATCATCAATAGGGTAAGTGGGGATATGGGAGTACATTCTCTTATGAGAAGGAACTTTAAGAATAAGTGTGGAACAAAACAGGACAAGAATTAAGCCAATCCTTAATCCTGATGAGTGATTAATGCCAAAAAAAAAAACAAGATAATAAGTTGTTATATGCAACCAACCTTTCCTTTATAGAAACTATCATAGTAAAGGCATGCCCCAAAGTGTTTGAACATGAGTGTTTTATCATCGAAAGGCAACCTAGGAACCATGTCGTTGCAATAAACATATCTTTTGTACTTGACGTCAAACTTCTTCAACGAACCTTTCATGAAAGTTCCAAACTCCTCGTCACCTACGCGTGGCTGCCCAAATGTGTAAACTCCTTCAAGCCTTTCTAGCATTTGCTCCTCATTATGCATCACCAACACGGCCGTGAATAGAATCGCTAGGGCCCCACCTAGGCTATGTCCGGTCAAGATAAATTTGGATGTCGGATTTTGGTCAAGAATCTCTTTTAAATTACGCCTAACAGTGTAGTATGCATATAAAGTTGTTTCTTTTTGGGTTTGGTCAAGGTTTACTTCTTTAGGCCATCCTTCTTTTTGAAGGCCTAAAGCTTTCATGAATCCGCCATGAATCTTTCCCACATTCTTAACCTCATACCTATTTTGGAAATCAATACTAGTTTTATCAGGGGAACAAATCGATGAACTTAAATTAAGTAATTAATGAATATTTTTGTATATATGGAGATACATTAAAACAAAAGAAAACAAAATTACCAGGAGAGATCCAAGTCTGTACACCAATCATCGGCGTCGAAAGGATCAGTGCCTCTGAAACTGACGATGATGAGGTTTGGATTTGTGCTTGTGTCCTTGATAACTATCACCTCTGTTGATCTTTGTTTCTGGTAGCCTAAGAAATCCAACAAAAAAAAAAAGAATATTTGTCATAAACTTTTTTTTTAATACATTTCGAAAAATGAATTTAAAATCCTTAAAACTATGAAATATATACGGCAAATTTATAAACTTAAAGAGAAATTGAGGTTAGGGTCTCTATACTTTTTAAGGAGTTCAGCACACAGACCCAAATACTTGGAGAAAAAACAGAAAAAATTCTTAGTGAAAATGTGTAAGCCGTAATTTTAAGTTTGATTCAAAATTTACATTTAGCAAAAGTAAGAGAATTCAATTTTTTTTTTTTGAATTTTTTTTTTAAAATCCTAGAAAATGAAAGACAGTATAGAAATTTATCATCATTGAGTAAGTATTGGAAATCGAATTCAATTTGGTAAGATAAACTAAAATATTGCACATTTCAGACAGTATTTTAACGTGGTATTAAGTTAATTATTCATCCAATAATATAAAAGGGTAGCAGTCTCACCATTCCAACAGCTGTAGAAACCTAATAAGTCCATCTGTCCCACATTGTAATAAAAAAATAAAAAAAATTATAAGTGCAACACACAATTAATATATCTCTTTATAAATGATTTGATTTTATCTTCTTAATTAAAGGAAATCATGCTTGATCATGGTTATAAGATAACTCGACAGAGAAAAAAAGGATACAGCTAAATGACAGTCGGCATCAGTATTCATATTTTTATATGAAACTTTATGTGAAGAAAATGTTCTAACAAAATAAAACTATAGAAAAACAAATTATGTTGACCCGAAAAACTTAAGAAAATTAGTTTAGTGTGCTAAATATTATGTTGACCAAAAAAAAAATGTGTGCTAAATATTAAAAACAATATTGACTGTTATCATCTTTAAAACAATAAACCAGTACATGTAAATGATTGATTTGTGCTAGGATTACTACTGTATTACAAAGTTGAAGTCTATATGATGAATAATGTTGATAACAACAAAAACTATGTTTAAACCAATAAATATCACCTTTTATTTAATAGGAAAATGACCTAATATTGGTTGAGTACTGTGTATAGTAAAAATAATACGGTTAGCAAATAATATTTTCTTCATATATTATGGGGAGTAAAAAGTTTCTCTTCTTTTTTTTCTCTCAGCGGAAATATACTGAATTTGTTTTTTTTTTAAATTGGTGAACTAAAATTAAATAACTCGGAATAATTAGTTTCTTTTTCTACTTTTCACACTAGTCACATCCATTGTATATTAAACAAGACTAATCCGAAAGTCCATTTTTAATGATAGAATGTGAATTTGCATGAGCACAACAAAACTATTATTGTTTGATATGCAACCTATAATTTTATTTATAGCGAGAGAAAAAAAAACAAATATCGAAAAGTGGTTAGTAAAATGGAAAGAGTTAAATAATAAAACCTTCCAATGGTTGCGAAGAACGGAGCTGACAAAGTTTATGTTCTCGTACGACAGCTTAGAAGCCATAATTGACAACATTGCTTTGTATCTTTTACTTCCTCTCTCTACCTTCTGGTCTAACTCTACTCGCCGGTCGAGGTTTCCAGTTAGCGATGCAAATGTCGCTGATGTTTTTTCCGGCCAAATAATCTTTCCTAAAATAATTACAAAATAATATATTTGTTAAACTTAGGGTCTACCTCACGTTATTAATAAGGCGGAATTTGCACAAAAAATATCTAAAATTAATTGGCGTCACCAAATGAGTTCATTTGTGGGTTATCTCTCAAATGTTGTTTCAACATTCAATTAATTAAAAGATTATGATAAAGCAGGAAAACCCCCTTTGGAGTAATTTACTACCTTAGTGACGCATAATCTTTTGTGAAGTATAATTCATAGTAACCATTTTTTACGTTGAATTTTACCTTTGGTGTAATTAACCGAAATTATACACATTAGTTCTAACTAGCTTCTAAAGAAAAGAAAGAAAAAAACTCTTAAAAGAAAATCTGACCTTTGAAAAGATTTGGGAGTATCATGAAGAAGCCACCATTAGAAGAAAGAAGGTTGAGCCAAAAAGCAAGAGAAAATCCAAAAGAATAGAGAGGTTTCTTAAGGAGAATCATGAGTTTTTGAATAACGATGGATACAAAGATGATCCACCGTCGCCGGAATCTGGAAAGATCATCGTCAAGCCTCTCTTCCGAAGAATCGATGAACTTTCTATCCCCTAGATCCGAGGAGAAGAGAAGACGTATGAGATCCGAGACGGTGGCTTCTCTTGGATCCAACACAAAGTAGTTTTTGGTTTTAGACATTTTTCTATGTTTTTGGGTATGTGGTTTAATTGTCAACGTTAATTGAGCTTCAAAACGTGGAAGAGTTGTTTTGCAAGCTAAGTCACCTTAACTTTGTGTACTTATAATGTTAATAATAATAAGTATTGTGCCACGAGTCTATGCTTTGGATTTATTTATTATATAATTATATTACGATTACGATGGTCATATGAAGAAGGTTGGTGTATATCCACAAGTCAACATTATTCACACATGGGTTGTGTATATGAACCTACCGGTAGGCTGGAGACGAATATGATTTGACAAATCTTAAAGGTACTAAAATTCCAGATTGTCTAAATAATAATTAATTAGTAATATTACTCGAGTCGAGACATTTTACAAGACTTTTTTTTTTTTTTTTTGGAAAATCACGTAAAATCCATCAATTTTAAGCAGATTTTCAAATTTTGATTTTTATTTCTACAGTAAAACAATAAAACTTCAATCCAACTTAATAACTGGAAGACACTTATATTTTTTGTTCGACATCGTTTTTGTTATTAGATTATAAACTTCGTTTAAGGAAATTAAAAAAGTTTTAAAATTTTTTTTAAAAAATAAAATTCGTTTATTTTTATTTAAAAAAAAAAAAAAAAAAAAAAGCTCCGTTTAGAATTATGAACTTTTTCTTAATTCTCCATATGTTTAAAATATAAAACAAATGGAATCAAAAGAGGAAAATTTGGTTTGCAAATAGAGGATTTAAGTGTCTCGAAAAAGAGTGAATCGGATTCAAATTGAATTTGTATTTTATGATTTTAGATGAGGTTAATTAATATATATGTATTTAATACAAACTCCGATATAAATTGAGTCTGTCAAAGTTATTTCAGGCTTTGATTTCGTTTATAAGGTTTGCTTTTTGCGATTTTAATTTTTTCTTATCAAAGGTTTTGAATGATTCGAGTTTGGTTTTGGACTAATATATTCAATATTGTGCGCCACGAGTCTATGATTTGATTTTTTATTATATATTTATATTACGATTACGATAGGTCACATCATGAAGGTTGGTCTATCTTTACAAGCCAACATTATTAACACATGGGTTATATGTGTAAATTAATCTTTAATGATTTCTAATCATGAAATCTATCCCAAGATGTTCCAGATTTGTTTTAATTCAAACCTAAACAATTTCTATTAGAAGAAGAAATACTAACCTTGATCGATGCTTGATTGGCTTTGTGGATTAAGTCTTCAATTTGATTTTCTACTTTCTTAGAGCATCTTTAACGCTGGTTTCTTAGAGATTTCTTAAAAAATTTTATTATTATTTTAATGTAAAAAGTTAAGAACCCCGTATCAAAGTTTCTTAAATAAGAAACTTAAGAAACCGTTTCTTATGAGTTTCTTCAGATTTTAATATTTAAAAAATGTTTAAAAAACTTTTATGAATTTCTACTATAATGATGCTCTTAGACCTTCAAATCCTTATGATTCCCTTTAATGGATAAAGGAATCCAAAACCTTTTTCTAATTTTTTTTTTGTCTCATTTATGTTGCAGGTTTTGTGATTGTTATAAACGTCCATTCACCTTTTATAACTGCCAATGCCTACATACATGTATGTATATATCGCATCTTTAAGTGGTTATAATTATAACTATCATTCCTTAACATGCATGTATATATACACACACATAGGTTAACAATAATATATTTTTATATTATATAATAAGGTAAGAGAAGAATGTTATCAATACACCCATATTTTAATACCGTTAATCGAAACCGATCCATCACGACATCACCGGATATATTAGAATCATTAACATTAATATGAACTCGATCTTTATAATTAAACCGAAAGACATATATGATTCAGCGAATCTCATAAGGCATTACAAAATTAGATTGCCTCAATGACTAATAGTGTACTCGAGTGGAGATCTCTATTTTAATATACTTTTTTTTTTTTTTGGGAAATCTCGTAAAAACCATATTTTAACCGGATATTCAAACAAAATTTGAATTTCTTTTTCTAGAATATAAGTTCAACCCAACTATATAACCAGAAAACACTGAAGTAGCTTAACTAATTGTGCGACATTAATTTGTAGAACACTGAAGTGGAAGAAGAGCTGGAATAGGGAATAACATAACTCAACCTTAAAAGTCTGATCTAAGGAAAAACCATGGGTGTAATAGTGCTAAGATTAGATTCATTATGAATTATATTAAGTATGCATGGGAACAAAATAAAACCATACACTAGTGACTGAGTATTTTTTCCCTGTAAAAAGTTTAATTTTAAATCTACATTTGATATATTTCGCAAACTTGAATCATAATTTCTCAAATTAATGACATTTAATATTTAAATTTTTATTAATTTATAATGTATTTTGATTATAACAGATACATATGTTTTATAATTTACTATTTTTTTATCTATTATTATTTTAAATTCATAGTGATTTACAGTTAAATATATATTATAATGTATAAGGTAATAAACATGATATTATTATACTAATTTTTGTAAAGTCTATATTATATAAAAATAATATCAATTTATATATTATAATTTTGAGTTATTATAGTTGTAAGTATGTGTATAACTATTTATAAAACGACTTTTATCGTATATGTTTGGGATAAATCCACTCATGTTAGGCGAATCACTTAGCGCCACATGTCTCTATTTTATACTCATGTGAAAAATCCTAGAGGAGTTTAGGCCTATCCATCAAGGCCCAAGCAAATCGACGGATGAGACCACTTGGACTTTCTTTCGTTCGCTAACGGTGTGATCACTTTAGGACAGATGAGGAAGTAAGTAACTCCATGAGCAAGACAGACAACCCGTCAACCCGGTTTAATAGCACGTATAGATAAAATTATATAAATATAAATCTATCTCTAACGAGAAAAGGATCAAAAATTTTAACTACATTTATCTTATTATTTTCTACCTCGAGAGAGCATAAACACTTTTCCCTTTCCTTTTCTCTCTTGAATCATTTTTCTTTCACACTAAAAGGCCATTTCTAGATATTCCCAACTCCCAAAAAAAAAACATATTCCTTCTTACTTTTCCATCTCAAAGTGCCTCATAAACCATCATATACACTATAGACTATCCCTTTTCGATCTATTGTGAACTCATCTCTTTTCTTCACCCGTTTTCCTACATTTTCCTTCATCTATCCGACTATCCCCATGTCTCATTCTGTGGGTTTTCTCTATTGGAGTAATCGTTTGAATTAGTCAAGAAAAATGTTCTAATTGTGTTACGATTAGGATCAAAATAAAATGGAAATTAGACTTATTATTATCGTGTAGGATAAGGTAAGTATGATTCTTATAAGATTTGGTGTTAGCAAATCTTCTCAATATTAGGGTCTTAGTGTTGAGGCTTTTTTCTATTAATATCACTAGCTTTGTGTGCTTTGATATATTGAGAATCATAAAGTTTAGTTTTTGTGAAGTTTTATAAACACTTAATAAAATAAGCGTAGTTCTTTATATTGATTTTTGACATAGATTCTCTCTATTATTTCCTATTTTCTGATTTGAGTTAGATAACCGTCAAAAAACACTCCTCAACAGTGTTTTCCTAACTGTGACGCTGGATCTTACTCTTTAATGGACAACCCACACAATTAAAAAAAATCGTTGAAACAATATCTATAGATATATGTATGATTATAATTTTGAGAAATGATATTTATAAAACATACATGTAACATGTTTACCCACAAATCTATTGAACAAATATAAAATTACATTACTCTGCAATTATCTATAAATATGATAAAATTAGTCTTATAAGTATATATATTTTTCTGATAAATACCAATTACATACTCTAGTAAATATAAATGTATCATGTAAACTATACTTATCATTGCATGTAAATGATTCAATTTTAGTTTGAAAAAAAAAAAAAATTTACCTCAAATCTAGAAAATATGTCGATGAGGAGATGAACTACTCAATTGCTTTTTAAGATAATTTTCTGAGTAAAAAAAACATGATAACTTTTTAGTAAGAAAAAAAATCATTTTTATGATTATTTAAAAAAAAATATTATCAGAAATATCTTGAAATTCGGAAAAAGTGGATAAAATCCATCGACTCCGAATGGAGAAAACAGATCAGGCGGAAGAGATCAAACTAATAAGGCGAAACAAGTGAAATTCAAAGCGATATGGCGGAATAAATGCAGATCGGACTAAGTGATGCAGATCAAATATTCACATAATAAAAGACACCATTTTGAATAAAATATATTTTGCAGAAAACTATATATTAAAATAAATTATATTGAAAAAAAATAATGAGATGGTTAATTTTAGGTAAAAATAATCTAATATTTTTTACTTGATAATTTTTTTTTATTTTAAAGTATTCCCAAAGTATATCTAATAAATATGAGACATAAAATTTGAATAGTAGATATAATTAAGATAATTTTTATATTTGAAATCACTTAGTGTGTACCCTTTATTTTATTTTTCTTTGTAACATGTATCACTATTTGGAACACATTACTCTTTTTTTTTTTTTTTAATAAGCAACAAAGCAGATCAATTTCATAAAATTTAGTAAACATGTAGTTGTTTTTAGAAAAACAAAAAATGTAGTAGTTAAGCTAACCTCTTGCATTTAGTAATTCAGAAGCTAATGTTTATAAAGTTTATGTGTATTTATATTAGCGTATTAAGCTAAATTTTAAGTAAAATTTTATGTTTATACAAGTAAAGAATAAAAACTTACTTAGAAACACATGCAAATGATTCCATTGGAGTGGTGTGTTCGCGCTTATTCCACAAGCAGAGCACCCACCATCTTTTAGTTAGATATTATTATTTGTAATTTTGTTTGTTCATGATCATTATTATTATTTTTCTCCTGCATTGACACCTATATACAAAAACTGAAAAGCAATTTACTCCAATAAAATACATCAAGATATTAATACAAATATTATCGTGTATAAATTATATACGTAACTTCATAGTTATATGTGATAACACATGTCTGTTTTATGGATCCATAAGTTATTTTTATATTTAAAATTTTAATTATTATTTTCATGGCTCTTAAGTTGTGACATTAATATTTGTACGCTAACTAATAATTTATAATGTCTAATATATACCTATATTATTTAGTAATCAGTTATCAAACACATAATTTATAGTTTTACTAATATCATTTATGTATATTATTTTCAAATTACTAATACCATAGATAAATTATATGGATTAGCAAATTAAAATTTTAGGGATTCCTTAATTTTTTTTATCATAATCATAAGTAAATGTTTATGGACTGTGAAAATTATTTGTATAGAAATGGTGAAGTATGTTAACAATTTAAAAGATAAACATTCGATGAATAATATAGCAATTTTCTGACAAAAAAAATAAAAGTAATATAACAATTTTAAATTTAATATAATTTATAATATTTTGTTTGAACTATGTTTTGTGATTTTAATTTAATATAATTTTAGTTTGGAAAATAATTATCGGGGTAGTTTAGCGAATCAACTCTATTTTCTATTCTATAAATATTAATTTAATCCACTTTAACCATTTAAATTGGTTTTGTGAACCGCCAAACCCGTTTGATCCGCTTTTATTCTGCTAGATTCACTTATTCTGTTTAATCCGCTTTCCCATTCGCAGCGTTATTTGTATCTACACGTTTTTCAATGGCGATTCAAATATTTGAAATTTTTAGTCAGGTTCGCTTATACTATTTACAAGTTAACACTTAACACGAATGGCAATATATTATATATATGCGGTACAGTTCGCTCCGTATTTTGAACTGCCTTTATACTGCTACTTCATTCAAGGTCTTCATTATCCTTACCTTGAATGGGTGGTGTTACAAAGATGGATTTGCACGCAATATGGGATGACCGTGAATCACATTATCTTTTCCATTCATAATTTTCCTGAATAAAGTAATATAAACAGAGGATGGTTTGTACATGGTTCAAAGCTTTATGGGAGCTTTATTGGAATAAATGGACGAACCACATAGCAGTACATACCAAATTTTTTTGAGTTATTCAATCCCTTTTTTTTTTCACATAAAAACTGATTCAATTACTCAATAATACGAATGTCAACATTTAGTTTATCAATTTCCACTAATGGTAGCAACCATATGGGTGGTACAACATGCATTATGCCAAAATAAAGAGGGCAAATCGAAGCTTGATGTGCGATCGCATCAGCTGATTTGTTGCCTTCACGCTGCCCAAACTTGAAAGAGAAAGAACCCATCGGACCAACATTCGAATCCTCTAAAATGTCTCCCGTGAAGTTCCTAAGTCGAAGCCAATCTCTAGGAGCAGCAATTGCATGCAAAAGAGTTTTACAATCGGATTCAAAACAAACGTTGGTATAACCAAGTTGTTTGACACAAGAAACTGCCCAGGACATTGCCGCTGCTTCCGTTTCCAAAGCAGAGCCTAACCTCGGGTAACACTTTGCTCCAAAGTGAATGATTTCTCCTCTGTGATCTCGAAAAATCCAGCCAATACCACACTTCTTATCTAGTTTTTTCCAAGATCCGTCCACGTTACACTTGAGTTGACCCTGCTCTGGAGCTTTCCAATTGACAGATCCTCTGGATACTGGTCCTCTGTTGGGAGCAGCTTGAGTTGAGGTGTTTGCTTGGAGCTAGTCATCCGCATCTGCTGTAGCTTACCTACCAATTTATCAGCAGGTGAATCAATCCCAGAATAAAGCAGATCATTCCTGCTCCTCCAAATGTACCATAAAATCCAAGGCTAAGAGGTGAATCTCTTCCTACTCTCCTCAACGTTCACATTTTGAGGGATTAAAAGTCTAGCTAAATTCTCATACAGGGAAGAATCAGCCTCGGGAAAGAATAAAAAGCTTACAGGAGAGGAAGCCCAACAAAGTTTGGCATAAGGACAAGTGAAGAGCAAATGGTTAATTGTTTCGTCCTTGTCCTTGCATCTCGGGCATTCTGCCACAGAAGACAAATATTTCTTCTTCATTGAGACTCCTACTGCTAAGGCATCACTCAGACTTCTCCAGAGGAAGTGTTTCACCTTTGGAGTTGTTTTGACCTTCCATAAAGCTTCAAACAAGGGACTCAAGCTAGGATTAACCACCTCACCAGACTTCTCCTGAAACTTGTTTCTGCTCATCCACAACCAATAACCTGATCTAACCGAGTAAGCTCCATTGTTGTTGTATATCCAGGAGAACTTTGATATTGGTTTATTCTTACCAGGTTTCTCACGACAAATGAGCTCCACTTCCTGAGCATCAAATCCTGCATTCAACATAAACAAATTCCACTGATCCGAAAGACTCCTCCTTAAAAAGAATCAACTTGTAAGAATCAGGATCAAAGAGGTCATTTGGCTTTGGAGGACGGGGTGGTTCTGTGTTTAACCAGGGGTCAGAGAGCATAAACACTTTTTGGTCTACCCATTTTGCTCTATTTCTTCCAGTGAATCCTTTTTCCCGTATCTGGATTCTTCCACCAGAAGGAAGCTAAGATTGCAGAGATCTTGGAGCATAGCTTTTTGGGGAGTTTGAAGCAGCTCATAGTATAAGTTGGGAGTGCCATTGCTACAGCTTTAACCAAAGTTTCTTTCCCTCCTTGGGAAAGATATCTTGTGTTCCAGCAGTTCACTTTACTTGCTACTCTGTCTTCAAGTTATTTCAGAGAGGTGATCTTAGAACCTGTAAAGAGTTCAGGAAGACCTATATATTGACCTTTGCCTCCTTCTTTAGAAATTTCCAGCAGGATTTTTAATGGGCCCTTAACCACATCTGGAACTTTAGAACCAAAGGAGATGGTTGACTTAGGGAAGCTCACTTTTTGACCTGAGATTCTGCTGTATTCATCTAAGAGATTTCTAACCACTGTTACCTCTTCCAAAGAAGCTTTGCAAAAGAATAGGCTATCATCTGCAAAAAGGAGATGAGAGATAGCCGGAGAATCCTTTGCAATCTTTATACCTGAGATGAGATTAAGTTCCTCAGCTTTGTTGAATCCTGCTCCAAGAACTTCTGCCACCAATAGGAATAAGAAGGAAAAAAGAGGGTCACCCTGTCTAATTCTCCTGGAAGGGCTCACTGAACCATACTGATTACCATTTACCAGAACACTAAAAGTTGCAGATGTCACACAAGCCATGATTCTAATGATCCAAGGTTGACAGAACCCCATTTTGCTCAAGAGAAGCTCAAGAAAAGGTCATTCCACCCGGTCAAATGCTTTGAGCATGTCAGTCTTCACTGCCAAGAACCCTTCAGCAACAACTGGATTTGTTCTCAAGGCATGATGGACTTCATGAGCAATTAAGATATTATCGGATATCAGTCTGCCCTTTAGAAAGGCAGCTTGAGTTTCTGAGATGATTTCAGGTAACAAGAGTTTTAATCTGTTGGCCAATACCTTAGCAATGATCTTGTAGCTGAAGTTGCAGAGGCTGATTGGCCGGAACTCACTAAGTTTCTGAGGTCTCTTCTTCTTTGGGATCAAACAGATATTGGTTTCATTGATTCTACCATCTAGCTCACCTGTTTCCCAGAAACCTTTCACCAAATTGAAGATATCTTCTCCAACAATATCCCAGTACCTTTGAAAAAAAGCTCCAGATAACCCATCAGGACCCGAGCATTTATCAGGGTTCATCTCAAAAGTGGCATGTTTCACTTCCTCCTTAGAAATATCCTTCATCAAAGCTTGATTTTGGCTAGGGGAGATGCGTTGATCCAAATTCTGAAGAAGAGAAGATTGGTACATCAAGGAAGCATCCTGCAATTCTGAAGAATAGAGTTTTGAGAAATGTTTCACAGCCTTTCCCCTAGCCAAAATCAAGCTTTAAAATATTTTAGATAATATTTTAAAGAAAAAATAATCACATAAAAAAAAATATTTACTAAAAATTCTATAAAAGCTCATTTCATTTTACGCACCAAACTTTATAAGAAGTTCATCTCCTCCTCGTCGTATTTTCCAATTTGAAGGTTAATATTTTTATTTTTATAAAAGTAAAATTAAATTTGTTTACATACAAATATACACTGATAAGTATAGTTTATATGATAAGTTAAATGTGTTCGTGTAGTTAGGAGTTGCAGGAAGAGACTAAAGAGTGTTGGATCTGAGGCAAACTCATTTATGTTTTTCTCAGGGCCTTGTAATTGGTTGGGCCACCCTGTGCATACATTTTTTTCAATAGATATATATCCTCACATCAATAATATATCCTTACTATTATTTAGACAGTACCCATTTAAAAAATACATTTAAATTCTAAAAAATTACATACAATATCATTAGTCTTAAGAACTAACAAAAAAATTATTAATAATAAAAATGTATAAAAACACTTAATATATATTTTTACTATTAAAAATATATATTTTAAAATAAAATCTTCACAAAATCTATTTTCAATTTTATTCAGATTATACTTAACTAATTTTTACTATTAAAAATAAATGTTTAAAAATAAAACTTTCACAAAATCTGTTTTCAATTTTATTCAAATTCTCATGAATAAATCAAGTAAAACAAAAAATTAATTTAAAAAGTAGTAAATATACAAAATAATAATAACTAATTTAGAGGTTCCAAAATAAATAAAAAATAAAATTATAAACAAAATTTTCAATTTTCCACTATAATATTACTACTTAAAATTAATTTTAAAATCATATAATATAACATATATAATACTTTTTTTTTCAACAAAAATTATATTAATTAATTAAAATGGTTCAGAGATCCAAACCGGGGAACATAGTTTACATAATTTATTTCGGCATAATTAATTCTAACACTTCGAGCTAGATTATTTGCTTTCGTATTTAAAGAGCGAGGGATATTAATTAATTTTGATTATTTGCTTTATCTTTATAGCCAAAATAATCTAATAAATCTTTATCTACTATCCATATAACCAAACACAATTATATAATTAATCCTTATTAACAATTAGATAAAATTTACATAATAAATCAAAATTTTTGTTTGTTTTACAAACATAAAAGATATTAACTTAAAATTCAAAACATTCATGTAAAATCTATTACTTTCTTTGCAAGATTAAAAATGAAGATTTTTAATAAATCAAACATTTACGAAAAATAGATTTTTATACTTATAATTTTTTATTATTTAGTTAGTATAAAATGATAGATATTTAATACTAATATATTTTTTATATGAATCAAATAGCTGAAATTAATATTCTCTTACTAATATTTGGAGAGTACAGTTATAGAAATAACATTTAATTTGTTGAATGATAAATAATAACTTAATTCAAAATTATTATTTAAATATTAAAATTGTAATTCTATAATCAAAACTTTAGAATAAAACTGAAATCTAAAAAAAAATCAATTCGCGCTATAGTGCAGGATATAATCTAATACAAATTTAAACGAGTAGTACTTAATATGTGTTAATTAACGAAATTATCAGTCAATACATGCATCCACATACAATTACGTTTGAAGATTTATGTATAAATCATTTTTTTTTTGTGATGCATACATTGTATGAACCTTAAAAATTGCGTAAAACCTACTTTACTAAAAAAAAATGAAAACAAAAAACTCTATGTCAGTAAAATACGTAGTTATCATATGAAAAACCAAAATTTAGGGAAGACCTAATAAGATCTATGAATCAAAAGATATTATCGAGTTTTTAGAATAGATTTTATATCAGTTGCTACTTTCTCTTTCTTTGGATGCTCACACGAAGAAAAATTGCCGATAGGTAGCATAATTTTTAAAAAGGTCCAACAAATCAGGACAACTACGGAGAAACACGAAAAATATGTTTTTTTTTTAATATTGAAAAGGCGTAGTTGCTTTACTTGTGCGTCGACGCAAGAAAATTGGTAATGTTTTAAGTGTGGCAGTGCAACCTAATGGGAGTGATTGTAGAGCATTTTACAATAATGATTTATTTATGGAACAACCAAAAGTATACAACAAAAACTAAATGTAAGTCCTTATCAAATCTACCCCAATGCGTATTTTCAAGTTTGATGTTTGGTGTCAAGCAGGGCGGATCCAGTAAATTATTTAACAAGGTGCACGATATTGCAAAAAAAAGAATCGAACCTCTTCTTACATTTAATAGGTGCGTGTAAAACCACGATGCCATTTTAATTATGTTTTACAATATAAAAATCATATTTATATTTTAGTAGGTACACTTGCCCCCCAACACTCACCACCGCCCCTAGTGTCTAAAAGTCCCATGCTACTACGAAGAATGCATTTTTGTTTAAAAAAATATATGTTGGATAATTATTTACTCAATTATTTTCATTTCAACGAATTACTTTTATTTTCCTCTCTTATTATTGAAATCGGGGAAAACAAAAGAATTACACCTGTAAACCAAAAGCTAAAAAACAAAATCAAGATGTCCACTACGTAGAACAAAGGTCATTCAACCACAACTATAATTATTAGGATAACTAAAATAAATATTATGGTAGATATTTTATGGATAGATAATTTCTAATTTTTTAGATTTACTAAGTAGATTATATCAAGTTGTTAGTCTCTTCTTTGTATAAATATGTGCTTAACCCTAATGAGAAAGCTAAGCGATTCTAAACCATTCACAATTTATCATCGTATTAGAACAAGATCCAATTAACCTTTGATTCCTAAATTACTAAATCGCTCTCTCTAATTTCTTCTTCCGCTCCTTTATTTGACCTAGAACAAGATTTCTTGTCTCTTAAATCTCGTTCTCATCTCTGTCTTTCATTCACGAAAACAGAGTCTTCTCCATAAGATTTTTTCGTGCTTCGTTTCTTTTTGTCCACGATGTCAATCACGACTACGGAATCGAAACACAAGACAATTTCACCCTACAATCTATCATCCAGTGATAATCCGGGTGCTATAATTCTTCTCCGTTATTAAACGGAACTAACTATGATGAATGGGCCACCAACTTCTGTATGGCGCTTAGCTCACAGAAAAAGTTTGGCTTCATAGATGGAAGCATACCATGACCAGCTGATGATTCTCTAGAGCTAGCTGATTGGATAGCTAACAATCATCTCTTGGTAGGATGGATCAAACAGACTATCGACCCCAAGATACGTTCTTCAATCTCAACTCGTGAAATTGCAAAGGAATTGTGGGATATCATTAAGAAGAGATTCTCGATTAAAAGTGGTGCCCGTTTGCAACAACTTCCCAATTTTCTATCAGCCTGTAAACAGAATGGTTCAACCGTTGATGACTACTTTGGGAGATTGACCAAGATTTGGGATGGTATCGCCGAGTGTATGAATTCAAAACGTTGCACGTGTGGGAAGTGTACTTGTGATCTTAATACAGCTCACGAGCAGGAACGAGAAACCCTGCGAGTTCACGACTTTCTCTCTGGTCTTGACGACGCAACCAATGGAGTGATTCGATCACATATTTGTGCTATCTCGCCTCTCCCTGATTTGGACAGTGTGTATCAAACCATTACACAAAATGAGAATATCCGTTCAACTGTCACTCAAGAAACTCCGGTGATGAGTTTTGTTTCTCAGCTAAAGCCGTCGGTTCCTGAAAGACCCCATTCCAGATTTGTCTAAGTCCGTGAGATTTTCTCGTCTGGATCATGACTTGATCCGCACATCTATCAAATTCTATGTCCATTCCTTAGTTATTTCCTTTATTTCATTATGTGATTCGATACTTAGAGTCGATATGCAATGATTAGAGTAATAAACAGAAACGGGAACTTTATTAAATATGTAAAGGATTCGGTACAACTTATGAGTTTGCAACATAGGTTATTATAAGTTTATACATTCGATCATAACTACTCCGAATACATCACCACCCATCTTCCCGGCCATGAGTCTCTCTAAACCAAATCCTTCCCGCAATAACCACCTTTCCCTGAAACATCCACAGGACGTAAGTACATAAATTTACTTAGTGAGATGATGCACGTTTTAAGCTTATGCACGCTAATCTTTTGTTATTCGCCTAGTCCGGTATCGCGTTCGGGTCTGAGGGCAAACGCATGGATTCTAGCCGAGTCTCGGTGGATTCAGACCGATCCCCAAGCCGTTCACCCATCCTCGCTGCCCCTTGAACCGTCCTACATATACCAGAACCAAGTTATGCAGAAATGATTAGGAATTAAGAACGATAAAGCAGGATATGAAGCAATCATTCAAACAGTCCCTAAAACGAACGCATAGACCAACTGCACGGCCGGAATGCCTTCTGTCACCAAGCACAAAGCCATGGCAACACTCAACTCCGATCACGCAGGCCATCGAACGTGACTGCACCGATCCCTTCTTGGCCGATGAACCGCTCAGTAATCTCCCGATGATAATGCGATTTTTCTCGATGAACACATAGAGTTTCTCGATGATTTTTATCGGGATTTTTTCTTCTGTTCTCCGTGTGTGAAAACTGGCCAAAGGGCCTTTATTTATAGTGTTTTGGCCGAGAAATAACTATCCGGAACCGCTTTCCCGTAAGCGTCCGTTCAGCTCCACACGTCCGTTTGGCCACACGTAGTAACCGCTCGGATAACTGCCCATGATAACCGCCCGCCACTCGAGTCAGTCACCGAGCTAGCTGACAGTCGCCGAGGTGACTTAGCTCGGCCAGCTGGCCATAGTTCACCGAGCTTAGCTGAGCTTTCGGCAGCTGATCCAGCTAGTTAGCTTGTTCAGCTCAGCTGATTAGCTCGAGCATCTTGACTTAATCCGCTTCTCTCACTCATTCCAAGCTAAGGCTAGCTCTTCCTTAGACTTGTCCGAGATCTTTCCTTCTTTTCTCGGACCAAGTCGCATCCGACGATCCTATTGAGGATCGCGTGCGTTACAGTTCCTAACACAACGACACGATCTTTTAATCGGGATCCTTCGAGACAATGCACAACATCTGCTCAGATAGGACATGAAGCGTGCTCGTGTTTAAAGTAGTTGGGTATCCATAATGGTACGACACTTCTAGATGCGGTCGTGGCTCTTCTAATAGGGGTCGTGGTCGTGGTCCGGTTCGAGCTAGGAGCACAACCATCGTCAGTGCAAATTCAACTTCCCAAATGTCCTCTGCTCTTCTCACAAATAAGGATCGACAAGGTTTAAGTGATGTAACTGGCGAGCAATGGGAGATTATACAACGTATGATTAAGATCGCAAGTAAGCAAGATACTCTAAAAGGTAAAGAGAATGAATCATTGATACAGGTGCAACTCATCATATGACCGGTCAAATCGCTTCCAGATGTTCGTTCCATCATCCTGGCTTCCGTTAAGCTGCCGGCTGGATCTAATATTCTTGCTTCTAAGCAAAGAACGATAAATATTACTAATGAGTTAGCTTTGCTAAATATGTACCTTGTTGATGGTTTTGACACAAATCTGATCTCCTTGGGACAACTGCTCACAGATAACTTTCTTGTGGGACAAGTAACTGATCGACTCTTGATTTTGCAGGACTAAACCTCGAAAATGCTGATTGGAATTGGTGAAAGAAAGGGAGAAGGATTGTATCGGTACTGTGGGGTTAAGGAATTGCGTTCGTCGCACACATGTATCTCGAATATTCCGCTTTTATGGTATTACCGTTTGGGTAATCCGTCTTCTCGAGTTGTTGGACTGATTCCGAGTGTTTCTAGTATTAGTAGCAATAATGAAATTTTGCTTAATAATTGTGATGTTTGTCTTCAGACTAAACAAACACGTCAATCTTTTCCAGACAGTTTCAGTAATGCTAATAAAGTATTTGATCTTATTCATTGTGATTTGTGGGGTCCTTATCGCACAACACCATTTTGTGGATCTCGTTATTTTTTAACAATTCTTGATGACCATTGTAGAGCAGTTTGGGTGTATCTATTGCCAGACAAAACGCAAGCTCTGCGTCATCTCCGAGATTTTGTGGCATTAGTTCATACACAATTTTCTCAGAAAGTGAAGACAATACGAAGTGATAATGGAATAGAATTTACATGTCTCTCCTGTTTTTCCCAAGAAAATAGAATTGTACATGAAACCTCCTGTGTCCATACCCCGCAACAGAATGGTTAGGTTGAACGAAAACACAGGCACATCTTGAACGTTGCACGGGCTCTACGCTTTCACGCTCACATACCTATCGAATATTGGAGTGAATGTATCAAGACAGCTGTCTATCTCATGAATCATGCTCCTTCACACTTACTCAATGGTAAGACTCCGTTTGAAAAGCTTTATGGTCGTGTTCCTTCTATTCAGCATCTACGGGTCTTTGATTGTCATGCTTATGCGCATAATCTGAATCATCAAGGGGATAAATTTCCTGCTCGTAGTAACCGTTGTGTATTTTTGGGATATCCAACGGGGAAGAAAGGATGGATGCTCTATGATCTTAAAAAACATGTGACGTTTACATCTCGTGATATAGTTTTTTGTGAAGATATCTTCCCTTTTGTTTCCAACGGCTCTTGTGAGTCTCCAACGGAATCGAATGTTCTACCACCAACACTTGGGTTTGCTAGTGAAGAAGCTGAAAATGTTTTGGAAATAGAAACGTAACAGCCTGCTACACAACCTCCTCTTGCAAACTCCGATGGTGTCAATGCTGAAACGCAACATGAGGAGGATGTTGTTCCGCCTGAGACACAAAATGATGCTCCTATGCAATTTGAGTTAGAGAGTGAGCAACATCTAGGTCGTGGTCAATGGTCTAAATTTCCGTCTGTTAAGCTCAAAGAGTATGTAGTCGGTACCGCCTCCATATCGTCTCCCCTCTCTCTCATTATTTATCTTGTGATAAAGTTTCGCCTCAACATTGCAGTTTCTTAGCTTCTATAACGACGAATGATGAACCACGGTCTTTCAATGAGGCTATGCAAGATAAAGTCTAGAAAGAGGCTATGCGATCAGAGATTAATGCTCTTGAACGGAATCGTACATGGGATCTTGAAACGTTGCCACCTACGAAGAAGGCTCTTGGAAGTAAATGGGTGTATACCATCAAATATCGTTCTGATGGCTCTATTGAACGACACAAGGCTCGGCTCGTTGTTTTGGATAATCATCAAAAAGAAGGTATTGATTATACATACACGTTTTCTCCTGTGGCTAAGATGATGACCGTCCGTGTGTTCTTGGATCATGTAGCTAAAAACAATCATGAAATTCATCAAATGGATGTTCATAATGCTTTTTTTCATGGCGATTTACATGAAGAGGTGTATATGAAGCTGCCTCAAGGTTTTTCCACATCAAATGAGACACGAGATTTTTGCCTTCGCAAATCTCTATATGGCTTAAAGCAAGTTCCTCGCTGTTGGTTTGCAAAGCTCGTTGATGCTTTGATTCGCTACGGTTTTTTACAAACAAAATCTGATTACTCGCTCTTTGTCTACTCCAAAGATGAGAACTCGATCAGAATTTTGGTTTACGTCGATGACTTAATCATATCGGGTAATTCTTCTTTCGTTATCAAATTGTTCAAAAACTATCTCTATACATGTTTCTACATGAAAGACCTTGGCGCTCTCAAATATTTTTTAGGAATTAAGGTTGCTCGTAGTCTGGCTGGGTTTTATTTATGTCAACGCAAATATGCCACTGATATCGTCACAGAAGCAGGTTTACTTGGCTGTTAGCCTGTTGGCTCACCCATCGACCAGAATCACCGACTTAGTCTTGCCGATGGTCCGGACTTTCTTGTACCTGAACAGTATCATCGGCTCATTGGACGTCTTATATATCTTGCCTTCACATGTCCTGACCTGACATATGCAGTTCACATTTTGTCCCATTTTATGCAACAACCAAAAGAGGCGCATTGGCTTGCTGCGTTGAAGGTAGTTCGATATCTTAAGGATACTCTCGGTCAATGAATATTATTACGCACAGATTCGAACTTTCACTTAACAGGATGGTGTGATTCCGATTGGGCTGTTTGTCCGTTGACTCGTCGTTCACTTACGGGCTGGATAGTTCACCTTGGCTCTTCCATTATCTCATAGAAGACTAAGAAACAAGACACAATCTCGTGTTCATCAGTGGAGGCAGAGTATAGGGCGATGGTGGCGGTCACCAAAGAACTCCTTTGGCTCAACTTGATGCATTTTTTTCCAAGTTGGACATTTCGAATCTCCATGTTCCAACTTGAGGAGGGGGATATTAGGATAATTAACATAAATATTATGGTAGATATTATATGGATGGATAATTTCCAATTTCCTAGATTTACTAAGTATATTAGATCAAGTTGTTAGCCTCCTCTTTGTAGAAATATGTGTTTAACCCTAATGAAAAAGCTAAGCGATTCTAAACCATTCATAATTTGTCAATAAGGCAGAACAGGAACGTGAAAGAAGCAAAAATCCAGAGGTCCTAGGTCTTTCCCACTCAAAAACACCTTCATCCACAACAACAAGCCATTAACAACATAAACTTGAGATTATGATCATCTTTCAAATCACGTATTAATTTTAATGAAAGGGAATGAAATCTTATTACCCTTTTCAAAATTCATTCACAACATGGTTAAGTTTTGAAATCATTCTTCACCCGTAGTCTCCCTAATATCACTACGAAACTCATAAAATCCAGTGACAATCTGATTAGGATTTTTTACTGACTGATGGTATCTTCAAAAATCTTGACAAAAACTAAACCTCTACAACTAAATAAATATATCAAAAGGTAAAAACGGCGTCGATAAAAACGATGCAAAAATAAGCCGGACTGAACTCAAAATGTAAAGTTGGAAAAAAAATCCAGAAACGAAATTCGTCCACACAGCGAAAACAAAAATCCGAAATGATGGGATAGAAAAGAGATCGGCGCCAAAGTCGCTAAGACATTGCTTAGAGGTCATCGCTGCCAAAAACGTAAACGCAGAAAAGAAAACAAAAATTCAAAGAAATCCTAAAAAAAATTAAGTAAATAGTAATCCAACATATGTTTATTAAAAACATAAATGATGCCATAATCTAAAAGTATTAATACTGTTTTAATATTTCAAATCACATTTAGAATACCGAAATACATAGTGCATATTTTCATTCTTGATTTAGGTGTCATGTCATTCAACAAAAGATATAAGAGTATTTTCGTCTGTTCTTCGCCAAATGCATTTATGTTTTTTAAACATATATATTGGGTTACTATTTACTTAATTTTCGCCGTTTATAATTTTATTTTTACTCGATAGTTATAACCACAGTAACCGACTTTAACCACTAAAAATATAAATATTTGTCATTTAGAATAACAAGTTGAACTATGATATATTCCGTGCTATAGCACAGACAAATTGCAATTATAGAAAAATATCCAAAAATTATAAAATTAGGATATTTGAAAATTATAATTCTTTCAAAACTTTATGAAAATTATAATATCTAATATTTGTTAGCACCTAAAAACAGAACTAAATCGGTTTAAATTCTTCTTTAAAATCTTCACAAAATCTATTTTTAACTTTTTTTCAAAAAAATTAAAATAAATAAATTATTTAAAACGAAAATTATAAATAATTAATTTAATATTTAATTAAATGATTACATAATAATTAATTAACTAAAATATCCTTAATTAGAGATTTTAATTTGTTCTTAGATGTAATAACATTGTGATGTAATTATTAACATTTTGTAAAATTTATTTATAAGTGTTCTCTCCCAAATAATATATAAGAGATAATAAGAACATAAATGAGCGGAATCCAAATAAGTGAAAAATAGTAGTTATAGTAATTAAAAAATAAAAAATAAGAAGAATAAATTGTTCATCTACTATTTCAAGGAATACTCTTTTTCTAAATAGCTTTTTGTTTTGTTCTCTTTGTTACACGCTAAAATAGATGCAAATCATTCCTATTTAAAAAGAAAAACATTGAGAAGAAGAGTGTATATTTTTACATTTTAAAATTGAACTTTCTCGTGAGAATCTGGCATATATCAAAATTCTAACTAATGGGTTTAAGACATGTATCAATCAAATAATTAGACGTCAATACGTAGCAAAATGTTTTAATTTTATTTTTCTTAACCAAATAAAAAACTTTAAAAAACATATTATATATAATAGTTTCTCATTAGAAAGTTCAAGCTTTATATAATAAAATTTGTATTATTTTCAGTGTTAAATCTAAATTTGTTTTAACAAAGTCATAACTAAGTTTCATGGATGGTTTATGTTAATGAGTTTTATGGGATATTAGTAGCAATATGCTTTTATTACTAAATTATTCTTAAAAGTGTATTTTGGCTTTTCTTATTTAAGTTACAAAACAAAACAAAAATTAAATTTTGGAGTTTGAACCTTCTAATACTAACTCATACATTTTTAACCATTAGACTAAAACAATCTTATGATTAGTGAATTTTCTAGTCAACTTATTAGTGAATCTTTAAAAATATATATACTCAAGTTTCAAACCCAAACTTTTTATATTTAAATTCATGGTTGACTCCATTATAATTCAACATAATATTTTCATACAAATGCAAACAAAACCTACTAAATTTTCTCGAGAAAAACATTTATCGATTAATACACGGGTTCCTAATCTAATTCCTCTGTATACCTCTACAATTCTATTATGTACCATTAAATCTCTTTTCTTTCAAGTCCCCTAGTACTAGCATAACAACGACAAAACAAAAAAACCTATGAAAACTAATTCATCCTCAAAGTAGTAGATTAACAAGTTAAACACATTATTTCTCTCAATTTATTCATCTCATTCTTTTATTCAAAGTGGATTGAGCAAAATACCCGATACCCAAACCGAAACCGATCCCAAAATACCTGAGCCAAACCAAACCGAAATTTCTAAATATCCGAACGGTATATTTTTCTCTAAACCCGAAATACCCGAAACCCAAAATATCCAAACCGAACCCAAATTTTTTTAAAAAAACCTGAACGGTTCTAAATTCTAATATCGAAATACCCGAAATTCGAAATATTCGAACCGAACCCGAACTGAACCCGATACCCGGACCAAATTACTCCTAATTGTATATTAGAAAAAATTATCTGAAATACCCAAAATACCAAAACCGATCCCAAACCAAAACTTATCTGCATTTTTTTTTCCGAGTACTTCTTAGATACCCGAACCCGAAAGGTACAAAACCAAACCCGAACCGAATTTTATAAATACCCGATCGGTACTTTTTTGCCTATACCTAAGTTACCCGTTACTGAATTACCCGACCCGACCAACCCGAATACCCATCCCTTCAAAGGATTCACCTTATTACTCTTAAGGGACAACCATTTTGCACATACACACTATTCACCTCAATTTTGTTCCTCTAAAATTGCAATAATATGCACCCTGACATTTTTGTAGCCAACTATATAGGACAAACTAAGACAACTATGTAGAATAACAAAAGCCACCAACTCAAAACAATATATGGGGTTTCAATGCATGTATAATCTCCAAATCAGCCGATTCAACTTCCTGCTTCTTTCAAAAGGTTTCATAAACTTAATTAACAATGGGTAAAATTAAATTATCCAAACAAATCCAGAAAAGAAAAACAACATTTCCCTATCACCCTCCATCTTTCCCTTCAATCCAAATCTTTCCATCTTTCATACTCAGATTATATAAATACGAAGAAATTCTATTTTTTTTTTTTAGAAGAAAAACAAATTGGGGACCAACTTGCCTGGCTCTGCAATGGTGGGGCTTGAGGGCGTCTTCGGTTTCTTTCATTTTTTTATTATAAAATGAAATGTTAAAAAAAAGAGCTCTTTTAAGATATCATCATCCTATCCGCCGCTTCTTCGCGGTATTCAAGCCTGTGGTCTTGCAGATTGGGCAAAGATTCTTCTGTTTCAGCCATTCTTTTATGCATAGGCTATGGAATTCGTGCCCACATTCTAGTGTCCCCATGTCTTCTCCTTCAGTGTATTCCTCCTGCGCCAAGTTTTCACCATCATACTCGACGGAAAAAAGATCTAATACTTTCTTATTGTTATTGCAGCAACTCATGTATACCTGACAAATACAGCATGGCTCTGCATCTTGTGGAGATTTTGTGTTGCTTTCGTACTTTCGTTGCTTTAACCGGTTTGATATGGTTTCCTCGTTTACACCGGTACAAACATCTCCAATCCGCTCTTCTAGTGCCAACAATTCCTACAGTTTATGAACCAAAGGAGTGAGGGTTTTACGATTTAACATGACTTGACAAAGATTTATGGTTCGTTATGGTTTTTACCTCATATGACATGTTGTCTACATCAAGTCGCATGTCTCTATACCGGTCATGAATACCAGCAGCCCCATCAAACAGCACTGACTGATTTAGAAGCATAACGTCCTGGAACAACAATCATCCAGATTATTTATCTTCCGATTATTAGGCTAGTTCGTCTAAATTCAACAGAGACAGACACACGGCAAGTTCGAATTTAGATAACTTTGCTATAGTCAGGAAAAACTAACCTCAAGCCGCAAGTTATTATTAGCATCCCTACGAATGACATCCAAGACATTCTGCATCTGTCCAAAAGATAAGCGCATTGTTAGTCCTATTTGAGTGACTGCTCGAGAACAAACAAATGGTATGGCAACTGAATGAGCCAAAGTTAACAAAAACCATCCACATTAAAGGTTACATGTCAATAGAATTTGTATGAACTGACCTGGGACACCATAAGTCTGCTTCTTCCTCTGCTTGCAGCTGCCAAGGCCCGCAAAGAATGAGGAATACCAACCACACTATCCCCTTGCCTATCAAACCATGGACCTGCTCTCGAGTAAGCCCGATTATGCATCTGACTATTATCACCACCAGGCTGAAGTACAAGCCCATCCGGAGAGGCAGGAGGGGCCAACGAACGAAGTGTTGGATGATCACCAGATCTCTGGTTTGTAGCATCTACTGCAAGGGAAGAAAGCAAGGACCTACGGACAAGTTCAGACCTTTCAGTCCTTCTTCTTTGATAATGTGGGGAACTCTGGTAAGAAGTCCACGCTAGATTAGAAGATGGTGGTGCAACACCTGTTGTTGAGCCTGTCCTGGACATTGATGATGCAATATTCAGGTTTCCACTTGATACATTTCTGCTACTCTGACTACCGGCCAAATTTCTGAGTTCAGGACCTGGAACAAACATAAGATTCTCTTGAATGTTCCCGGATATGCTTCTTGACCTGGTTTCATCTAGATGAAGATTTCTCTCAACGGGCGCAGGAGAGTTCGATGTTCCACCCGCTAGTGAGCCCTCAGTCCACTGAAATGGTGGTAGCATAGTCCTTGAAACAGGTGGTATGCTCACAGCAGGAGCATTTGGGCTACGAGAAAAGACATAAGACTGTCCAGGTCTCAGGTCCAATGAATGTTGATCTGCTGGTAAGAGTCTTGATACGTTTGACTGGGATGGAGGGACAGGTCGCCTGACAACAGTTCCCGCAGAAAAGGCAGCTGGGTTTACAGTTTCTTGCTGATCTGAGGGATTACTTCTGACACATATATTTCTACTGGAGCTCTCTCCAATCGCAGAAACAGGAAAATTTGGAACAGTACCGGAGACTAGTCCTCTTGGTCCATTGTCGAGGGAGCCAGATATGTTTATACCATTTCCTGGCCTATAAACCGAAGACACTGGGGTCCACGAACTGCTTTCTCCACGCTGGAAATCACGATAACCTCCTGAAGAAGATTGACCAATACTGCCTTCAAGAGCTTTTCTCTTGCAGGATGCACGACGACCCTCTACAGAAGAACCGGTTCCAACACTGTTCTCTTCAAAAGATCTTCCAGGTTGTGAAACCCTGGTCCCTGGTCCATTAGCTTCTAAGAAACCAGACCGACCCCTAAATGGACTAAGATCCTCGTGAATTTCTATATATTCTGCATTCAGATTGACATTCTGAACAGGTTGATTTGTGCCTGATGGTTGCCCAAACACTGGGTCTAAATCAATTATTTCATTTCTTCGTCCGTCAAAGCATCTAGTTTCCATTCTTTGCTCATTGTGACTGGCAGCTTCATCCTTCGTGCCACTAGAGCTAGCCTCACCGAGGCTAAATCTGCGTAAATCCTGTCGCTCGCGATAAACTGAGTTTGCAAGCGAAGTGTTTGATTCAGAATTTGCAATCATGTAATCCTGCAAGTCATTATCACCAAGACTGTGAATATTCTCCCAATGATCTATCACACCATTACTTGAAGAAGAACCATGCTCAAAGTTCAAGGCCTCTGATAAATAGCCAAGACTGGCCCTCTCTCCCTGCATTTTTGGCTAAGCGTTAACCACAGTTACACTCGGGAGAAGATAACTCACGAGACTTCCCTACTCTCAACAATGTCCCAATCGGGGAGACTGCAAAACAACAAAGACAGCAGATCTTTCAGTAACAAAGACAAGGAAAACTCTTGTATACAATGTCACAGGAAAAAAAATTAACTGTAATAAGAAACAAAATAAACACACTCAATCAAAACAAAGCTCCTACAATTGTAATAATAAATGGCACCCTGAGATTGCATATACATTCACATAACCTGCTTCATCTAGAAGAGCAGAAGGGGCAAAAGCTCACTCAAAGCAAGACCGCTGCAACTACTACTATAAAGACAGATGCAATTCTGGGTATATACAAATGGAGGCTCACTTCTAGATGCGATGCCTAACTAAAACACAAATGATTTAGCAGGAAACTCATGACACATGAGTTATTAACAAGCTTAAACAGAAAGAGGCAGATTCGAAAGAAAATTCATATGATCCACCATTCTAAGCACACAAAAAAAAAACTTCAAGTTTGCTTTAAACAAGCTAAATTATCAAATTGACACCTAATTGTCAACTTCGAAATCAAGCGTCAATGAAAAGGAGGTAAAAATAAAAGCTAGGACCACGCAACAAGCATGCCTGTTGAAGCAAAACTAAACAATATAGGAAAAGAGTGAAAACATTTTACTCAACTACCACCACAATGGCATCAGAAAATAAGAGAATATCAAAATGTACAGACCAAAATAAGCACTGCCTCATCAATGACATATCAACTAACCATCGATATAACAAAGTATCCGAGTTTCACAAATCACCGACCAAGAAGTTTAAGTATCACAAAGCCACAATACAAAGCAAACATAACGGAACAGCAAGGTAAAGCAAAGGAAAAGAAATCCACGGCTTGAAGGTAAAGCATCATTACATAAACAATTCACAAACCTCAAAGAACCAAACTTTCTCATAAAACAAAATCAAAAACGAAGTTCATAGAAGTAAAGATCCGATTCAAACGCCTAAAACCCATTAACAAAAATTTGTTTTTTCTTCTCAATGAATAATCAATCTACCGCAAGAACAATTATGCAGATTTTGGGACAAAATTTCAAAAAACTAAAGAGACTAATTTTGAAAAAAAAAAAAAACCCACCAACCCGATTCTCACGTGTTTCGATCGAGCTTTGAAAACCCAATAGAACTCATAAAGATACAAAATCAAAAAACAAACCAAACATGAACAGAACAAAAGCTAGAACATAAATCGATCTAAGAACCTTAGGATGAACACAAAAAAAAAATCAAAACTTTATGAAAGATTCTTGTTGAAACCGATTCAAACACTCACCGATTGAGGAAGAGAGAAAACTACCGCTTTGTGGAGAGAGGAGAAGGAAGAGAGAATGAGGAAAAAGGAAGGGAAGCAAAGCACAACAACACAAATGGGAACAGAAAAGAGGATTATTAGGAGGAGACGGCAATGTGTAATTTACCTTATAACCAAAAGAAATTAATATTTTAAGGAAATTGATAAAAAAGAAAGAAAGCAAAAACAAATTGGTCATGAGAGGTTATAAAAGGTCAGTAGTCATAAGAACAGTTTCCAAAGACAGAATTGAATGGCTAAAGCCTAAATCAACGAATAACAACAAAAATTAATATTATATATTTAATGTCTAAATCTTAATTAGTATACGTAATGTGTAATGTTGAAGAAGAAGCAAGTTGGCTTAAGAAGAGTTAATAGAGAAAAGAAAAAAAAGTTCTGATTTTTCTTTTGGGTCGCTTAGGCAAATTGTAATGTCCCACGTCCCAACCAAAAGTTTCTCAGCCTTTGCCTCTTCTTATACACACGTCCCTCGTTTATTTTATCTTTTATTTGTTTTAGATTCAAAGTTCTAACCAAAACAAACCAAAACAAACCAAAGTAACAAATCCGGTTTCTTTCCTTTTTTTTTTAAGTTGCCATGTAACTTTGGTCTACTTTCTCATTCTGTTTATCCTTTTTTTTTTATTCCATTAGCTAGATTCCCATTTAAATAAGTACAAAAAGTAAGTATACGTGTTCATCGGAATCACTAGTTACCTAAATATGCTACTAGCAAGATTATCACCTTATGAATGGTCTTATCCTATACTGTACTACAAAAGAAAGAAATATTTCATAGTGTATATCATGTTAACAATAATTGTATGTATATTATTTACTTCTAAAGTTTGGTCAATATGTATTTTATTGTTTGCAATCAATTCCTTTATCAATTCGTGAACTGTAAATGATAAGGTTCAACCCCCTACATATTTTGATAATTTTCTTTTTGAAACGTAATTTTAAGAAAAATTTTCATTGTATCCAAGCATACATTTTTTTCTTCTGGAAAATCATTTTAAATTCAATTTATTTGTTTGAATTTTCTCAAATTCAAGCATGTTCAATGCACATTTTAAAATTTAATATATGGAAATTAAATCTAGTTTAATGTACCGTTGAAACACGTTTCACGCACAATTTTGTTTTTATTTGTGAAAAATAACAGTATATTACTAGTTTATTTTGGGATATGAAATTTTTTTGGATGCATATGTTTATTTTATTTCTGAAAATTACAACATTTTTAATGTTTTAGTTTTTGGTTAACCAATATCTTTAATGTTTAACTTGTGAAACCTCGCATTACATGTGATTAGTCTTCCAATATATTAGATAAATTAAATCTTTAGGTAAACTATAAGACTTTTATAAATTAATCTTTTTGGATTATCTTATTAGACCAATCATATCTTATTAGATGTTTTTTATATAAATTTTGAAAATGATAATGTCTATCTATTTTTTGTATGCAAAATATGTCTATTTAGTATATGTTAAATAGTAAAAGTTGGTTTAAACAAAGAAGACAAGAGATTTAACATATTTTTTAATTTTTACATAAAACTTGGGAACAATTTTTATTTTTAGATCAATCCTAATATGAATATGAGAACCTATATGATATTACATGAGATTGACGCACGAAGAAAGGCAAAATGTACAAACTACATGAGATATGTAGAACAGGGAGAAGATAAAAACTGGAAAAATACCACTACCGACGTTGTTGCAAAATTGGTGATCATGACTGCCCAGTTATATCAACACACGTAGAAGCTTGCATAGTCAGAATCAGAAGCAGAGAACACTGATCTCGGCCCGGTACTAGGTACCAAACACGCATCAATCATGTGCAACTTTTGGTTTCGACTCCGACATCTTGGGACATTCGTCCAGAGGACCACCAAACTTCAGCATCAGTAGAAAATTTGTTGTTGGCTCCCTCATTTTTGGGTTCATGCAACCAACACCACTAGCGAGATCCTAAGCACCTTACAAAAGGAGAAAAATTGACCTCACCAAATACAAAGATACTGCACGTTTGGTGGAACTTGAATAAGAAGCGGTTCCTTGTTTTTAAAGATAAGTTATCAAAGCGGCTGAAGGAAATGGATGCGCTAATTAAATAATTACTGAGATTGCTCTGCCAATCCAAAAAGCAACTCTAAACTTTTATGTTGACACACCTTTTTTTGGAGAGATCATGCTCACCAAAACAATTCACGTTTTCAAACTATAATGATATATGATGTGAAAATTTGACATATGCAACCAAGTAGCACAATATAAAGAACACATGTTCACAGACCACTATTTGAAAAGAGAATAATGAAGCAACCATGTGCAAGATTTTTGGTTGTACCCTTAGTTGATTGATCCTTCGGTAGTTTATTAAATTACCAAATGTCTCAACCCAACTGTTTTCGTCGTCCATCAATTTTTTTGTTAAACCATTTACAAGAAACTGCAACTTGGATACTACTATTGATGATCCTAAATATAGTACAAAGATAAGAGAGCCATTGGGTCAATCTGTGGGACATTTTTACAAAAATATATATATATTTTTAAGTATGTGCAATCTGTTTAGAGCTATCTCAACATTGCAAGGAGGCTTACTTTCGAACGATGACCTTGAAAAATAACTAATAAATATTGATGCAAAATTATGACAGACGTTCTTTCTTTCTTAAAGAAAGAGAGAAGCTTTGAGTTGAGAGAAAAACAAGCTTCCATATGATGGAGTTAGAGACAGATCGTAGGAGAAAATAGATTCTACCTACCATATTATTTTCAAAGGTAACAAAACTTTTTGAAGTTATAGCTAAGATCTGTATCTAGATTCTCCAAGTTACAGATCTTGATTTGCATATGTATTCTAAGAGTTATTCGCATTTTGGTGAGGTGCTTGAATTTTGTCGCGATCTGGACCAGCGGGTATGCAAGTGGAGATACCGGATTGATTTTCAATCTGATCGATCCCAAAATTTCAGGAGAGCTTTATGACATCTAGGAGTTGAGTTTCAACAGTGGAGATTGGAAATGGACGGTTAGGGTCTGAGTTGTGATTGCATCTTTGAGACTATTAGTTTTTGTCACAATTTCAGATTGCACAGGTTTAAGGAGAACGTGATTTTGGATGGGTTATTTTCTGATTCAGACTCTGATATTTTGTAGGGACGTTCTCCACTCCTAGATCTAGCTCTAAGTTCGAGAGAAGCTGATTTATGCTTCGGGACTATCGAGTTATGCTCGGTTCAAGTTGGTTCAATTAATCTGTCCCAAAAAAGGAAAATTTTCAGAAAAGAGAAGCTCATGTTTAGCAAAGTAGCCAAGCTGAATGCAGTACATAAGTTTAGCTGTGTGAATATGACTGATACCATTTTGTTTCATGTTTGTAGACCGATAAGTTTGTGTGATGAGCCAAGTGGGGTTCGAGATCGAGTATATCATGATATGGTTGATTGGTTGAGTCAGTATTCATGTTTCAATTTTGTTATTTTCATATTCATGTGCATGTATAGCCTGTAGATGAGAGGATAGCGTCACCAAGTATTTATTAAATATTTATGCATCTCATTCTTGATGCATGTAAATAAAAAGTGTGAGCTAGTGGAATCATGGCTATGAGGAGAGGATGATCTAGACTTGAAAATTCGGGTTGGGGTGTTTAAATAATAATCTAAAATTTAAATATTAAAAGTAGCCAATAATATTAATGCTGAATGAATATATCTAAATTTTATATATATATATATATTTATTTATTTTTAGAATAATATGTTTTGTATAGTTTAATAAAGTTTTCTACTATTTATTCTTCTAAGAATTCAAAGAACTTTATTTTTCTAATTTCAAGAAAAATAAATATATAATCTTTATCTTAATTCTTTCGCTCAAAAACTTTAATTCAAAACCTAATAGGAATATACCAAAACGTTTCAAAGGATTTGCAAAATTTTTTAGTTCTAATTTCGACATGAAAACGAAAACTTTGAAGGGGTGTGACAAATTTGAATATGATATATATTGAATCCTTTCATAATATAAATTTCCTTTGAAAAAATATTCAGTTTTTAATGGGTCTAGAAGTTCACATGTTTCTTATTTAGTGTTAAAATCATATCCAATGATTAGTAATAAAAATTACTCGGATATTTATACAAATTTCTATCCGGCCACCGAGACTCCTTTGGAATCAAGATCTTGCAGTTCCATCCCACGGAGAACTAACAATGATACAAAATCCGGTAGCCTCAGCAAACTCTTGAGACCGAAAATGCTTATAAGCCTCTGTTGTAAATCGCTAATGTTCACCGAATGTTTGGCCATTAAACGGTCACTCTCCATCGGTGAAACTCCGCCTTTACTCTTGATATCTGCTAGAGATGACCGCCGTCCTCACCAGCCGCAGTTGTCACCAGATTATCGCCGAAGAAGGTACGGAAGAGACGAGGCGGCGCCTGCAACTCGAGCCTCTGGGTGCAAAACCCTAATCCGACTGGGCCATATGGGCCTCAATTCAAACTTTGAAATTATGCAGCTAGGCCAGTTGGTCCTCAATTCTATTATGCATATAGATGTTCTGCTTCTGGGCTAATCCTTGACCCACCAAAAACTTTGTGTCTGTAATTTGGGCTTCAGACCCAAATCTTTATGCTTTAAATACCTAAGTTTTTCGAATGTAATAGTTTATGTTTAGATCAAACCATTGTAACCGTCTAGTTCTTATGAAATCAAAAGTTTGCCGACCAAAAAAAAAAATTTAAACATTTTTCTTTTCCATTTTACTTGAATCCTTAGTTTTAATATAAATTTAAAACATTTGATTTGATTCTACTTAATGGTACATATTTTTGACAAATCAATCTCTTGAACTCCTAATTACCATGTGCTTCGATATACGTTAGGACCCTTTGTTTTGAAAAATGGATGTTTTTACCTTTTTAATTATTTGTTTTTTACAATTTTTAACTGTTATGCAACTTTACATGATATTTTTTTTATATAATATTATATAATTATTATTGTCTAGTTATAATAGTTGATTCTATGACATAAATCTAATAACACAATTATATATAGTATTCTGAAATTATTTATTTGCGCTAGTGAATCTCGTATTATTGTAGAGAATCTTTAAATTGACAACTTATTTTGAAACATTCTCACAAGTTGAATGCTAAATACTTTTTTACTGACATTTATTAGTCATTAAATTAAAACTAATGTTAGAAATGAGGTTTTTTAAATAAATAAAAAAACAATATCTTTAGAAAAAATGGGGGAGGCTTTTAAAATTTTTATAAATAAATATATTTATGGGACTAAATATTTAGACCTTGTGATTTATTTTGCTTAGAACTCTCTAGAAGTCAATTTTAAACTACATATCCAATAAATTGTTTTACAATTTAAAACATAATATGAAATTAATGACTAGTGTGTTCTATTAAAATGAATATCCGCACGTGCATTAAGTTTTTTCTTAAATTTAAAACATTCATAGAAAACATTAACATTATCGTTCATAAAATATTTATTTGTCAAAATTTTAAATTGTCATTAATTTATTACGTTAACCTATATAATGTTTTTTTATTGTTACGTTTGTTTTCAATAAACTATAAATAGCTTACATTACTTCATTTTTGAAATAAGAAATACAAAACATTTTTCATTATATTCTTTTAATACAACAAGAATAAGCATACTAAATTTTCAAGCATAAGAAGATATGTCTAAATTTATTTCTCAGATTACTTCGTTATTCATTATTGTTGCTTTGGTATGTGCGTTTGTTCCGGTTTTTTCAGTCGAAGAAGTTGAAGCAAAATTGTTATGGGATAATTGTCTTGTTAAGATTACTCCTAAGTGTGCGTTGGATATAATAGCAATTGTTTTTGGTAATGGAATCATCTCTGATCCTTGTTGCAACGATCTAGTCAAAGAAGGAAAAGTATGTCACGATACACTTATTAAATATAGTACCGACAGACCAAGCTTAATTTCCCACGAAATACAATATTTGAAGAAGAGAGATGACTTGTGGAATCATTGTGTCTCAATCTCTAAATCAGCTTAAAAATATGTATTGCGTATACTATTTTGACGGACTAAATTGATGTTTTCAGTTGTTGCAATTTTCTTACCACAAATACATATATATATATATATTCTTACTCTGATGCAATATTAATCACAGTGTATCGCTCTGCAAATGAATAACTTCAATATATATCTTTCTTATTTAACTTAGAAATAAATTTTCTCATTAAGAGTAGCCAATAATATTATTGCTGAATGAATGAATCTAAAATTTATTTTATATATATATATATATATATTTATTTATTTTATTTTTAATTTTAATTTTTAGAATAATATGTTTTTTATAATTCAATCAAATTTCCCACTATTTCTTCATCTAATAATTCAATTAACACTATTTTTCTAATTTTCAAGAAAAATAAATATATAGTCTTTATCTTAATTCTTTCGCTCAAAAATTTTGATTCGGAACCTAATACGAATATATCAAAACGTTAAGGATCTGCAAAATTTTAGTTCTAATTTTGACATGAAAACCAAAACTTTTGAAGGGGTAAGACACATTTGAATATGATATATATTGAATCCTTTCATCATAAAAATTTCCTTTGAAAAAATAATTAGTTTTAATGGATCTAGAAGTTTACATTTTTCTTATTAGTGTTAAAATCACCAATGATTAGTGATAAAAATTACTCAGATATTTATACAATTTTCTTTTCGATTTTACTTGAATCCTTAGTTTTAAAATAAATTTAAAGCATTTGATTTTATTCTACTTAATGGTACATATTTTAGACAAATCAATCTCTTGAACCCCTAATTACCTTGTGCTTCGATATATGTTAGGATCCGTTAGTTTTGAAAAGATGGATATTTTTACCTTTTTTAGTTATTTGTTTTTTACAATTTTTAACTGTTATTCAACTTTACATGATATTTTTTATATAATATTATATAGTCGTTATTGTCTAGTTATAATAGTTGACTCTTTGACATAAATCTAATAACACAATTATATATAGTATTATGAAATTATTTATTTGCGCTAGTGAATCTCGTATTATTGTAGAGAATCTTTAAATTGACAACTTACTTTGAAACATTCTCACAAGTTGAATGCTAAATACTTTTTTTACTGATATTTATTAGTCATTAAATTAAAACTAATGTTAGAAATGAGGTTTTTTAAATAAATAAAACAATATCTTTAGAAAAAATGGGGAGGCTTTTAAATTTTTTATAAATAAATATATTTATGGGACTAAATATTTAGACCTTGTGATTTATTTTGCTTGGAACTCTCTAGAAGTCAATTTTAAACTACATATCCAATAAATTGTTTTACAATTTAAAACATAATATTAAATTAATGACTAGTGTGTTCTATTAAAATGAATATCCGCACGTGCATTAAGTTTTTTCTTAAATTTAAAACATTCACAGAAAACATTAACATTATCGTTCATAAAATATTTATTTGTCAAAATTTTAAATTGTCATTAATTTATTACGTTAACCTATATAATGTTTCTTTATTGTTACGTTTGTTTCCAATAAACTATAAATAGCTTACATTACTTCATTTCTGAAATAAGAAATACAAAACATTTTTCATTATATTCTTTTCATACAATAAGAATAAGCATACTAAATTTTCAAGCATAAGAAGATATGTCTAAATTTATTTCTCAGATTACTACGTTATTCATTATTGTGGCTTTGGTGTGTGCGTTTGTTCCGGTTTATTCAGTCGAAGAAGTTGAAGCAGATAATACTAATCCATGTTTCTTTATTATAACTTAAATATAAAACTAGTTTATAAACTTTGTTTTTATAAAATTTTACAGAATATAATTTCTTAAATTTGATGATTAAAACTTACAAAGATTGATTTTAATTTAAACTTTAAAACTTACAGACGTTGATTAAGAATACAACTTTGAAAACTTAGAAAACTTTTTAGAGAGAGGGCCGAGAGATTTTTAGAGAGAGAATTTTTTGTGAAAACGCTCGTATCCTCTTTGTTTTGTTGAGTCGAATATTTATAGGGGAGGCTGAGTGTTGTCTTGCGTTAGTATGATGTTACGTGTCGTCTTCTTATGGTGCCGACAGTCTTGGATACGTGTCGTCTTCTTGTGGTACCGACAGTCTTGGATACATGTCGTCTTCTTGTGGTGCCGACAGTTTGATTACGTCATTTTGGTCCCACCTTGATTCTTGTTGCTTTGTAATTATTACATAAATATTTGAGTACAGAGATATACTCTGTAGATTATTTTCAAAATAAAATAAGCAGTAAATTACAACAATAATATATAGAGTCTACTAAAATATACAAAAGGCGCGAATATATAGACATATATATATTTTTTTTTATTGTTCGAGCGGGTCTTGGGAGAGAGGACCGCCGTAAGGATCAGTGTCTTGCAGAGGGTCTTCATCATCAGAGGATTCCATTTGTTGACGAAGAGCATCGAGAATTTTGTGGAGTTTGTCCTTCTTAGAGGATCGTTTTGATGTGGAGGAACCAGTGGAGTGTGTAGGGCTCGATGTCGGAGGATGTTTGGGAAGTGTGGATAACTAGAGGGGTGGAAGAAATTGATCTGGTGTGACTAATGGAGTGGATTTGGAGACGACTTTGATGGCGTGATGGAGTTGATGATGGATTTGGAAGAAGTTGGAAATGCTGGATAAGGAGCAACGATCAAGGTTATATTTATCCCACCATTTGACGCGGAATTCTCGGATAAGAGAATATGGCATGTCTTGGAGATGGAGTGCGAGGTTAAAATGCCATGAACAGATCCAGGGAATGCCCATGTCAATGTGGAAAGAGATTTTGGATAGTGGACCAATAGGTTGCGGAGGTAAGTGTTTGAGGTAGTGAGGGAAAGAGGTTTTGAGTATTTCTGAGAGATAAATTGGGTCGGAAGGTCCGAACCAATACCACCATTCATTGCACCATCCTGAGATTGACTTAGGACATTTGAGGTCGAAAGAGATAAACCAAGAGTGGTCGTAGGATCTAAGGTAGAAGGTACGAAAGAAAGCATTTTGGTATTCAACGTAAGTATATCCAGGAATATGGTAACCTGGAGTGGAGAAGGATTTTTGTGTATAGTGATGAATAAAGGCAAGGTCTTGTATAGAAGCGATTTTAAGGATTTTGCAGGTGGAATAGGAAATGAGGTTAGGGTTGGTTTTATCTGGATAATGGGCAATTTATATGGATTTAGAGTCTACTAGAATATACTCATAAAAGGTACGATTTTTGGTAAGGTTGTCGGTAAGGTAGAGGCTATCATCGTAGAAGACTCTTTGAGTAAATTGTTGGAGTTCTTTGAGGGTAATAGCTTTGGTAAATTAGGTAGTGAGAAGGTGTTGTTTTTGTGGTTTGAGATGATAGGTAGATTTAATGGAGGATTGAGTGGAGGTTTCAGTAGTTGAAGTCGGACCTTTGCCTTTTTCAGTAGCGGCTGCTTTTGAGTAAGACAATGGAGGAAATTCGGCGAGTGCCAAAAAAGGGTTTTGAATAGTAAGAGATTTACCCTGGAAATGGGGCTGATTCTTGATATATTTCGACGCTGTCATCGGTTTATTGCTTTTTGATTCACTCATCTTGAACAGGTTGTTGAATATCACTTGTTTTACCCAGTAAATATTCTCGAGTCAGAAAATCGGGTAAAGAATTATTTTCTCCTTTAATATATTGAATATCAAAATCGAAAACCGATAAAATAGCGTGCCATCTGGCGAAAATTTGTTTTGAAACCAAATTTTTGACATCTTTTTGTAAAATTTCTTTAGCTGACTTACAGTCAACTCGTAATAAAAAAATTTTGTTTATTAAATCGTCTTGAAATTTTGAAATACAGTTAACAATAGAAATAACTTTCTTTTTAACGGTAGAGTAGTTTTTCTGGGGTCCTAACCAGATACCAGAATGGAATCTAACTATAGACTCTTGGGTAGAGGGTTGTAGGATTTGTTTTAGTATACCACCGTAACCTTGTTCAGAGGCATCGGTTTCTACTATCATATTAGCTTCTGGATGAGGTATAGATAAACAGGGTAAAGTTTTGACCTTTTGTTTGACTAAATTGGTATGGGTATTAGTCCAAGGTTTGGGATTTTTCTGTAGACGCTGAAATAAAGGTTGAATGGTTTTCCTAAGGTTTGGAAGGAAATCTGAAACATTGTTTTGACATCCCAAGAACCTTTGTAATTGAGATTTTTCTCGTAATACATCGGAAAATTTATCAGCAAATTCAATAGATCTTGTGATTGGTGTAATTGTTCCTTGATATATGTTATGACCTAAGAATCTAATTTTTGTTTGAAATAAACTTATTTTTTTAGCAGATAATACTAATCCATGTTTCTTTATTATATTTTAAAATGTATATAAATGGCTAATATGTTGATCTATGGATTGTGAATAAACTAATACATCGTCAATGTAGACAATAATGAATTTTGAATAATTATTGAATATATCATTCATTATGTGTTGAAATTCTGAGGGTGCATTTTTAAGTCCAAATGGCATTACGATCCATTCATAATGTCCAAATGGGACTGTGAATGCCGTTTTATATTTGTCTTGTTCATCTATTTGAATTTGCCAGAATCCACTTTTCATATCGAATTTTGAATAAATTTTTGCATCATAAAGTCTTTTTAGTAAGTCTCTTTTATTAGGTATTGGATATCTAATCCATTGTAATACATCGTTAAGTGGTTTATAATTAATTACTAATCGAGGTATTCTTTTTTTTTTTCAGCTTGATTATTTACATAAAAGGCTGAACAACTCCAAAGAGACTTGGAAGGTCTAATTAAATTTTTCTTTAATAAATCATTAATTTCTAGTTTACAATGTTTTAATAATTCTCTGTTCATTTGAATAGGTCTTGCTTTAGTTGGTATATGTTTTTCATTAAATTCTTTTATATACGGGAGTTGAACACGATATTGCTTTCTTTCCCAAAATGCATTTGGTAATTCTGAGCATACTTGATTTAGTAAATCTTTCTCTATTGTTTTTATTTTAGCTTGAATGCTAGGTGTTTGAAGTTGTTATTCAATTTTTTTATAGGTTATTTCATCTTGTAGATATTGAATATGATGTTGTTTATCATTTATCAAGTTGATTACCTTTTGTATTGTGTTTTGTTGGAGATACAAAATTTCTTTAGATTTCATTGGTTATAAAAAACGAAATGATAATTTCGTTCTTACTACTTATGTTATTATACCTAACTCTGTTACTTTAAATGGGTATATTTGAGTAAGGAAAGGTGTACCTAGTATAACTTCTTGAGTCAGATTTTTTACTAGAATGAATTGATTTTTAAAGCAATATCCTTGATTACATATTTTTACTCTCGGTAATTTATATTGTACTTTTAAATTACTTCCATTAGCGCCACTTAAACGTTCAGTTGTTTTTTCATAATATTTAGTTGGTATTAATCCTTCACGAATACAGTTATAATCTGCTCCGGAATCTATTAAAGCTATTGTATTTATTTGAAAATTATGTCCTATGTGTAAAGTAATATTAGTGTACCATTTTTGATAGTTTATATTATTAATATTTTGGATATAGTTATTTTCTTCTTCAATATTTTGATTACTTGTTGAAGCTTGAGATTTTGTTGTTTCTAGTAAATTTAAACGAGCATCGATTTGTAGTTGATTCAGATTTTGTTGATTAACAACAAGTTATAATTCTTTGATCTGGGTTTTTAATTGCTTAATTTCGTTTTGTAATTCTCCTGTAGTTACTTGCTTAAATAAACTTTGGGATGGATATTTTTCAATTATTTTATTTAGACTAAAGGGTTGTGGATTTTGTAATTGATTATCTTGATATACTATATCTTTTAGTTTTAATAAATATTCTTTTTTAACATCTGAATTATCTATTTTATCTATTATATCTAATAAAAATTGTTTATCGTTATCTCTGGTTATAACATTAATTGCTTTACAATTACATAAATTATCGGATAATTCTTGAGATTCTGTAGAAGAATCATTAGAATTTTCTATATCATTTATTGAATAATTACCTTCAGTATCACTAGATAATTTTGAATCTAACAATAATAATTTAGTTAATTTTTCTTATATGTCAGGTTGATCTTGAAATATTTCATTGATTTTTTTTTTTCATTTTTACATTCTTTTGAGCTATGGCCGGGTCTTTTACAGTTCCAACAGACTAATTTTTGTTTTGGTTTATAATTTTTTGTATTTTTTGAATAATTTTTTGTTTTAGAATAATAGTTACTGTTTGTTTTTGTTGATTATATTGTTTATGTTTTCTATGGTATTTATTGTTTCTTTGTTTATATTGTATACGTTTTACTCTAGAAGGTGGATTAAGTATATTATAACCATATTGTTCACAGAATGAACCCATAGTTAAATTGAACTTAAAATTTTTACTTCGTTTTTTATCCTTATGTTCTTGGCATATTGATAATCCTTTTTTTTTAACAAAGGCAAATAATTGCCCATATTTTATGGTATTCCAGGGGATTGGTTGTCCACCAGAATAGTCCTTTAGTTTGTTGACTATTCTTTCTGCAAAGAAATACGGTAATCCGGAGATAAACCGTTATTTCCAGAAAGGTTGATTACAATCATGCCTTTGGAATATATTAGTTATAAATATATCTTTGTACCATTTAAAATCGCCTAATATTGGGCATCTTAAATTTGTTAGTATAATTTTTTTACTTTCTAATTCTTCTGTTGGGTTTTCTATGAAATGCATAGTTGTAGTATGAATTAATACTTCTACAGCATTTTGTTTTTCGTGTTCTTCATAAAAACCATCTTCGGTTTCTAATCTTACTATTTTAATGTGATTTATAATTGAATCTTGTGTAATTACATCTAAAGAATTATTCCACCAATATTTTAATGCTCCATTAAATCCAGTAATTAATAAGACACATGCTTGCTTATCAGTATTACCTTTAGCTTTATAGGCTATCGCTGCCATTCCCATTTCTTGAATTAAATTCATTATTTCGTATTCTGAATGTCCATCTATATTCCATTCATATATACCATCACCAGTATATATATTATTGGAATAATTACGGTGTTCTTCAAATAACAAGTCAAGTGGAAAATGTTTTTTTTAATAAGGTTTATTGGATCTCATAATTTTATTATTTATACGATTTATTTCTTGAATCTTATTATATGATTGGATAGATGATTGAATAGATTCATTATCATTTTTGTCTATATTATTTATTCCTTTTCCTTTTATCTAATCTATCTAATTTTGATGCTATTGATTTTAGAATTTCGTTATCAGGAAATTTTACTTGTCTAGTTATTGATTTAAAGATTGGAGTGGAAATAGATGAAAAGGGGTGTTGAATATTTTTATTATAATTATTTATTTCTTTTGATTCATTGAGATTTAATTTATTATTTATATGATCCACTTGCTTAGATATTGTATAGAGTAGTTGGCTTTGGAAATTATTTTGTTGATATATTGGTTTTATATCACTTACAATTACTGGTTCTTTATCTTGTCTGTTAGCTCCAGTTTTTAAAACTGCAGCAATAATTTGCCGATTTGTAGTATTTATTTTTATATCTTTTAAAGGTGGATGGATAGCTTTAATCTTAGTTCCATCTGTCTGTTCCCATACTTGACTTGAAGTTGAACTAGTGTTTATTGATTTAAAAGGATAGTAAATATCGTTTTCTATTGAATAGGTTTCGAACCATGTAAAAAATAGAATAGCTAATTCTTTTATTATCATAAATTCATACCATATTTCGCTAAAATTGATTGTTTGATTGTTAGAAAATGTTTTAAAATACCATTCTCTTTTTTCTTTATTTTTCTATTGAATAAAAGTTTTCTTTTAGATATTGTTTATTGATTTCGAATTCTTTGTTTATAACATTTATTGATTTAAAATCTGATGGTGTAGGGGATGTTGGATACATATCTTGTTCTAGTTCAGCTATGGGTGCTTTAAATTTAATTGAATTATCTTGTTTAATTTTTTGATTTTCGCTTTCGGTATCTGATTTTATACTAGACGGACCAGTACGATATTCTGAAAAGGAGGTTCTTGAATGATAAGAACTTATCCTTGGTGCTAAGGGTTCTCTGAATGAATTAAATTGTAATAGTATTTTTCCATTATTTTGTTCAATAATTCTCGAGATATTTCTTTGTTCAATATTTCTAGGAGGTTGTGTAATTTCTATTTTCTATTAATCTGGAATAGTTATTTCGTTCTATTTTAATTGTTGTGGTGCATAAGTAGCGCTTGGTGTATCTTTACTATGAACTGATAATATTGTGGTTTCTCCCTTATCATCTTGTAATAAACACCTAGGATTAAATTCGGATGTTGATTGTTTAAAAATATATTCGATATAATAATAAATATCCATGTCGTTGATTTTGAAATTTAATTTCTGGTAAATGAACATTTAAAACTAAAGTGTTGAGTATTGTTGGATCGTGTAAGCTTACTTGAAAATTTGGTGCACAATTAAAATAAATTGCTCCGTTGCATAAATTTGATTGTGCTGCTCCTAAGAGCGAGTCTTCAAATTTTAGTAAACTTTTGTCTCTTAATAACATTAGTATAGGTGAATCAATACCAGTTCTTGATAATGGTTTGATAGCTATTTGTACGAATCCAAAATGAATGTAATTAAATCATTTTTGTTTATATTTATATAAAGCAATTGAAGATAATAATTTTATTTCTTCAAATTCATTTTGTAAAGATAAAGTTTGTTCATGTTCTTTTATAGCAAATGCAGTTTTAAAGTCAAAAGTACCGATTTGATATATGTTATCTGGCTTTATATGATATAATTGGTTTTTTGACAGTTCACTGTTTATAGAGGTTATTTTTGATATGATTTCTCTAAAATTAATTGTACCTGAAGATGCAGATGCTGCATTTTTTTATTTAAAAAATTTCTTGATAGACAACGCCATGATTTCAACTAAGTTTAAACTTAAAGTTAGGGATACTAACCGGTTTCTTCAATGACACAACTGCGGCTTACCAACGGTCTTACTGCCTGACTCTAGGATTTGTTGCCTGGAACACCTACTGTTTCGGAAGAAGAGTAGATGTCTAACTCAAGGTTTAAACTGGATTGGAAACAGGGTGGTCTTTTAAGAAATTCTTTAAACAAAACATTTGCAGAAAACGCATCAAAGATTACAGGATTTGGGCTCTGATACCAGTATGTTATTATAAAAACCAGTTTTAAAATATAATAAAGAAATATGGATTAGTATTATCTGCTAAAAATATAAAAACTAATGACTAAAATATCTTTAATGAAATATTAAATTTTGTTCTTTGAAATAATGGCAATGTGATGTAAATATTAATATTTTAAATGTTTATTTATAAATGTACTCCCCAAATAATATTTCTTGATATACTATATCTTTTAGTTTAATATTCCTTTTTAACATCTAAATTATCTATTTTATCTATTATATCTAATAAAAATTATTTATCGTTATCTCTGGTTATAACATTAATTGCTTTACAATTACATAAATTATCGGATAATTCTTGAGATTCTGTAGAAGAATCATTAGAATTTTATATATCATTTATTAAAATTTAGTTAATTTTGATCTGATAATAATAATTTAGTTAATTTTTCAATAAAGAATCTGATATTATTGATATTTATTGATATTTGTCAAAATTTTAAATTGTCAATAATTTATTACGTTAACCTATATAGTGTTTTTTATTGTTACGTTTCTTTCAATAAACTATAAATAGCTTACATTACTTCATTTTTGTAATAAGAAATACAAAACATTTTTTATTATATTCTTTTCATACAATAAGAATAAGCATACTAAATTTTCAAGCATAAGAAGATATGTCTAAATTTATTTCTCAGATTACTACGTTCTTCATTATTGTGGCTTTGGTGTGTGCGTTTGTTCCGGTTTTTTCAGTCGAAGAAGTTGAAGCAAAATCGTTATGGGATACTTGTCTTATTAAGATTACTCCTCAGTGTGCGTTGGATATAATAGCTGTTGTTTTTGGTAATGGAATCATTTCTGATCCTTGTTGCAACGATCTCGTCAAAGAAGGAAAAGTGTGTCACGATACACTTATTAAATATATTGCCGACAGACCAAGCTTAATTTCCCACGAAACACAATATTTGAAGAAGAGAGATGACTTGTGGAATCATTGTGTCTCAATCTCTAAATCATCTTAAAAATATGTATTGCGTATACTATTTTGACAGACTAAATAGATTTTTTTCCGTTGTTGCAATTTTCTTACCACAAATATATATATATATATAAATATTCTTACTTTGATGCAATATTAACCAAAGTGTATCGCTCTGCAAATGAATAACTTCAATATATATCTTTCTTATTTAACTTAGAAATAAATTTTCTCATTAAGAGTAGCCAATAATATTATTGCTGAATGAATGAATCTAAAATTTATTTTTTATATATATATATATATATATTTATTTATTTTTTTTAATTTTAATTTTTAGAATAGTATGTTTTTTATAATTCAATCAAATTTTCCACTATTTCTTCCTCTAAGAATTCAATTAACTTTATCTTTCTAATTTTCAAGAAATATAAATATATAGTCTTTATCTTAATTCTTTCGCTCAAAACCTTTGATTCGGAACCTAATACGAATATACCAAAACGTTTTAAAGGATCTACAAAAAATTTTAGTTCTAATTTTGACATGAAACCAAAACTTTTGAAGGGGTAAGACAAATTTGAATACGATATATATTGAATCCTTTCATAATATAAATTACCTTTGAAAATAATTAGTTTTTAATGGATCTAGAAGTTTACATTTTTCTTATTAGTGTTAAAATCACCAATGATTAGTGATAAAAATTACTGAGATATTTATACAATTTTTTTTTCGATTTTACTTGAATCCTTAGTTTTAAAATAAATTTAAAACATTTGATTTTATTCTACATAATTGTACATATTTTAGACAAATCAATCTCTTGAACCCCTAATTACCATGTGCTTCGATATATATTAGGATCCGTTAGTTTAGAAAAGATGGATATTTTTACCTTTTTTACTTATTTGTTTTTTTTTACAATTTTTAACTGTTATTCAACTTTACATGATATTTTTTATATAATATTATATAGTCATTATTGTCTAGTTATAATAGTTGATTCTTTGACATAAATCTAATAACACAATTATATATAGTATTATGAAATTATTTAATTGCGCTAGTGAATCTCGTATTATTGTAGAGAATCTTTAAATTGACAACTTATTTTGAAACATTCTCACAAGTTGAATGCTAAATACCTTTTTTACTGACATTTATTAGTCATTAAATTAAAATTAATGTTAGAAATGAGGTTTTTTAAATAAATAAAACAATATCTTTAGAAAAAATGGGGGAGGCTTTTAATTTTTTTATAAATAAATACATTTGTGGGACTAAATATTTAGACCTTGTGATTTATTTTGCTTAGAACTCTCTAGAAGGCAATTTTAAACTACATATCCAATATTTGTTTTTACAATTTAAAACATAATATGAAATTAATGACTAGTTTGTTCTATTGAAATGAATATCCGCACGTGCATTAAGGTTTTTCTTAAATTTAAAAAATTTATAGAAAACATTAACATTAACGTTCATAATATATTTATTTGTCAAAATTTTAAATTGTCATTAATTTATTACGTTAACCTATATAGTGTTTTTTATTGTTACGTTTCTTTCAATAAACTATAAATAGCTTACATTACTTCATTTTTGTAATAAGAAATACAAAACATTTTTCATTATATTCTTTTCATACAATAAGAATAAGCATACTAAATTTTCAAGCATAAGAAGATATGTCTAAATTTATTTCTCAGATTACTACGTTATTCATTATTGTGGCTTTGGTGTGTGCGTTTGTTCCGGTTTTTTCAGTCGAAGAAGTTGAACCAAAATCGTTATGGGATACTTGTCTTATTAAGATTACTCCTAAGTGTGCGTTGGATACAATAGCTGTTGTTTTTGGTAATGGAATCATTTCTGATCCTTGTTGCAACGATCTCGTCAAAGAAGGAAAAGTGTGTCACGATACACTTATTAAATATATTGCCGACAGACCAAGCTTAATTTCCCACGAAACACAATATTTGAAGAAGAGAGATGACTTGTGGAATCATTGTGTCTCAATCTCTAAATCATCTTAAAAATATGTATTGCGTATACTATTTTGACGGATTAAATTGATTTTTTTCCGTTGTTGCAATTTTCTTACCACAAATATATATATATATATATATATATAAATATTCTTATTTTGATGCAATATTAACCAAAGTGTATCGTTCTGCAAATGAATAACATCAATATATATCTTTCTTATTTTACTTAGAAATAAATTTTCTCAGTAAGAGTAACCAATATTATTATTGCTGAATGAATGAATCTAAAATTTATTATATATATATATATTTATTTTTTAAAAATTTAATTTTTAGAATAATATGTTTTTATAATTCAATCAAATTTTCTACTATTTCTTCCTCTAAGAATTCAATTAACTTTATTTTTCTAATTTTCAAAAATAAATATATTGTCTTTATCTTAATTCTTTCGCTCAAAAACTTTGATTCGGAACCTAATACGAATATACCAAAACGTTTTAAAGGATCTGCAAATTTTTTTAGTTCTAATTTTGGCATGATAACCAAAACTTTTGAAGGGGTAAGACAAATTTGAATATGCTATATATAGAATCCTTTCATAATATAAATTACCTTTGAAAAATAATTAGTTTTTAATGGATCTAGAAGTTTACATTTTTCTTATTAGTGTTAAAATCACCAATGATTAGTGATAAAAATTACTGAGATATTTATACAATTTTCTTTTCGATTTTACTTGAATCCTTAGTTTTAAAATAAATTTAAAACATTTGATTTTAGTCTACTTAATGGTACATATTTTAGACAAATCAATCTCTTGAACCCCTAATTACCATGTGCTTCGATATATGTTAGGATCCGTTAGTTTTGAAAAGATGGATATTTTTACCTTTTTTAGTTATTTAATTTTTTTTTACAATTTTTAATTGTTATGCAACTTTACATGATATTTTTTATATAATATTATATAGTCGTTATTGTCTAGTTATAATAGTTGATTCTTTGACATAAATCTAATAACCCAATTATATATAGTATTCTGAAATTATTTATTTGCGCTAGTGAATCTCGTATTATTGTAAAGAATCTTTAAATTGACAACTTATTTTGAAACATTCTCACAAGTTGAATGCTAAATACTTTTTTTACTGACATTTATTAGTCATTAAATTAAAACTAATGTTAGAAATGAGGTTTTTCAAACAAATAAAACAATATCTTTAGAAAAAATAGGGGAGGCTTTTAAATTTTTTATAAATAAATATATTTATGTGACTAAATATTTAGACCTTGTGATTTGTTTTGCTTAGAACTCTCTAGAAGTCAATTTTAAAATACATATCCAATAAATTGTTTTACAATTTAAAACATAATATGAAATTAATTACTAGTTTGTTCTATTGAAATTAATATCCGCACGTGCATTAAGTTTTTTCTTAAACTTAAAAAAACATTTATAGAAAACATTAACATTAATGTTCATAATATATTTATTGTTCAAAATTTTAAATTGTCATTTATTTATTACGTTAACCTATATAGTGTTTTTTTATTGTTACGTTTGTTTTCAATAAACTATAAATAGCTTACATTACTTCATTTTTGAAATAAGAAATACAAAACATTTTTCATTATATTCTTTTCATACAATAAGAATAAGCATACTAAATTTTCAAGCATAAGAAGATATGTCTAAATTTATTTCTCAGATTACTATGTTATTCATTATGGTGGCTTCGGTGTGTGCGTTTGTTCCGATTTTTTCAGTCGAAGAAGTTGAAGCAAAATCGTTATGGGATACTTGTCTTGTTAAGATTACGCCTAAATGTGCGTTAGATATAATAGCTTTTGTTTTCGGCAATGGAATCATCTCTGATCCTTGTTGCAACGATTTCGTCAAAGAAGGAAAAGTATGTCACGATACGCTTATTAAATATATTACACAATATTTGAAGAAGAGAGATGGCTTGTGGAATCATTGTTTATCAATCTCTAAATCAGCTTAAAAATATGTATTGCGTATACTATTTTGACGGATTAATTGATATTTTTCCGTTGTTACAATTTTCTTACCACAAATATATATATATATATGTATATATAACTGTTCTTACTTTGATGCAATATTAACCAAAGGGTATCGTTCTACAAATTATTAACTTCAATATATATCTTTCTTTTTTAACTTAGAAATAAAATTTCTCATTAAGAGTTGAAAATAATCTAAAATTTAAATATTAAGAGCAGCCAATAATATTATCGCTGAATGAATGAATCTAAAATTTATATATTTATATATATTTTTTTAATTTTTAATTTTTTAATTTTTAGAATAATATGTTTTGTATAATTCAAACAAGTTTTCTACTATTTCTTCCTCTAAGAATTCTAAGAACTTTATTTTTCTAATTTCAAGAAAAATGAATAGATAATCTTTATCTTAATTCTTTCGCTCAAAAACATTGATTGGAAACCTAATACGAGTATACCAAAACGTTTCAAAGGGTCTGCAAAAATTTTTATTTCTAATTTTGACATGAAAACGAAAACTTTTGAAGGGGTAAGACAAATTTGAATATGATATATACTGAATCCTTTCATAATATAATTTTCCTTTAAAAAATTAATCAGATTTTAATGGATCTTGAGTTCACATGTTTCTTATTTAGTGTTAGAATCATATCTAATGATTAGTGATAAAAATTACTCCTATATTTATACAGTTTTCTTTTCCATTTTACTTGAATCCTTAGTTTTAATATAAATTTAAAGCATTTTATTTGTTTCTACTCAATGTTACATATTTTTGACAAATCAATCTTTTGAACCCCTAATTACCATGTGCTTCGATATATGTTAGAATCCGTTAGTTTTGAAAAATCGATATTTTTACCTTTTTTAGTTATTTCTTGTTTACAATTTTTAACTGCTATGCAACTTTAATGATATTTTTATATAATATTATATAATCGTTATTGTCTAGTTATAATAGTTGATTCCTTGACATAAATCTAATAACACAATTATACATAGTATTCTGAAATTATTTATTTGCTCTAGTGAATTTCGTATTATTTTAGAGAATCTTTAAATTGACAACTTGTTTTGAAACATTCTCACAAGTTGAATGCTAAATACTTTTTTTTACTGATATTTATTAGTCATTAAATTAAAACTAATCTCAGAAATTTGGTTTTTTAATTAAATAAAACAATATCTTTAGAAAAAATGGGGGATGCTTTTAAATTTTTTATAAATAAATATATTTATGGGACTAAATATATAGACCTTGTCATTTATTTTGCTTAGAACTCTCTCGAAGTCAATTTTGAACCACATATCCAATAAATTGTTTTATAATTTAAAACATAATATGAAATTAATCACTAGTTTGTTATATTGAAATGAATATCCTCAAATGTATTAAGTTTTTTCTTAAATTTAAAGCATTCATAGAAAACATTAACATTAACGTTCATGGTATATTTATTTGTCGAAATTTTAAATTGTCATTAATTTATTACGTTAACTTATAGAGTGTTTTTATATTGTTACGTATGTTTTCAATAATCTATAAATAGCTTACATAACTTCATTTTTGAAATAACAAATACAAAATATTTTTTTAATATATTATTTTCATACAATAAGAATAAGCCTAGTAAATTTTCAAGCATAAGAATATATGTCTAAATTTATCTCTCAGATTACTACGTTATTCTTTGACTTGACGTTTTTTTAACAAAAGACGAGGTGGATATGACTGTGAATAGTCACATAAATGAAGACGGGTGGTTTAAGCAGAGTGGCTGAGCTAAAGATTCGAGGACGAATCTATTTTAGTGGGGGAAAATTGTAACACCCGCGTTTCGAAATTGATTTTCTTTTAAATCAAGTCGGGTTAATTTGTAAATTTTTAAAGTTTGTGGTTGAGTTTCTAAAATTCTAACTTGAAAGAACCGCACCCAAATTTAAAAAAAAAATAATAATAATATTCTCATAAATATTATTTATTACTTCTGAATTAACGAACTCTAACTACATAATTTAAACCACTCAATTTATTTAAACTAACTTTCTCCAAAAAAATCAATCTTGGATTCCTTAACCATTTAACCAAATTAAATTCTCTTTTAATTGAAACCAATCAGTTAGAAAATGATCATTCAAACCAATTTACTCATTTAAATTTAACCAATCTAAATTGAACAATTTATCTAATGCAAAACGGCCTAATAATAAAATCAGTCCAAGATTCTCCCACTTAAAAACACACATATAACTACAACCAATCTTAAGAGAATTAATTTCATTAAAACTATATGTTATTCATAACAGGGAATTCTTACAAAATTTAGCAATTAAATCACCTTAATCTACACAGAACTATTAACCCATAAAAATCACAAATTTACATCCTATAGACGATTTCAATGTGCATGATTTAATCTTATCTTAAGCCATTTTATAATATAAAATTTCATAACAGTAAACCATCGTGAATAGTAAATCGGAACAGTACGATAAATAGTAAATCAGAACAGTATGATGAACACTGAATCAGAACAATATGATGAACAATAACCGGAACGGTAACAACCAAACAAATATATCTCAATCAATTTTTTAAAACTCAAGAACAAATCATGGAAAACACAATTTTTAAATTCTAGATTTCACCCTCCTCTCCTAGCCGTGATTCTCCAGTCTAAATTTTCTCTTTATCTGTATCATCAAGTGGATGCATAAATATAAAAAATACTTAGTGAGTGGATCCTCCCATCTCATGAGATTAAACATAATAAACACGAAAATTCAATACATAATTATATATAAGCCTGGGCACATGGCGGATACATGTCATTTTTGTCCGCTTTGGTACTTGATCTGCCCCGTACGAGTAGTACTCTTACCCACCTTGGTACTTGACCTGTCAAAAGTAGTCCCGCCTTGATACTTGACCCGCCCCAAAAACAAGTATCCGCCTTGATACTTAACCCTTCCCGTTTGAGTAATAACGAGTATTTTTTTTGTGGGTAACGGGTATATTTTACGGGTAACGAGTATTATTTGCTGGTAATGGATACTTTTTTGTGGACAACTGATATTTTTTGCGGGTAGCAGGTAACGAGTAGCGGGTAACGGGTACGGGGCGGGTAACAAAAAATAAATCCGGCTTGGACTTATACCGTTATTTGCAAGTAATTGAAAACTGAGGCTTGTTACTTGATTGCACGAGACAGATACCTGTTTTTACGGGGCGGGTACGGAGCGGGTCGGGCGGATAACATGTACCCATGCCCAGGCTTAATTATATATATAAAAATATCAATCACCCAATCAACACACAAAACACCATGATCATCACCAAATTTGGATCTACACATACATAAAAACGTCAGAAAATCTCATCAATTACTTCATCTCATGGTCACACACTCACCTTAGTCTTGAATGAAATCAAAGGATGAAGGAGATGGCTCAGTTTTTGATCAGATTCTTCAAAGCTCAAGAACAAAAATTACAAGTTGTTTTATGAGGAAGGGAGCGACAAAAAAAAGTGAGGAGGTTGGGGAGAGATCGTTGATCTTAATAAAAAAATAGGCTAGAGTCTTTTTTAGCTTTTAACCAATAGGAATTGAGATAAAAGTTCACAAAGATTGATTAATTCTAACCCTTAGATTAAATCAATCACAGCCTTTAATTCTCCCTAAAAATTCCTGATTTAAATTCAAATCCCTAATCTTTTTAATTTTAGAAACTCAACCACAAACTCAAAATTACAAATTAACCTAATTTGATTAAAAAAAATCAATTCTGGAACACAGGTGTTACAATTTGGTATCAGGCCGAACCCAGATGAGTGTGGAGACAAGTGAGAGGTCTCACATCGTTAGGGGGTGACGGTCTGGCTGCGCAACGAGGACGTTGCGGTCTGTTAGTGGGAGTGATTATAACACCCCAGGTTGGGAATATGGTGGTGCATGAGAAAAACTTAAAATAATTGATTTGGTCATCTATGTCACCAAAAAGTGCACTTATCTTTTCGGTCAAACACCCTGAGAGAACTCCAGAGTTAAGCGTGCTTGAGCATGAGCAATTTCAGGATGAGTGACCTACCAAGAAGTGATTTCTGGTATCGTGTGAGTGAGAAAAAAACATGGGGAAAGATCACGTGGTGATTTGTAGGGTCGGTAAACAAGTCTTTAAAGCCTCCAGAAGTAATGCATCAACCGTCGGCCGAGGGTATGGCCCACGAGCGGGGCCCATGGACGGTGGCGGTCGGGACGTTACACTTATACTATTTTGACGGACTAAATTGATATTTTTCAGTTGTTGCAATTTTCTTACTAGAAATATATATATATATATATATATATAAGTTTATAATTATTCTTACTTTGATGCAATATTAACCAAAGCGTATCCCTCTGCAAATGAATAACTTCAATATATATTTCTTATTTAACTTAGAAATAAATTTTCTCATTAAGAGTTGAATAATAATCTAAAATTTAAATATTAATAGTAGCCACTAATACTATTGTTGCATGAATGAATCTAATATATATATATATATATATATATATATATATTTAATTTTTAGAGTAATATTTTTTTTGTATAATTCAATCCAGTTTTCTACTATTTTTTGTTCTAAGCATTCAAAGAACTTTATTTTTCTAATTTTAAGAAAAATAAATATATTCTTTATCTTAATTTTTTCGCTCAAAAACTTTGATTCGAAACCTAATACGAATATACCAAAACGTTTTAAAGGATCTGCAAAAACTTTTAGTTCTAATTTTGACATGAAAACCAAAACTTTTGAAGGGGTAAGACAAATTTGAATATGATATATATTGAATCCTTTCATAATATAAATTTCCTTTGAAAAAATAATTAGTTTTTCATGGATCTATAAGTTTACATGTTTCTTATTAGGTGTTAGAATCATATCCAATGATTACTGATAAAAATTACTCAGATATTTATACTATTTTCTTTTCCATTTTACTTGAATCCTTAGTTTTAATATAAATTTTAAACATTTGATTTGATCCTACTTAATGGAACATATTTTTGACAAATCAATCTCTTGAACTCTTAATTATCATGTGCTTCGATATATGTTAGGATCCCTTAGTTTGAGATGGATGTTTTACCTTTCTTAATTATTTGTTTTTTACAATTTTTAACTGCCATGAAACTTTACATGGTATTTTTTTATATAATATTTTATATTCGTTATTGTCTAGTTATAATAGTTGATTCTTTGACATAAATCTAATAAAACAATTATACATAGTATTCTAAAATCATTTATTTGTGCTAGTGAATCTCATATTATTTTAGAGAATCTTTAAATTGACAAATTATTTTAAACAATTCACACAATTTGAATGTTAAATACTTTTTACTGACATTTATTAGTCATTAAATTAAAACTAATGTTAGAAATGTGATTTTTTAATTAAATAAAACAATATCTTTAGAAAAAATGGGGGAGGCTTTTAAAATTTTTATAGTTAAATATAGTTATAGGTCTAAATATTTAGACCTTGTTATTTATTTTGCTTAGAACTCTCTATAAGTCAATTTTGAACCACATATCCAATAAATTATTTTATAATTTCAAAAATAATATGAAATAAACCACTAGTTTTTTTGTCAGGAAATAAATCACTAGTTTGTTATATTGAAATGATATCCTCACGTGCATTAAATTTTTATTAAATTTAAAACATTCATAGAAAACACTAACATTTTCATTCATGGTATATTTATTGTCGAAATTTTAAATTATCATTAATTTATTACATTAACTTATATAATATTTTTTATTGTTACGTCGTCTGTTTTCAATAACCTATAAATAGCTTACATAACTTCATTTTTGAAATAACAAATACAAAATATTTCGTTATATTATTTTCATACAATTAGAATAAGCCTAGTAAATTTTCAAGCATAAGAAAATATGTCTAAATTTATCTCTGAGATTATTATGTTACTCATTATTGTAGGTTTGGTGTGTGCGTTTGTTCCGGTTTTTCAGTCAAAAAAGTTGAAGCAAAATCATTATGGGATACTTATCTTGTTAAATTACTCATAAGTGTGTGTTGGATATGATAGCTGTTGTTTTTGAAAATGGAATCATCTCCGATCCTTGTTGCAATTATTTTCAAAGAAGGAAAATTGTATCACGATACGCTTATTAAATATATTGTTGACAAACCAAACTTAATTTCTCAAAAAACACAATATTTGAAGAAGAGAGATGATTTATGGAATTATTGTGTCTCAATCTCTAAAATAACTTTAAAATATGTATTGCTTATACTATTTTGACGGACTAAATTGATATTTTTCAGTTGTTGCAATTTTTTTTATCAAATAAATATATATTATTTTCGTACTTTGATGCAATATTAACCAAAACGAATCGGTCTGCAAATGAATAACTTCAATATATATCTTTCTTATTTAACTTGTAAATAAAGTTTCCCATTAAGAGTTGAATAATAATCTAAAAGTTAATTATTAAGAGTAGCCAATAATCTTATTGCTGAATGAATTTAATTTCTACATATATATATATAGAACTTTTATATTTTAGAATAATATGTTTTGTATAATTCAACCAAGTTTTCTACTATTTCTTCTTCCTAACATTCAAAGAACTTTATTTTCTAATTTCAAGAAAAATAAATATATAATCTTTATCTTAATTCTTTTGCTCAAATTTTTTAAATCAAAACCTAATACAAATAGACCAAAACATTTCAAAGGATCTACAAAAAACTTTAGTTCTAATTTTGACATGAAAACAAAAACTTTTGAAGGGGTGCGACAAATTTGAATATGATATATATTGAATCTTTTAATAATATAAATTCCTTTTTAAAAAAATCATATTTAAATAGATCTAGAAGTTCACATGTTTCTTATTTAGTGTTAGACTCATATCCAATGATTAGTAATAAAAATTACTCATATATTTATACATTTTTCTTTACCATTTTACTTGAATCCTCAGTTTAAATATAAATTTAAAACATTTGATTTGATTCTACTTAATGGTACATATTTTTTACAAATCAATTTCTTGATATTTTAATTCTGATTACCATGTGCTTCGATAAATGTTAGGATCCCTTAGTTCTGAAAAGATGGATGTTTTATCTTTTTTAGTTATTTGTTTTCTACAATTTTATAACTGTAGCGCAATTGTACATGATATTTTTATATATACTCTTACATAATGGTATTGTCTAGTTAAAATAGTTGATTATTTGGATTTACGAAACAAGATTTATATTCTATTCTTTGAATTATGTTTTACTTATTGGTTTAATGTATTATTTATATTCTAGGTTTAAATCAAGGTAGTGTAATGAGACGACATTTGTTTCATATATTTGATTAATTTTTATGAAGCAAAATTGTATCATTTTTTTGTAAAAACATGGAACAACCTAAAAACTGAAACCAAACCGAATCAGAACCGAACCGAATTACATATGACTTTTATATGGATATAGTTTTTATAAAACCGATAAACCGTAAAACCGAAAAAACCAAACCGTAACCAAACCGAATTACATACGGTTTTCATATGGTTTTAGTTTTTGTAAAACCGTTAAACGGTAAACCAAAAAAATCGAACCGAAACTAAACCGAAAAACTGTACGTCCACCCCTATTTGAAACTGCTTAAAAATATGTATTGCTTACACTATTTTGACCGACTAAATTGATATTTTATGTTGTTGCAATTTTCTTACCAAAGTATATATATATATTTTACTTTGATGCAATATTAACCAAAGCAAATCTCTCTGAATAACTTCAATTTACAATTTATCATTTATAGTAATTAAGGTATCGATCATATATAGATTGAGAATCACGCAACAAATTTATTAGAAAATAATCAAACTAGAACATAAATAAAAAGGGAACGATTATTGTCTCGATAATTCCCTAAATTGATTTAGGGTCTGATTGGTTGTGGTTGTAGATTTAGGATTTTTGTTGTAGAATTTGATCTGTGGATTTTTTTTATGTACCCATATAATTTAGGCTGTAGAATCAACTTTTCATAATTAATAGTTTGTAGAGTCAACCTTACATAATTTTCCAAATACCAAAATTTATGACTTTAGAGGCGTGATTTGTTGTATCTTTGAAATCTTTCAACATCCATATTTGGATATAAATCTCTAAATTCAAAGCAATCACGTTTTACATATATTTTTCAAAGGTAAAGCCACTTTTTTTTTGGATTTTTTTTTGCTGTAAAATCTAAAAATCTAAAGCCATAAATTTTGGTCAATGGAAAATTATGAAATATTGGCTCTACAAACTATTTATTATGGAAAGCTGATTCTATAGCTTAAATTCTAAAGCTACAGCAAAAAAAATCTACAAATGAAATTCTACAGCAAAAATCCTAAATGTACAGTCACAACCAATCAAGCGCTAGGTTTTTAGCTTTCTTTAAAAAAAAACAAAAATAAAAGTGGCTTTAGCTTTGATAAATATATGTAAAGCGTGATTACTTTGAATTTACAGTTTTTTTTTTTTGTCAACAATAGAATTCTCATTCAAATTTTAATGCCCTAATGGGCTACAAAGGATAGATAGGCATAGAGATCCAACAACAGATGAAAAACAAACAAGTTAACTTTGAGATAAGGTTCTGGGCCACAGGTCCGACTACAACTTTTGATAACTAATCTGTCCCTAGGCCTTATAAGGATGGAGTTCGCCCTAGCCAACTTGGATCGACGGTGGCACCGTGTCCTCTGCTGCACCGGCAAAGCTTCAGCGGCGGGGAGGTGGGATCTGATAGATAACAAAAGCTTTTATTGGGGATACTTCCCGAGATAGATATAGATACAGATTTAAAATTTAGAACCGAGAGACATCAACAACTCAGGTAAGTTGATGCTTCTAATGGCTGCGATGGAGAGAGGTAGAAGGTCGAGATTCAGCTTTATCGTGGCTGGGAATATCTTAGGAGATTCTGTTTACGATAGACAGCACTGTACTAGACGCTTTACCGGAGACGTGATTGGACCGCTATTGATGTTCGCGAGCTTCAAACGGGTTTCTTCGTGAGCTCTCCACAAGGGGAGGCTGTAAGTCGTGCCCGTGCGGATGAAATCGGTGACCAAACAACAAGGGTTGCCAGATCTAGATAGGGTACTTCGGTTTAGGACCGAGAGAGTGTTTGATAAATGTTGCGACTGGCAAACGAAGGCCGAACAAACGATTCCGGTCGACGGTGGTGCGATGGATATGAAGGATTCCGTGAGTGGAGATTTGAAAAAACGGATAGCATTTACCTTAACCTGTAAGCTGGATCTCTCAGAACAAGTAGATATGTGGTCAGCGACCCAGATCTGAAGAGTCAACGAAGTTTTCGAACCATCCATGCAAGATCCGATGAAGCTTTCACATGTAAGGGGGAAGGTTCTTCGGCGACTAACCGTGAATGGCGGTAGAGGGCGAAGACTTCCCGATCCGGCAGCAGTATTACCCGAGCGGTGGCGAGAAGAAGTGATATGGTGAATAAGCGTTCTTCCACCAGAATCAAAGACGGAGCCAAATCAAGGCCTTCCGGTGGTGAATGGTCTAAACGAGAAGCAGAGCAGGAGAGAAAACAGGAAGCATCGGAGGGTCGCCGCCGCCTAACGACGATGGGCGCAGTTCTTTGATCGCTATCGGAGAGAGAGAGAAACTAGAGAGTGTTTTCCTTGGTGATTTGAGTTTAGATCTTTAGATCCAAATATGGCTGTAGAAAAATTGCAAAGGTACAACCAATCACGCTCTTGATTTATGAACCCTGTAGAATTTTTGAATGCTAATGCTTGTTTTAATTAGCTTATCGTATTTTTTTAATAAGCTATTTAGTTTCTGCAATTTAGTTTAATTACTTATTCTTTTAATTTAATTGTGACACGAAACCAACGATTTAAAAAAACGATTGTTGGGTTTTTGTGTCACGATTCAATTGCAGAAAGTAAATCGCGTGTATGCAGGGTTCATAGATCAAATCAATTCAGGGAATTATCAAGGCAATAATCGATTATTTATATTTTCTAGAAATCAAATATCGGATGATGTCTAACCTACTTTTGTAATCTTAAACATTATTTCTAACAACTTAATCACTCAACTGTTGCATGCAATTAAACTTGATATAAAAACACAATAAATTATAGTTTGATAAACTCACAAAAACACTATAACTAAGCTTTCGACTTGTTATGAAATCAAAATCAGCAAATACTAGTTCGGAAAATCTATCAACACTTTAGAGGGATAGATTAATCCTAAATTCAGCAGCTAGTTCATGACACTAACCACATCCGATAATATCAAGCAAACATGAAGAACATGTAAACGAAAGCAGCCCTAATAATCAGCTACCTAAACTAAATGACCCATGATATCCCATTCGATAAACCCTTAAAACCCAACAATTAAACTACTTAGACATAATTAAGGAAGCACTCATAAAATAAATATGGAACTGCATATTCATAAACATGAAAAGAGTGTTCAGAAACACTTTTCGATATATGTGATACAGAGACAAAGAGATCTTCTCCCAAAGCAATTAAACTCTTAAACTATGAAAACTCTAAAATTCTAAGGATTTTTTTTTTTTTTTTTTTTTGTGTTAGCTTTTTGTGAGCGTGGTGTCTTGTTTCTGGACGAAAGATGTTTATAAAGAGGTGGGAGTCGGCTAAACATATTCCTAAGTGGATGAGGATGAAACTGGAATATTTCTGGGCATCTTTCTTTTTTTCCGAGCGAGAGATCGATCGATCTCTTCTTCTTTTCATGTATCCACTTCATTTGCTTGCCTGACTGTTGTCTTCAGTATAATTTTCATAAATTTTGATTGGATTACGAGATTGACCTCAGACCACTTGGAAATGAAAGTTGACTCTTGTAATTTGCCAACGACTCAGAAATCTTCCAAACTGCTGATGGGAAAGTCTCCTAGCGAAAGTTGAACTTCTAAGATACAGAAGTTGTCTTGTTTTCCAAAATGCTTGATTTGCATCATTTTTTGTTATTTTTATCCAAATAACCTGAAAAGACACTTGAAACCACAAATAGTAGAAAACCACTTCGAAAGCATTATAATTATGTTAAAAGTTAATTAAAATCCTATCAAAACGATAGTTAAAACCGGTAAAAATACTATTGGGTAATCCCGAACAAGGAGTACATCAACGCCATAACTCTTAGCAGAGCCGTGCCTTAGATAACAGTGACCATATGCGATTTTAAAAAATATTTATACTAATTCAAAATCTACCACAGAGAACACTACAGTGTCATATAGTAGTGTTAAAAAGTAAAATAAACAAACATAAATTATTTTCATTAATATTTTATTTTTTATTTGGTTTCTAATTTTGAAAAAAATATCAGAATTCTATTGGATTAAAATAAGCTTTTATACTAAAATAGCCTCAAAAATATATGTAGAATATACTGATAGACACATAAATCTTTTTTCCAAAAAAAAAAACCATAGGCCAATGTTTCAAAATTTTCCGCTAAGCCACATCCTCGACCCGTAGGAGTGGGAAAGAACTCCCAAACAAGAGAGGCCAATGAGGACGTTGATGACTTAGATAAAGAGAAGGTTGAAGATGTGTTGCTAAAGCAAAAAGAATGGCAAAATTTCAAGTGAACTCGTGCTAAATGAATTTAAGAAAGCACTCGTGAAGAAGACTATGGAGCTTACTAAAAAGAAGACTCCATTTGTACCACCATCTTATGAACCAAAACTCTACGCTTAAAGAAGCAATTACTTGAGAAATACATGAGATTTTGAGAAGCACATGAGAAATTAGTGTTAGTTAATCACCAAATGTATGATCAAGTCTATTCATCTAGAATATCTCATAAGTTTGTTGAGATAAGGTTAAGTATAGACTTGATAAGATTAGATAGATCTAGAAGCTATCTAGATCCTAAATAATAGGGATTTGGTGAGTTGTACCAACCTTATAAATACACTTTGATGAAATGTATCAAAGGTATCACAAAAAAATGTGTTTAGTTTTGAGTTATATTTTTCTAAACATCAATAAGAGAGCAATTCTTATAATTGAGTAATCTCCTTCTTAATCATGTTTTTTCTTTTTTATGTTCTAAACAAACTTTACTTAGTATCAGAGCGTCAAGGCGTATGATCTAAAACACGACCTAGTCTAGAAGGAGATAATGAGTGAGATCGAATCAACGGGAGATGGTGGTGGTTCAATGAAGACGAAGGAGCCGAGTCCTTCAGCAATCCAGTGTCCGATGCTTTCATCAACCAATTACTCAGTCTAGTCAATGAGAATGAAGGTGATGTTAAAAGTCTATAAGGTATGGGAGACAATAGACCCTGGTTCAACAGAAACGGACAAAAACAACATGGCTATTGCCTTGTTATTTCAAGGCATACCAGAGATGTTAATCTTACAAGTTGGTGATCATGAGAATGCAAAAGACATATGGGAGGCAATCAAATCTCGTCATCTTGGAGCCGATCGGGTGAAGGAAGCACGTTTGCAAACCTTAATGACCGAGTTCGACAAACTTCAGATGAGAGACAATGATACTATTGATGGTTTTGCGGGAAAACTATCAGAAATAGCATCAAAAGCAACATTCTTGGGAGAAAACATTGAGGAGTCTAAGATGGTGAAGAAATTTCTCAAAAGCTTGCCAAGAATGAAGTATATTCACATCACGGCGGCACTTGAACAAGTTCTTGATCTAAATCAAACCGGTTTTGAAGAGATCGTTGGAAGACTTAAGGCATACGAAGAACGTATCAAAGATGATGATGCTCACGGTGAAAATCAAAGCAGGTTACTTTTCACCAACGCTGAGTCACTTGACAATTCTGGTAGATCAAGGGGTAGAGGTCGAGGTGGAAGAGGTCGTGGTGGAAGAGGAAACCGTGGGAGAGGACGAGGAATGTTCGTTCCACAAGAACAACATCAAACAAATCAAGATCGTTCTAAGGAGAAGAAGGATCGATCAAAACTGATTTGTTATCGATGTGATAAACCGGGTCATTATGCAAGCAAGTGTCCCGAACGAGTTCAAAAACTACAAGAAGCAAACGTGGCTGAGACGAAAGAAGTGGAACCAGCCTTGTATATGCATGAGGTAGTACTTTTGAATGAAGAAAAACCCATACCGACTAAGTACGAAACAAAAGAAGAAGGAGAAGGTATTTGGTACTTAGATAACAGAGCGAGTAATCACATGACTGGTATCAAGACATATTTTTCAGAGCTGAATGAACAAATCAAAGGCAAAGTAAAATTTGGTGACAGATCATGTATAGAAATCGGTGGTAAAGGCTCAATTATCTTCGAAGGGAAAACCGGTGAACAAAGACTACTCACGGATATCTATTATATACCCAAACTTAAAAGCAACATTTTGAGTCTCGGACAAGCGACGGAGCATGGGTGTGATGTTAGAATGAAGGAGAACTATCTAACTCTACACGACCCAAGTGGAAGGCTCTTGATAAGAGTGGTGAGATCGGCGAACATACTTTACAAAATAAGTCTAAAAATTGGAAAACCAATATGCTTGTATTCGAAGATTGAGGATGACACATGGTGATGGCATGCAAGATTGGGACATATTGGTTTCCACTCGATGAAGGTAATGTCAACAAAGGAAATGGTTCATGGCTTACCTAAAATCGAGCTTGAAAAGGAGGTATGTGAGTCTTGCTTGGTGGGCAAGCAAACAAGGCAATCGTTTCCACAAGCTACACTTTTTCATGCGTCGCGGCCATTGGAACTCTTACACGGTGATTTATGTGGTCCGATCTCTCCATCGACCATCGCTCATAACAGATATATTTTTGTAATCATTGATGATTACTCTAGATATATGTGGTCTATACTCTTGAAAGAAAAAAGTGAAGCATTCGAGAGGTTTAAGCGCTACAAGTCGTTGATTGAGAAGAATATGGGGTCTCCATAAAAACTCTTAAGAACTGATAGGGGGAGAGTTTACCTCAAGAGAGTTTTAAGATTACTGTGAAGAAAATAGAATCTCTCGACATTTAACAGCTCCCTATACGCCACAGCAAAACGGAGTCGTAGAACGTCGGAATCGCACACTAATAGAGATGACTAGGAGTATTCTTAAAGCTATGAAGGTACCCAATTACTTATGGGGGGAGGCAGTACGTCATGCAATGTATGTAATTAATCGTGTGCCTACAAGAGCTCTAAAGGACCAAACTCCATACGAAGCCTTGCGGAACAAGAAACCTTGCGTCGATCATTTGAGAGTGTTTGGGTGTCTCGCCTATGTTAAGATCGAAGCTGCTAGTCTTAAGAAGCTTGATGACAGATCAGATGTACTTGTTCACCTTGGAATCGAGCCTAGATCCAAGGCATATAGGCTCTATAATCCGTCAACAAGAAGAGTTGTCGTGAGTAGAGATGTGATCTTTGATGAGCGAACCGGATGGAAGTGGAGAAAGTCTAACGAAGAGAAGAAAAATCCAGGCATGTTTCAAATGATACGAGGAGGAATCATTGACGCTGGAACAGGTCCATTCGTAGTGACAGATCATGTAAGTGAAACTGGATACGAGAACAATAACCATGAAGATGGTGGTTTTGATCATGACGATGGTGATTTGATCATGACGGTGAAGCTGAAACTCGGAACGACTAAATCGATTTCACTCAAGTAGCATGCAGAGTTCTAATGTAGCAAACTCAAACCAAGGAGAGGAAGTTCAATTCGAACTAAGAAAATCAAGTCGCCAAGTACAACGACCTAAGTATTTGAGTGATTACGTACTTCTAGCGGACATTGAATTGGAGAGATTGCTACTGAACATCAATGATGAACCAAGTTGCTATGAAGAAGCAAAGAACTCGGTTGAATGGAAAAAAACATGCAAAGAAGAGATTGATTCGATCAACAAAAATAATACTTGGACGTTGGTTGACGAGAATAAGGGAAAGAAGCTCATTGGCTTGAAATGGGTGTTCAAACTAAAGAAGAATGCAGATGGTTCAATTAACAAGTTCAAAGCCCGTCTAGTTGCAAAAGGTTATGTTCAAAAATAAGGGATCGACTTCGACGAAGCATTTGCACCGGTAGCACGTATCGAGACTATACGCTTGTTAATTGCGTTGGCAGCTTCTCATGGTTGGGAAATACATCATCTTGATGTTAAAACAGCATTCCTACATGGAGAACTACAAGAAAAAATGTATGTAACTCAACCCGAAGGCTTTGTGAAGAAAGGAGAAGAACACAAAGTTTATAGGCTTTCAAAGGCATTGTACGGCTTGAGACAAGCTCCGAGGGCATGGAATACAAAGTTGGATCAAATCTTGAAAGGGATGAAGTTTCATAAGTGTTTCAAGGATAAGCTATCTAGATCCTAAATAATAGGGATTTCGTGAGTTGTACCAACCCTATAAATACACTTTGATGAGATGTATCAAAAGTATCAAAAAAATAAGGTGTTTAGTTTTGAGTTATATTTTTCTAAACATCAATAAGAGAGCAATTCTTATAAATGAGTAATCTCCTTAATCGTGGTTTTCAATACTCTTGTTTGTGTTCTAAACAAACTTTAATTTGACCATCACAAAGCCTATCTTGGAAGCATTAATGTTGATACCATCCTAAAAAAATGTTCATAAAGAACGCAGTCACATACCTGAAGAAGCCATAAGAAGGATTGTTGATTTTGACACATGATTGTAAAGAAAGTCATCTAAGTTTAATACCAAATAACCACTAAATTTTTGGGAAACTTCACACTAACATGTTCTCTATGGGATCTCACCGTTGAGAAGTGCTTATGTGACTTGGGAGCTAGCATTAGTTTGATGCCACTTATGGTGTCAAAGAGACTTGGAATTATGTGTTACAAAGCACACGTGTAAGTTTGAAATATTTTTCAAGTATGTGAAACCAATCTTCTTATGAAATAAGGATAACTTACCTATCCCAAATACCTATCAGACACTAAGCAAGTGATTAGAGGAAGCTTACTGCTACCTGTTTAATCATTTTGCCATGTGAGTTTCTTACGACGAGTAGTATGAACATATTATTTAGTGATAAGAGACCAAGTAGCGGATAATGTTACATTTTTAGGGTTTAGGTTAGCAAAAAGTCAAGCTCAAATATCCTTAAAGTTGGTCCATGGGACCAAAAATGTAAATTAAGCAGTCATGTTAAAAGATTTGCCTAATCAAGTTACACCGATGTTTAAAAAGGGTTAAACGTTAAACGGGCGGTAACCAGCCCCTAGCACATATAACATCTAATCGGAGCCTAAGCGATTTTAGATGGTTAAACATTTACAACATAAAATATTATAAATATGATTAGTGTTTTGACAGTATTATAAATATGATATTATAGATGAAAGTAGACAAATACATTCATTAAAAAAAGGTTAAATCATAAATAATAATTAGAGAAAATATATTCATTAAATCCATATCAAATAACTTATGAACGTTTATACCATGTATATGAAGTTAAAACTTATAATTTAAATTTATGTAGTTAAAATTTGGAAAAATACACTAAAACAAATCATTTTTTTTTATAAATTAGATGTTAATTGATTAACGATTTTATAGAACCGTCTCGAACCGTTTAGGGGCGCTTAGGACCGCATATGACCACCTAAAACCACTTAAATCCATTTAATAATAGAACCGCCTAATTACAATGCCTAGAAGGTAATCTCCACGGTCTATGAGCGTCTAGTACCTAGACGACCGCCTAAACTGCTTTTTAGAACATTACACGTGACGTTAAAAGATTCGCCTAAGTAAGTCAAATGATAATATTTGACCCAAACATATACTAAAAATAATTTTGAAATACTTGAATAACATTAGTTATTAAACTCGGATTATTAATCCATTGCACTATTGATAATTATGAATGGAAAATATTGGTAGTTGAAAAAATTGGAAGACAAATACACTTAAAAACATGTGTTAAATAAATACAATTGTTAGTAAATAAATTATTTGTTGTTAAAATGTGAATTTTATTAAGTGGCCGTGATTAGTTAATTGATTTATAAATTCATATGGAATTTGGAAATTTTTATTGATTTTGAAATCAGACATGAATTTTAAAATAACATAGTTTACCCACGGATTTGAATCCTTCTATTTTTCACTTTCAAATCCATTTAAAATCTAATGTTGATTTTGAAATCCAACATTAAATCATTAAACGAATAACACATGATTTTAACTAGTATTTAGAAATCAACTAACGAATAACACATGATTTCAAAAAAGATTTTAAAATCAATGAATCAATAACACATGATTTTGCTTTGGATTTCTAAATCAGTTAAAATTTATGAACCAATAGACCCCCCCTAAAAAAATAGTGGATAATTTTGAAAATCCTTTAACAAAAAAAAAAATTATGGATGATTACAAAAGGTTTAAGTGGGACAACGATTAAGAAACATAGCACAACAGTTTACAATGAACAATGAAGAAAACATATTAGATTTCCAGATTTCTCTAAATGACAACAAGAGAACCAACGATAGAGGAGGCTGAGGAGCTCACAATATTTGCTGTCGTCTATGTACCGCATAGATAAGATGCGTTTGCGAACCACTTTTCTTATGGCTCAAATCAAATAACCGGAGGAATGATTGTCCTGGCGGCAACTGGTTCGTTCTCGCTTGATATAGTAGATCGAGGTTATAACTTTATTACATGCAACAGATTATGATAAAGAGACGCAATTCAGGTACTCTGACTGTTAGTGATAAAATATGAAACAGAGAGTTATAATAAATAGACAAAACTTAAAAAGGTAATAAACAGTTATAAGTGTAAAGATAAAGACGAAAAATTGTGATAAGGAGACGTGTCCATCCAAATCATTTTTGTAAGAAATGGTTATAAATAAAAAATATAAAAAATGAAGAGTTGTGATAAATAGACACGATCCTCCAAGAGTATTTTGTATGATTGTTAAAATTAATAAGGGAAATTTTATAAACCAAAAATTATGACAAAAGACACGACCTTCCAAAATATATCAGAACAATTATGTTAGGTTTTTTTTAGTAGTCAACGATCTTTTCTATATGTAAAAAATATACCAAACAAAAAGTTATAATAAATGCGAATTCAAAAACATTTTCTAGGATTGTTAAACTGATTTTATGTGGAATTTTATATTTAAAAAAAAAAAGAAAATATGCAACCTTCCAAAGCATGTTAAAAATTATGTCAATGATTTTTTTTTTTTAATGTGAAAAAGCTTTTCAAAAAAAAAAGTTATGATAAAAAACACGGTATTCAAATTATTTTTTTAATCTAAAATTTTTGGGTCTAGGCTCATACATCTCACAGGCAGTATCAATTTTTAATAAATTATCCCTCCCAACGAGAATAAAACTCATGTTCTTCTAGATGCTTTTGGTTTTCACTTACTTGGATTCAATTACTACCTCAACCCCATACTCGTCAAACCATTTTTAATATTATTAAAAAAATTATAAGTGAAAAAGTAAATAACAAAATTTTATGATAAAAAGCAAATCTCCAAAACATCTTTTAGAATTGCTACTGTTATATAGATTATTATTTCACTATCTCAAAAGTTTCAAAAATTGTGAGTCGCCTATTTGTATATCAATATTTTGCTGATGAGCCTTAAAACTTTGGGGACTTTAGGTAAATGTTTCTTTTTGCTTGGTCCAGCGCCGATCTGGACATTCGAAAGTTTCGATTCGGTTTGGTCCAAAGTTTTGAAACTTTGGATTGTTCGGGTTGGAAGAAACTGTTCCAAATTGAACTGGTTAAGGAGTGCGATCCAGTTAGGTGTTTATTAGAACCGAAACTTTGGAAATTTAGGTTGTTCGGGTTGGAGAAAATTGTTCCAAATTGAACCGATTAAGGAGTGCCGTTTGTTTTGGTTTTAAAATTTTGGTCCGGTTCACCTAAAAATTGTAGCCGAAGTTGCACCGAGTGTAAAATTCAGTTCGGTTTATTGTGAAAAATTGATTTTTTCTTGTAATTTATGTTAGTTTTCATTAATCTTTGGTAACTTTGTTACATTTGACACAGTTTTTGAAAGTTTAGTTTGGACCAAAAATAGAAAAAATTTAAGAAAATTAGAAATTTATGAAAAATTTTAAAATTTCGTTAACGATCAATTTAGCTGGTTACCGATTTTAAGAAAAGAGTTTCGATTGGTTTTTAGCTACAAACTAAAACCAAAATATGTTACTGAAATTCCGGTTCGGAATATATGCCCAACCCTTTTAACTAAATGCACTATCTTTTTATTTGGTCCATTTTCTATCTAATTGTTAAAACACTCATATATGAAAGGGTTTTCTGCAAAAAAAAAAAAACTTTCTAACTTGCCAATTTTTGCAACTTTATCCTTTATCTCAAAAAATACAGGTTAATCTGCAAAGTCAAAAATAATACGCAATATTCCCATGGCTAAGCATTCGGCCTCCTAGACCTTTTAGAGGGGTCCAGGCCCTTGAAACCATACAATAGCTTAGTAGCCACCAGCGCTTGGGATGATTTTAGGTGCGGTCATTCCAAATAGTGTCAAACCTGAGTTATTACAAGCCCTTAAATCTTGAGAATGAGAATGTCGAGATTATTGTCTTTGGTAGTTTTTTTGCAAAAAAGAATTTTCTAACTTGTCAATTTTTGCAATTTTACCATTCACTTCCAAGAAATGCAGGTTAATCTGCAAAGTCAAAATAGTACGCAATATAACCTATATTCGTTACCGTCAAGTTTGTAATATTTTGATAAATAATATATCAAATCGAAGTTTTCACAACGAGGAGTCCAAATCTACTTTTATAATTTTAAAAATTTAATGTATATGAAAGTAAAAACGTTTAGAAGATACGAATTAGGATTATATTGCGTATCTTTTTTTAATTTTGCGGATTAATATATATTTTTTTTAGATGAAGAGTAAAACTATAAAAGTTAGCGAGTTACAAGGTTTTTTTTATAACAAAACTCTATATTAACTTTTTTTGTTTGTTACTCAACCGATGGTTGTCAATCATATAAAAAAAAAAGAAAAAAGAAAAAAATAAACTTATAGGTTGTAAAATCGTGACGTTTACAAACCGCACATAAAGATACTCTCCCAATTCCCAAACGCATGTGGTGTATCAGTACACACAAACAGTCTAAAAGTCAAAACCAAATCGAAAACCGTCCTGCTCTGCCTCTTTAATTCCCCGTTTAGGCTTTCTTTCGTAGCAACTCTATTCATAATTTCATATAACGACGACCCAAGAGAGGCCACGCTTCGTATCACTATCACAAAGGACTCGGTAAAAGAAAAAAAAAAAGAGTGCGAGCAAGACAACAAAAACAAGTAAGTAAAAACAAATACACATCAATCTCATCTTTCCCGTGCACTACACGCGATAGTAATATTCAAAGGCAAGTGCTAAAAACGCGCTTAAAAAGCGCGTCAGTTCAGACACAAAGTGGATAATCATGAGGAAACTGTTTTTAACCCTAAAAGAAGAAGAAAAAAAAGAGAAAGATTTTTAATTTTTTTTAATAGCTCACCAAAGGAGATGGAGAGTGCTAAAATACGCTGGATATTGAAATAGCAGCTTTAACCTACGCCGTCTTTTTAGTCGTTCCTCTTTGGGTCTCTCTTTTAAACCTACGTTCCTCTTCACCGAAATCGCTCTCGCTTTCTCTCTTCTCTTTGTCGCTTCATCTCTCTCTCTCTCTCTCTTTTTGTAACTCTGTACCTTCGAAACCGATCAATCCATGGCTAACTCCTCCGCTGGCTCCACCGCAGACCACCGCAACAAGCACCTTTCCATCAATCCACCGCACCAGATCTTCAAAGGTATTAAGCCATTTCAATCGCTTTTTTGGTGCTCCCCCCCCCCCCCCGATGATTACGATTGTGTGTTCGAGTTTTTTCATTACGGAGACTCGAAGACAATCCTAATTTTTTTCAGTGTGATTGCAGCTCTTTTCTTTCCGATGCGTAATCGTTGATTGAATTAGCGTGTTAACAGAGTCTATAGAAGTCTCTAATTAGGGTTTTTGGTGTCTTTCGATCGCTTTCGTTTGAGAGCAAAAGCGATAACATTACAAGTTTTCAGCTCTTGGGGTTTTGATTTCGGGACTGAATTCGTTTTTTTTTTAATATATATTTGGAACAGTTAAAGCACTGATTTTTTAATGGTACCATGAGCTCTATGTGTGCTTGTTATCAATTTTCATTGATTCCTTAACTTATCAGTCTACTGGTGTTTAAGTTTTTGGTTGTTGTTTAGTATTGTTGCAGATCCAATAGATGTGGATTGTTTCAGTCTTGATGTGAGACATTTTTGTAGTTCATGGTGTCCATTGGCAAATTGCGAGTGTAGTGACCTTGCTTGCCGTATTCATGACAGAGCAAAAAGCTTCTGTCTTAGAGATATCAGCTGAATACAGGATGTCTTTTTACTGTGTCTTTGCTAGAGGGATTAGAGTGACATTGTGGCCTTATCTGTGCAGATATCCAGGGTTCTGACAATGCAATTCCTCTTTCACCTCAGTGGCTTCTCTCCAAACCAGGGGAGAACAAGACTGGAATGGGAACTGGGGTATGTTGACATTGCTTGTGCGTGCAGTTTTTTGTCTTTTTGTTTTATATTTGCTTTAACATCTGACCTGGTTTAACTGTTACAGGATCCAAATCCGTATGGAAACCACTCGGATGTTGTGAGACCAACTGGAAATGGGGAGGAGACACCGGATAATCCGAAGAAAAAAGATGTTTTCCGGCCATCCTTACTTGATGCAGAAAGTGGTCGCCGTGATGGTTGGCGTGATGAGGAAAGGGATACCTTGTCCACAGTCAGAAAAGACCGCTGGCGGAATGGCGACAAAGACTTTGGTGATAATAAAAAGGTGGACCGGTGGGATAATGTGGGTCCTAAATTTGGGGAACCACGACGTGGTCCGAATGACCGGTGGACTGATTCAGGAAACAAGGATGCTGTGCCAGAGCAGCGGCGTGAGAGCAAGTGGAACTCTCGCTGGGGACCTGATGATAAGGAAGCTGAGATTCCGCGTAATAGGTGGGATGAACCTGGTAAGGACGGTGAAATCATTCGTGAGAAGGGTCCATCTCTTCCTACCGGTGATGGAGACCATTACCGGCCCTGGAGACCCTCTCAAGGTCGAGGAAGAGGGGAAGCTCTTCACAGCCAATCAACACCAAACAAGCAGTTTCCAGCCTTCTCTCACAGCAGGGGGCGCGGAGACAACACTGCTATCTTTTCAGCTGGACGTGGAAGATTGAGTCCTGGTGGAAGCCTTTTTACTAGCGCGTCAAACCAGTCTCATGCCCCTAGATCTGCCTCTGACAAGGGGGAAAGTGGTCCTGGAGAGCCTCCCCATCTGAGATATAGCAGAATGAAACTGTTGGATGTGTACAGGATGGCTGACACAGAGTGTTATGAAAAGTTTCCAGATGGGTTCATTGAGGTTCCTTCCCTTACGTGTGATCAGCCATCGGATCCTCTGGCTCTTTGCGCTCCAAGTTCCGATGAAGTGGTGAGTATTTTCTAATGTAGTTGATCTTTTTCTTCCTATAATATCTCAATTCTGATATTTATATCCTTGGTGTTCCTCACAGAATGTTCTGGATGCGATTGAGAAAGGAAAAATAGTGAGCAGTGGTGCCCCTCAGACGACCAAGGATGGCCTTGGTGGACGAAATCCAGTCGAGCTTTCACAACCTAGACGAATCAGGCCTGGTAAGAATTCTGTGAAAGACATCCAGGCTTCTAGTGTGTTGTGTATATGACATAATTGGTAAATTTTGTGAATGCCTTGTTGCAGCTGGAAGCAGAGAAGATATGACATTCGCTGCCGAGGAATCCAAAGATGAAAGTGGAGAAACAAGGAACTATCCAGATGATAAGTTTAGGCCTGAAGGTATGCGTTCACATATTGTGGTCTTCATGCAGCTTTGTTGACTCATGTTGGTGCTGTTTAGAAATAGCTGATATTGGAATTGACTGAATGTCGATTTCCATACTCATATTCACTAAAACTCTTTAAGCAGTGTTGTCAAAGCTGAAAATGCTAACATTTATTCTAAATGATATGCGAGTTCTTTCTATGTCCCTATTAGCCTCTCACATTATGGTTTCTGTCATTTTTCAGCTTCTCATGAAGGTTATGCACCTTTTAGGAAAGGCAATGAGGTACCTGTCAGAGAACTGAAAGAACTCAGTATGCAGGGAAATACTCATGTTCAGTCTGTCTCTCCATGGCGTCAGCCTTCTGCGGGAGAAAGGTCGAATAGGAACTCCCATGATTGTAATGACCCTTCAGCTGATAGCAGGCTGAAATCTTCTGACAGCGTCTGGTCACATCCTAAAGATTCAATAAATCATTTAGGCGGCAATAATATGATGTTGCCACAGTCCAAAGGTGAATCAAGATGGCAAATCAATGAAGATCCTGCACTTAGAAGGCAGCCATCTCTGGTGTTCGACAGGGAGCAGGAAGTTAGAAATCTTCTGCCATCTTCACCTGAAGAACTTTCACTCTATTATAAAGATCCTCAGGGTCTAATTCAAGGCCCTTTTTCTGGATCTGATATCATTGGATGGTTTGAGGCTGGATATTTTGGCATAGATTTGCTAGTTCGTCTTGCAACTGCACCAAATGATTCTCCTTTTTCATTACTTGGTGATGTAATGCCACATTTGCGGGCTAAGTCGGGTCCACCACCTGGTTTTACTGGTGCCAAGCAAAACGAATTTGTTGATGCAGCTGGTACATCAGCCTTCCCTGGTGTGGGGAAAGTTCAGTCTGGGATGGGTGAGGCTGATATGGTGCAAAATGATATGAGGTATAAGCCTGTTGCAGGGACTGTAGCGGAGAATCGGTTTATTGAATCATTGATGTCGGGGGGGTTGAACAATTCAGCTCAAGGTAGTCCTAGCGTTAGCCATTTGATGTGTTTGAAGAATATATTTTGTTATCTTATTAGCTGTTCAGGACTGGTAACTTTATTTACTTTCTCTGTGCAGGTGTTCAAGGATATGGAGTAAATAGTTCTGGTGGGTTGTCTTTACCAGTTACTGATGGTGGGGCCGACATATATCTCTTGGCCAAGAAATTGGAACTTGAGCGGCAGCGAACAATACCTAGTCCATATTCATATTGGCCTGGTCGGGAATCTGCAAACCTGATGCCAGGATCAGAGAATGTGTCAGAAAATGCGCAACAACCTGCCCGTTCTCCAAGTTCTGATTTGTTGTCCATCCTCCAAGGTGTAACGGATAGGTCTTCTCCTGCTGTTAGTGGTCCTCTTCCTGCTTGGTCACAATCCAATCAAAAGGAAAGTGATTTGCACCATGCCAAAAGTTTCCAAACGCAAACTCCCTTTGGGGTCCAACAGCAGAGACTGCCGGAGCATAATTTACCTTTGGCAGGTTTACTTGGTCAACCTATTGAAAATAATCCTGGTGGCATGTTATCTCCTGATATGATGCTCGCCTCTGGACTTTCTCAAGATCAGCAATCGCTCAATCTATTACAGCAGCAACAGCTCTTGTTGCAGTTGAATGCTCAGACACCACTTTCTGCCCAACATCAGCGTCTATTGGTGGAAAAGATGCTCTTGCTTAAACACCAACAGAAACAAGAAGAGCAGCAGCAGCTGTTACGACAGCAACAGCTGTTTTCCCAGGTTCTTGCTGAACAACAGCGTTCTCATCAAAGGTTTGGAGAGCCATCTTATGGGCAGTTGCAGGCATCTTTTGATGCACTTAGGCTGCAACCATCAAGAGATATGTCACAGGTCAATCAGCAGATGCAGGTTCCTGTTTCCCATGAGGAGCGAGGTACCAACTTAGCTGATTTGCTCCCAGTAACTCATGCCAGTAATCAGAATGTTGCTTCTTTCGAAACCCCCTCTCTGCACCTGCAACACCAGCTGTTTGGTAATGTTGACCCTAGGATGAACGAGGGGATGGTTCTGGCTGATCTAATTGATGATACCCATAAGAAAGATTCAAAATCAGAATCTGAAAGAACAGTTTCTGCAGATTACATGAACAGCTTGTACTCAGAAAAGCCTGTCTTCTCACCTGGCTATCATGCTACACATAATGTGGAAGAACCTGTGAGCTGTCCAAATAATGAAAGCTCCACTGCTACTATAACAGCTCCCGAAACATGTGAAAGCAAGTTGCTGGAGGAGCAGGCTAAGGACGTGTATGCTGGACAGGGAGAGACCAGTAATGAGGTATCTCTGGAGATTCCTGCAACTGAAATTAAAAACAATGAACTTTCTGGAGGACGGAAGACTTCTGAGAAGAAGTCCAGGAAGCAGCGGGCTAAGCAGTCTGCTGACCTGGCTAAGACAACTTCTAGAGCTCCTCTGCAGGAGGCAAAGCAACCTGAATCAGGAAGTGCTGATGATTCTGAGATAAAGGGTAAAATTAAAAAGTCAGCTGACACTTTGATAGACAATGATACTCACCACATTAAGAGTTCCACAGCCACAGCTTCAAACACCTCCCAAATGAGTTCTGAAGCAGATTCAGTCAGGGGAGAAGAGCCTTCACTGCAAAACACACGAACACAACCAGGACGAGCTTGGAAGCCTGCTCCTGGCTTTAAACCAAAGTCATTGCTAGAAATTCAAATGGAAGAACAGAGGGTAGCACAGGCGGAAGCTTTAGCTCCAAAGATTTCTACAACTGTGAGTTCAGTGGGTTCGGCTGCTCCTTGGGCTGGGATTGTTGCCAATTCAGATCCTAACATACTAAGAGAGACTCATGGTGAGTCAGCTATTACTCAAACCAGTG